>OX384037.1:17370905-17900905 GCA_947534325.1 Agonum fuliginosum | reverse complement strand
GCGGAGCTTAAACCCGCGAAGCGGGCGAATCCTCCTTGTCGCGCGCAGCGGTAGAGTCTGAATGTTAAAATCGTTATAATTGAGGCACGAAGTGCCAAATTGTCCCACATTCAGGGTCCGCGGAGCGGGCGAATCCCCCTTGTCGCGCGCAGTGGTAGAGTCTGAATGTTAAAATCGTTATAATTGAGGCACGAAGTGCCAAATTGTCCCACATTCAGGGTCCGCGGAGCTTAAGCCCGCGAAGCGGGCGAGTCCTCCTTGTCGCGCGCAGCGGTAGAGTCTGAATGTTAAAATTGTTATAATTGAGGCACGAAGTGCCAAATTGTCCCACATTCAGGATCCACGGAGCTTAAGCCCGCGAAGCGGGCGAATTTCCTTTGTCGCGCCCAGCGGTAGAGTCTGAATGTTAAAATCGTTATAATTGAGTCACGAAGTGCCAAATTGTCCCACATTCAGGGTTCGCGGAGCTTAAGCCCGCGAAGCGGGCGAATTTCCTTTGTCGCGCCCAGCGGTAGAGTCTGAATGTTAAAATCGTTATAATTGAGGCACGAAGTGCCGAATTGTCTCACATTCAGGGTGCGTGGAATTTGAGCCCGCGGAGCGGGCGAATCACCCTTGTCGCGCGGCAGCGCGACCTAGCCGAAGGCCCGCGTAGCGGGGCCTGACGCTAGTATATACTAAAAGGCATAGTGTGGTGGAAGATTCATCACCTTAGCAACTATACGTTTTTTTGCTCTAAAATTTGTATGGTTTGTACAATTTTAATGAAACTTTTTTTATACGATAAAGGGTTATTTTATCTAGTGATTTTTCTATATTTTATTGTTGTATGCATGTTTCAACCCCATATTAGGTATATTAAGACAGTTATTAAGAAAAAACCGAAAAATGCACGGAACGCAAATGGGAGTATGCCATGGAATTTTTGTTTTCTTTTTATTAAAATAATTTTTTAGTCTAGTGTCAGATTTGACGTTTCCAATTTGAAATTTTATTTGGATTTATCTTACATATTTGATAGGGTAGAAGTATTTTGAAAATTTTATTGAGTATTTAAAGATGGAGCACGCATTATGTTTACATGCTTTTGTATAAATTTGAAATATATTTTTTGAAAATTTTTATTCAATTTAATAATGCATTGTGAAGTTTCAAGTTTGACCCAAATGTAAATGTTCAATTAAAATTATACCTATCAAATTTCCGTTGATACTTGATAATACTATGTATAATGCCCAGTATTTTTAATTTAACAAACGTGTTAAAAATGGATAATCGGGATTTGTACTTGAGTTTGGGTTAAATTTGAATTTGCCTTGCTCAAGCCGCTCTACTAGTCCAGGGCATTTAGATCAAAATCGCCCGAAATAAAGAAATTTTTAGGGACAGCAGATATCGAGATGCGGTTTTCTGCATTGTGTTCAGAAAGCTTCCAGGAAAAAAGTCTATATCGTCTGGTTATGCCATTTTTCGAAAAATGCATTCTGTGCAATAAATGCATTTTGCAAATGCATAATTACTTGCAACATTATAAGAACGACTGGAAACTCGGAAAAATCGTTACTCGGGGGTTTTCGGGGATGCCGAATTCAACTCTGCCATTAGAATTACCCGGGGGCGCTCGGAGGTGGCTCTGCGGAGGTGTTTGGGAGGAAAATTGCAGCGTCCATGAAAATCGCTCGAAAATAGTTACTCGGGGGTTTTCGGGGATGCCGAATTCAATTCTGCCATTAAAATTAGCCGGGGGCGGCTCTGAGTTGGTAGGAAATTGCAGCGTCCATGAAAATCGCTTGAAAATCGTTACTCGGGGGGTTTTCGGGGATGCCGAATTCAATTCTGGCATTAAAATTAGCCGGGGGCGGCTCTGCGGGGGTGGGAAATTGCAGCGTCCATGAAAACCGACTGTGGCACAAGGTGCGGGTGGCGCCGAATTGGGTTGGAGTGCTCACTTGCATGCAACATGCAAGCATTGTAATGGCAAAAAGGCACTTCCAACGAGGTCGAGGATAGTGACGAGGAAGTAGATGAAGAAGGGGAAGAAGAAGAAGAGTTTGAAGAAGATGTTTAGTATTTAAGTTATATTTAAATAAAGTATTATTTTCATAATTTGTGATTTTTAACTTTCTCCATTACCTTTCCCCGCAGAGCCATCACCGAGCGCCCCCGGCTAATTTTAATGTCAGAATTGAATTCGGCATCCCCGAAAACCCCCGAGTAACGATTTTCGAGCGATTTTCATGGACGCTGCAATTTCCCACCCCCGCATAGCCACCCCCGAGCGCCCCCGGGTAATTTTAATGGCAGAATTGAATTCGGCATCCCCGAAAACTCCCGAGTCAACGATTTTCGAGCGATTTTCATGGACGCTGCAATTTCCCACCCCCGCAGAGCCGCCCCCGGCTAATTTTAATGGCAGAATTGAATTCGGCATCCCCGAAAACTCCCGAGTAACGATTTTCGAGCGATTTTCATGGACGCTGCAATTTCCCACCCCCGCAGAGCCGCCCCCGGCTAATTTTAATGGCAGAATTGAATTCGGCATCCCCGAAAACCCCCGAGTAACGATTTTTCCGAGTTTCCAGTCGTTCTTATAATGTTGCAAGTAATTATGCATTTGCAAAATGCATTTATTGCACCAGAATGCATTTTTCGAAAAATGGCATAACCAGACGATATAGACTTTTTTCCTGGAAGCTTTCTGAACACAATGCAGAAAACCGCATCTCGATATCTGCTGTCCCTAAAAATTTCCGATTCATTTCCTAACTTCCCTGGACTATACTGGGAATTGTATCCTAGATACGCCAGGGCCACCCGGGCAGAGGTACAGGGGACAGCACACTAACAACCAGACAAGCACGAGACACTGCGCGGATCTAGATTGTAATTGTTCTTGTATAAATTTGTTTTTACATAACTATGTATGGTATTAATTAGCACCGAGGGATACAAAATTGATCGGCATTTGTTTTAAATTTAACAACTAGGTGAGCACTAACTTTATAAAATTATTGAAAATGGCGGCCAACGATGGTCAATTGTTTTTATCAAAAAATTATATAATCATATCGAGTTTGATATCAAATTCTAGGGCTGGATAAGGGCTATCTAATTAATAAAATTATTTAAAATGGTGGCCGAAGATTAGAATTTGTTTTTACCAAAAACAATGTAGAATTATATTGAGTTTGTATCAGATTAAGTAATCTAAAACGGTCAGAGGTGAGCACTACTTTTCAAAATTGTTGAAAATGGCAGCAAACGATTTTCGTTTGTTTTTACAAAAAATTATTGAATCAAATCGAATTTGATATCAAATCAAAGGCTAAATAGAGGCTACTTAATTAATAAAATTACTTAAAATGGTGACCGGCAATTGGCATTATTTGTTTTGATCAAAAACAATATAAAATTATATCGGGTTTGATGTCAAATAAAAGAGCTAGATAAGGGTTAATTAATTAATAAAATTATTTAAAATGGTGACGGTGACGACTGCCATTTGTTTCTATAAAAATGTCAGAATCCTATTGAGTATGATATCAAATTAAATGTCTTGTTAGTTAGTTATATAATATAATCAAGGTCGAAACGTCGCAATTGTTTTAATAAATAATTAAAGCCTGAAATCCAACAAAATAGGAAATTATTTTCACAACTATCTATTATGTTATTTTCTTTTAAAATTTTAATGGCTTAAATAAAAATTTTATATTGAAGAAGGAAGATGAATAATTTGAAGTTGTAATGAAATAACTATAATTTCATCATACAATTTTTTTCGGTAAATTCTAAATGTTAAAATCGTTATAATTGAGGCACGAAGTGCCGAATCGTTACACATTCAGAGTCCGTGGAGCTTGAGCCCGCGAAACGGGCGAAGCCCACTTGTCGCGCGGCAGCGCGACCTAGCCGAAGGCCCGCGTAGCGGGGCCTGACGCTAGTCATATATACTAAAAGGTATAGTGTGGTGATTCATCACCTTAGCAACTATACGTTTTTTTGCTCTAAAATTTGTATGGTTTGGACGATTTTAATGAAACTTTTTTTATACGATAAAGGGTTATTTTATCTAGTGATTTTTCTATATTTTATTGTTGTAGGGAGCACAGTTTGCGTGAGAAATAATAAAAACTCACTGTTTTTTCACTCCTTAGCAACGGGCATTATACTTTATTCGATTGTTTTTTTCATTTGACATATAGGTAGAGGATGAATTTGACTATATTTCTATGCATGTTTCAACCCCATACTGGGTATATTAAGAAAGTTATTAAGAAAAAACCGAAAAATGCACGGAACGCAAATGGGAGTATGCCATGGAATTTTTGTTTTCTTTTTATTAAAATAATTTTTTAGTCTAGTGTCAAATTTGACGTTTCCAATTTGAAATTTTATTTGGATTTATCTTACATATTTGATAAGGTAGAAGTATTTTGAAAATTTTATTGAGTATTTAAAGATGGAGCACGCATTATGTTTACATGCTTTTGTATAAATTTGAAATATATTTTTTGAAAATTTTTATTCAATTTAATAATGCATTGTGAAGTTGCATCATGTTGTTATTTATTACTGTACTGTTTATAGTATATTTTGACCCAAATGTAAATGTTCAATTAAAATTATACCTATCAAATTGCCGTTGATACTTGTTAATACTATGTATAATGCCCAGTATTTTTAATTTAACAAACGTGTTAAAAATGGATAATCGGGATTTGTACTTGAGTTTGGGTTAAATTTGAATTTGCCTTGCTCAAGCCGCCCTACTGGGAATTGTATCCTGGATACGCCAGGCCCACCCGGGCAGAGGTTCAGGGGACAGCACACTAACAACCAGACAAGCACGAGACACTGCGCGGATCTAGATTGTAATTGTTCTTGTATAAATTTGTTTTTACATAACTATGTATGGTATTAATTAGCACCGAGGGATACAAAATTGATCGGCATTTGTTTTAAATTTAACAACTAGGTGAGCACTAACTTTATAAAATTATTGAAAATGGCGGCCAACGATGGTCAATTGTTTTTATCAAAAAATTATATAATCATATCGAGTTTGATATCAAATTCTAGGGCTGGATAAGGGCTATCTAATTAATAAAATTATTTAAAATGGTGGCCGAAGATTAGAATTTGTTTTTTACCAAAAACAATGTAGAATTATATTGAGTTTGTATCAGATTAAGTAATCTAAAACGGTCAGAGGTGAGCACTACTTTTCAAAATTGTTGAAAATGGCAGCAAACGATTTTCGTTTGTTTTTACAAAAAATTATTGAATCAAATCGAATTTGATATCAAATCAAAGGCTAAATAGAGGCTACTTAATTAATAAAATTACTTAAAATGGTGACCGGCAATTGGCATTATTTGTTTTGATCAAAAACAATATAAAATTATATCGGGTTTGATGTCAAATAAAAGAGCTAGATAAGGGTTAATTAATTAATAAAAGTATTTAAAATGGTGACGGTGACGACTGCCATTTGTTTCTATAAAAAATGTCAGAATCCTATTGAGTATGATATCAAATTAAATGTCTTGATGAGGGCCGATATAAGATTGTTCAAAATGGAGACCGACGATCGTCTTTTGTTTATATTATTATATTGATTTTGATATCAAAGTAAAGGTCTTCATGATGAGGACTGATATACACAATAAGTGACAAATATGAGAGTGGGTGATTAGCTTCTGTTTTTTGTCCATTCAAAAAAATAGAATAATTTCAAGTTTGATATCAAATTAAAGGTTTTGAAAAGATACAATATTGTTCAAGATGACGTTCGAAAATCGTTTATGTTTTTAGTTGGATAACCAGGATATTTATTTTATGACACATATTATGTTATTTTGGAATATTTATTTATTTAAGTCTAAACTGGACTCTTGAGGTGTACACCTCAATAGCAATTTTTAATGTTTGTTAGTTAGTTATATAATATAATCAAGGTCGAAACGTCGCAATTGTTTTAATAAATAATTAAAGCCTGAAATCCAACAAAATAGGAAATTATTTTCACAACTATCTATTATGTTATTTTCTTTTAAAATTTTAATGGCTTAAATAAAAATTTTATATTGAAGAAGGAAGATGAATAATTTGAAGTTGTAATTAAATAATTATAATTTCATCATACAATTTTTTTCGGTAAATTCTAAATGTTAAAATCGTTATAATTGAGGCACGAAGTGCCGAATCGTTACACATTCAGGGTCCGCGGAGCTTGAGCCCGCGAAGCGGGCGAAGCCCACTTGTCGCGCGGTAGCGCGACCTAGCCGAAGGCCCGCGTAGCGGGGCCTGACGCTAGTCTTATATACTAAAAGGCTTAAAGTTGTTGATTTTTAGCCAAACTAGCAACGCATTTACAACTGCACAACGTAATGAACGAATTATCCGATTTTCATGATTTTTTTACAAGGTGATAGAGGGTGTCGAGACGCAAAAACCTTTGTATAGTTCAATTGTTTTTGATTTTCTTTTGTTTGAGAAAAATGAATGGTTTAATCTATCGATTTAAAAATTGGTATACATAGTAAGGGATTAATAGGGAGTCCATGCGACCAGGTCTCAATGTTCCAGATATAATAGTTTTTTAGTTATTAATTAAAAACTGAGATTTCATCAGTGAATCAGTGCTTTGAATGCTCAAATGTTCAACAACTGACTGTTGAATAAAAAACAATACTACATTGTGTCAAACTGACGTTTACAATTCGAGATTTAAAATGCACTTTTCTTAATTAATATAATTAATAGAAGAAATTTGTTAATTATATTGAGTTATAATAGAAGGAGTGTAAATATTTTTAATATTTTCATCAATTTTAGTACTACTTTAAAAAAAATAATTTTATTTTGACAGTCATTACAAAGTACAGTCACAGAAAAATACGTCAGAAGTTTTAGTACATTCAGGGTAAAAATTGTTTACATATTTGGGAAAAAAACAATGCTATGTTCTGTCAAACTGACGTTTACAGTTTACAATTCGATATTTCAGATGCATATATCTTACGTTATATTAGTAATAGAAGCAATTTGTAAATTATATTAAGTAATAATAAAAAGAATCATTTTTTTGTATTTTTATCAATATTCGTATTTTTTAAAATATTTATTTTATTTTGACAGTTGTATCAGGTACAGTCCCAACAAAAGAAGTGAGCACTACCTTTATAAAATTGTTGAAAATGGCGACCAACAATAATTTGTTTTTATTAAAAAATCATATCGAGTTTGATATCAAATTCAGGGGCTAGATAAGGGCTACCTAATTAATAACATTATTTAAAATGGTGGCCGACGATTGTCATTTATTTTTAAAAAAACAATATAGAATTATATCAAGTTAGATATCAAATAAAGGGCTGAAAATGGGCTACCTAATTAATAAAATAATTTAAATCGGTCAGGTGAGCACTACTTTATAAAATTGTTGAAAATGGCGACCAAGGATTGTCATTTGTTTTTAAGAAAAAATCATATCGAGTTTGATATCAAATTCAAGGGCTAGAAAAGGGCTACCTAATTAATAAAATTATTTAAAATGGTGGCCGACGTTTGTCATTTATTTTTTTTTAAACAATATAGAATTATATCAAGTTTGATATCAAATTAAAGGGTTGAAAATGGGCTACCTCATTAATAAAATAATATAAATCGATCAGGTGAGCACAACTTTATAAAATTGTTGAAAATGGCGACCAACGATTGTCATATGTTTCTATCAAAAAATCATGTCGAGTTTGATATCAAATTCAAGGGCTGGATAAGGGCTACCTAATTAATAAAATTATTTAAAATGGTGGCCGACGATCGTCATTTATTTTTATCAAAAACAATATAGAATTATATCAGTTTGATATCAAATTAAAGGGCTGGCCATGGGCTACCTAATTAATAAAATAATTTAAATCGGTCAGGTGAGCACTACTTTATAAAATTGTTGAAAATGGCGACCGATTGTCATTTGTTTTTATCAAAAAATTATTAAATCAAATCCAATTTGATTAAAAATTAAAGGATTTAAATTAAAGGGTTAAAAGATAAATGCTACCTTATTAATAAAATTATTTAAAATGGTGGCAGACGATTAACAATTGTTTTCAATTAAAAAAAAACAATTCGAGTTTGATGTCAAATTAAAGAGCTAGATGAGGGCTAATTAATAAAATTATTTAAAATGGTGGCCGACGATCTTCGAGCATATACTGACTAGAGGCCGCCTTACGGCGTTTGTTGTGATCGGAAGATATGCGGGAGGGGAGATTAGCGGGGTCGGAAGCCGGGATGTATTGAGGGATGCGTAATTTCTTAGTATTATTCAACAAAGTAAAATAATACTCACACAACCTCATTAAACTTTTCACAAAGTAAACGCAGAACTTAGGGTTATAGTAAAATGACATGTGTGACAAGAAGTAACAAAGAATAACAGCAAAACGCTGCCCGCAATACACCATGACCCTACTGCATATCTTCCGATCACAACAAGCTATGCATTGGTATAGGGAATTACTTCTCTAGTCAGTATATGCTCGAAGCCGACGATTGTCTTTTGTTTTTTAAAAAATATGTTAGAATCATACCTATTGAGTATGATAACAAATTAAATATCTTGATAAAAGAGCTAATACAAGATTGTTCAAAATGGAGACCGCCGATCGTCATTTGTAAAATTTTTTTTTTTCGTTAGAGTCTAAATGGTTAAATCGTTGTAATTGAGGCACGAAGTGCCGAATCCTTCCATATTCAGAGTCCGCGGAGTTTGAGCCCGCGAAGCGGGCGAACCCCCCTTGTCGCGCGGCAGCGCGACCTAGCTGAAGGCCCGCGTAGCGGGGCCTGACGCTAGTATATTTCTAAAATAGGTAGTACTAAACGATTAGAAAAGTAGTTTTAATTTATATAACAAGTAAAATATTTTTCGGCTTGTTTTGCTCGCCATTATGTGGATTTAGCTTAATATTAAGATAGAACCAAATAGTACTTAATGATCCTCTACCGCGCCAGAAAACTGCCAAAACATGGATTTCGCGTGCCACTCCACAGCGTTTATTGTTTTGTTAAATATAATAAACTAAAGATATTGTTGAAGATAAAAGTACAATCTACAAAATGGTCGATGCAGATTTTTAAAATTTTGCTTTAAAATCGAAATATGGTTATTTGAATTTTGACAATTTTTGATATTTTTTTAACACAAATATCTTCTATTTTAAAACGAATTTCAAAAATTCGACCGGTTATTTCGCAGATCCAAGCTTTGTTGACTACATATAGGCGAGCGGCGCACCCCCGAGAACGTGCCTAGAAAAACTACTTAACCTCTCATGGAAAAACTAATGGTTGCAACCAGGTGGAATCGATCAGTTATTTTATTGCAAACAAAAAACCTAAATAAATTTTTTTGATCCGAGTGGCAGGAAATTTGTTATTAACAAAAAAGTTGTAACATTAAAACAAGATAAAAATATAACGTAAAGCAACATGGAAATAAATGGGAAAAAATTTTGATAATTGATTTTTTTACATTTACAACGAAAAAATGCCTAAAACTAACTAAATACTCATTCATTTTGATAAATAGTTTCAGAAAATATTATATGTAACCAATTTAATGGAAAAAAATCGTTGTCAGACTGATTGTTCAATATTTGAGCGTTTCCACCCCTTTAACGAAACCTAAGAATTTTATCAAAATTTATCTGTAAATTTGGAGAGTAAAACAAAAAGATGGTCATATGGAAAAAATATAGGGTTAAAGTACAAGTCTTGACGATCATTTTGCAATTTTCTAAATTAAAAAAGGTGCATTAGAAGTTGAGATATGATTTTTTGAAGTTGGGCAATATTGGCCGTTTTTCGACTTAAAATCGCCTATATCTCGAAAAGGGTGCGTTTTTCGAAAAAATGCCAAGAGACAAAAAGTGATTATTTTGAGCCAATTAACCTAATAAAACTACTTGCGGGACCATTTTTTATCTTGTTTTAATGTTACAACTTTTTTGTTAATAACAAATTTCCTGCCACTCGGATCAAAAAATTTTATTTAGGTTTTTTGTTTGCAATAAAATAACGGATCGATTCCACCTGGTTGCAACCATTAGTTTTTCCATGAGAGGTTAAGTTGTTTTTCTAGGCACGTTCTCGGGGGTGCGCCGCTCGCCTATATGTAGTCAACAAAGCTTGGATCTGCGAAATAACCGGTCGAATTTTTGAAATTCGTTTTAAAATAGAAGATATTTGTGTTCAAAAAATATCAAAAATTGTCAAAATTCAAATAACCATATTTCGATTTTAAAGCAAAATTTTAAAAATCTGCATCGACCATTTTGTAGATTGTACTTTTATCTTCAACAATATCTTTAGTTTATTATATTTAACAAAACAATAAACGCTGTGGAGTGGCGCGCGAAATCCATGTTTTGGCAGTTTTCTGGCGCGGTAGAGGATCATTAAGTACTATTTGGTTCTATCTTAATATTAAGCTAAATCCACATAATGGCGAGCAAAACAAGCCGAAAAATACTTTTTAATATTTTACTTGTTATATAAATTAAAACTACTTTTCTAATCGTTTAGTACTACCTATTTTAGAAATATATTATTATTATTGTTGATGATAAGTTGTAATCATGACTGGTACAGGAAGATTATTATTATTAAGAGGAACGGATACTGGTGTAACGTACAAGTGAAAACAAGGTTTTGTTTTCACCATCATATCTAATCTAAATATTAACATTTTAAAATATTTATTTTTTTAATTTGTAGAGGAAGGTTATTTGTATGACATTTGTGTATTAGAATTTTAAATTTTTGCTTGATTTGTTATTATAGGCGTTATAAACATTGGCAATTTTGTAATTCATTTTAAAGTGCATTGTTTTGAATTTTAAAATTTCAATACAGAAATGTCACAGAACCAACTTTCTTCTACAAATTAAAAAAAAAATTGTTAAATTTTTTTAATATTTAGACTAAATTTTACGGTGAAAACTAAACAACTTTTTGACAAAAAAAAATAAGGTCAGGCAGTGTAAATATTCGAATAAATATCCGAATTTCAATTTAGTTCCACCTCCAAGCTAGAGTCGTATTGGGTACACTTATTAAAATTCTAATTCTTTTAATAATAACCGACCCGGACCGATAAATTTTGGTAGTGCAGTAACCGTTCCTCTTAAATGACAAGCAAAGCAAGCCGAAAAATACTTAATATTAATATTTTACTAACATTTTAGTAACAGTTGATGATAAGATAAAAAAATATAATTAGTTACTGAAAACTCAGAAAGTTTTTTGTAATCTGTCCAATTTTTTTATTGTTAAACCCATTCTTTTTCCGTTGCTTTCTTTGGCAACTGTTTCTATTGTTGGTCCTACTTTTCTCTCATAATTCTTATACGTTTTCGAGCTCATGTATGGAACGTTCATGGTTTCCAGGAGTTTATTAACAGAAGTGTATCCTAATCCAGCATGCAGAGTTCCCGTTGAAAAGCAAAGAATAAAATAAGTTTTTAATGTTACTATTACAATGAAGTAGGTATTTCAGTTATAAGCTAAAATAATTCATTATTGTGAAAATATAACAATTGTTATTAACAAGTATCATGTTTTCAATTACCTATGACTGCTTTGCTGTTTACATCAAAATTGTTTGATTTTCCGCAAGGTGTTGCTTTCCCGAAGGAACAGAGTTAATCAAATGGCACTCTTTGCATCTTATAGAAAAAATCGAGCCTAACCCTTTTCTATTTTCCTCCTCAATATTATTCAGAGATAAATCAGATTTACAAGATAAACACTGCATGAATTGCGCCATAACCTTTAATAATTCTACTACTCTACCGAACAACTTGGCTCGTTTGGTGGTGACAAATCATCAATATTTTCTTATATTTTTCGTCTTTTACCACTTTCTACTTGGATTAATCGCTGTCTATATATTTTTTTAGTAACAATTTTACCAACTGATACGCTGCATTTCGAACAGTTTAACAGTTGTCCATTAACACGATAAACGGTATCAATTCTACCAACTTCGTTCAAATCGTTTGCGATTGCCGTATTTAGGTGCCATATTCTCATATTCATAAATCTTTAAATGGTATTTTGCCGTTGTATGGATGTAGAATCTATGTTTATATCATCGCCCACGTTATTATTCAAGGTCTGGGAATGCAGGCTGGTTGCTTTAAAGTTGGAGTACATTTGTTGCAACTGTGTGCCGCACTTGGCGCTTTAAAAGGGTCCGGTGCCGATTATTAATAAATAAATTTTAATAATAATTTAAAATATATGTTTTGAAAACATACTTTTTTATTATTGATTGTACTTATTATTTTCATTATTTAATTTGTATTCTTAATTCTGACAAGGCGTGTGCTGCTTTATGGGAACCAATGTCCTGTAATCCTATTTTAATTTTGAACATTTACAGATCTCCCACCTCAGATTAAAAATTTTTAGGTGAGAAAATCTCTTTGATTTTAGAACAATTTTACAATGTAAATTATACAGTTTTAATCTGTGGGGATTTCAACCTTGATCCTGTTCGAGATTTTAACATTTATAACTCTTTGTCAGATATCTTATCTTCATGTCCTATAATCTGGTTAATACGGTTAAAATCCCGACAAGAGGACGTAATATTTTAGACCATGTTTTCACGAATAATGTGAATTGCGTTGCTGTTGTAAAGGATAATGTTATTTCTGATCATAACGCTATTTTTTTGAACAGTAACATTAATAAGCAAAGTTTAAACAAAAGTTTTGTCTACAGGAGAAATTTTAATGATTGTAACATAAAAGAATTTTGGGCTCAACTAGCAAATGAAAAATGGTATGATGTTTATGACAAATCGGATACTGAAGAGGCTTTTGATAGTTTCATTAATATTTTCATGTACTACTTTAATAATAACTTTCCTTCTCAGAAATTATATCTGCAGCATAAAAATAAAAAATCTGACGTGGCCATCACACAACCTTCCGCCATATCTAGACTTTAAACAGAAATGTATACGTGCAATCCGGTGCCCATTTAAAATATACAAATAAAAATCTCAAATATTCAAACACAGAAATTTGCATCACCTGAATAAAAAGATTCATTCACAGGAAAACTCTGCTGTGTTGAAGCCATCCTCCGTTCAATTACTACATTTAATATCTTACTTAGGACTTATATAGCGCTAGTATGACAACTTGTCACCCGTCTCACCTGTCAATATTTTTTACGCAGAAACAAAAATCAACCGATCATGGATTACAAGATATCAACGTTTTATTTGATAAATTTATTTTTTAAATTTTACTGCAGTTCTTTAATGCTACCAGATAAAGACAATTTTTTTATAACGTAAGTTGCAAATAACTTTTCCTCTTATTCTCATTACAAATAAATACTATATTTTTCCAAATTTATATACAATTTTGACAATTAACCTTTTCAATCTTCAAAAAATATCACTTCCGATGAAGATATTTGTACCAAAATCTAGGGAGCTCTTCTAATTTATATACAAATGTTAAATACCAAATATCAAAATTTTCGGGTAATTCGTATTTGAGTTATGCGACTAACAACCCTTGACCACACACACACACACACACACATACACACACACACACATACACACAGACATCATCGTGAAACTATCAAAAATGAGTTGTAAGGACCCTAATTCGTGCTCATCCACTAAAAATTCACCACCCGATTTTTTGCATGATTCCAATACCTTCCTTTACAGGTAAGCGGAAGGTAAAAATGTTGGGTTGACTCTAATATTGTTGACTCTAGTGCTAATATGAAGACACTTTTTGAACTAAAAAGAGTTACCCAGAGTTCATTTCAATTTACAAAAAGGCTAAACAAGAACACGTTCGTTTAATATCAAAATCAAAAAATATATATTTTCAGAACGAAATAATTGAATCAGAAAATATGGTAAAGAGTGCTTGGAATGTTATTAATGAAAACACTAAACCAAAAGTTAGCAACAATATGCAATTATGTCATAATAATGATAAAATTGTAGATCCTTTTGAAATTGCAAATCTGTTTAATAATTATTTTAGAGATGCACCATTAGATATCTTTAAAAAAATTCCGATAATGGACACTTACTCCAGTAGTAGAAGAGAAAGCAGCAGATCTTACTGTACTCTTTTTTTTAAATCCTTTAACTGAAATGGAATTAGTAGAAATTGTTTTAAATAAACTTAAAAATAAGAAGTCAGCTGGTCCAGATGAAGTTCCAAATAGTATTTTTCGAGTAGTAGTGGTTAGCTCAGTTCGTTTCGCAGTGCAACCGACAATAATACCACTGGGTCCGAGTGGTTGGATTCCACTATAATAACATCTACCATTCTGTAATTGGGAGTTAATCCTGTAGGATGGTTACCAGCAAAATAAAAATAAAAAAACATATTGCTGCACCACTGACTCATGTTATTAATCTTTCTTTTCAAAGTGGATGTTTCCCACAGTTATTAAAAGTAAATAAAATAATTCCTGTTTTTAAAAAGGGAGATAAAACATCTGTAGATAATTATAGGCCTGTTGCTTTAACTTCTGGTTTTTCAAAAATTTTTGAATACTGCTTTTTAAGTAGACTCCAAATTTTTCTAGATAAAAATAATATTGTCGTAGATGAGCAATTTGGTTTTAGACCCAACTTTTCAACTAAAGATGCCCTTCGTTTCTTTTACATTCAAATTACCTATTGAAAAATTAGATAACGCAGAATATCCCGTAGGAATTTTCTGTGATCTAATTAAAGCCTTTGACTGTGTTGATCACCACAGGCTTTTAGATAAACTTGAAGGTTTAGGGATACGGGGGGCTGCTTTAAATTGGATTCATACTTTTTTAAGCAGTAGGCAGCAATATGTTTCCTTCAAATATAACAATGATGTTTCGGGAACTCGTTCCACAAAGTCTGATCTAGTTCAAATCAATGTGGGTTTACCACAAGGCACAGTTCTAGCTCCTGTTTTATTTACACTTTACATCAATGACTTGATTGAAGTCCTTCAGGACTGTGTTCCCATTATGTATGCGGATGACACTACTCTTGTTATTTCTGATTCGAACACTGACGCTCTGATTGATAAATGTAATCAAAGCGTTCAGTCTTTGATATCTTGGTGTTAAGTAAATAAATTATATTTGAATGATAGCAAAACTAATATTTTGCGTTTTCAAATTAATAAAAATAATAATCAAGAAGTAACGGTACAATTCGGGAATAATCAAAAGATGAATAGTGACTCCGCAAAAATTTTGGGTATGCAGATCACTAAAAATCTTGACTGGAAACCTTTTTGCCAAGAACTAGTTTCAACTCTAAACAAATTGTGTTTTCAGATTCGCCATCTGAAAGAATATTTAAATCTAAAACAATTATTAATGTTTTACTATGCCTGTGTAGAGTCTCGCATAAAATATAGTATATGCTTTTGGGGCTCTTCTAGTACGTCTCAAAGTGTTTTCATAGCACAAAAAAGAATTTTACGAACGCTAGTACGTGTACAGTTTAACACACCATGCAGAGATATTTTCAAGAAATATAATATTCTTACTCTGAGTAGTATTTATATTTTTGAATCTTGTGTTTCGGTTTACAAAAATCAAGAGTCTTTTCTCATTAACAGTGATTTGCATAGTCATAATACTAGACAAAAAAATGATTTTCATATACCAACTTCAAGACTTAACATTATTAAAAGTTCTCCGGATAGGCTTGGCTTAGAATTGTTTAATAAATTACCATATGATCTAAAAAATAAAATAAACTTAAAATCTTTAAAAAAAGATTTAATGTTGTTCTTACAAAAGCACGCATTTTATAGTGTTAATGAATTTTTGGTACTGTAATTTTTTATATTTTGTATCTTGTTTCCTGACGTTTTCTATACACTGTATTTGTGTCTCCTGAAAATAAAATATTATTATTATTATGATATAAATAATATGAAAAATTATATAAAATATTTGGAGTAACAAAAAGTTTCGTCTGATTCGGTATGACGTGTATGACAGAAATAGCAGCGCTTCTATTTTTCGTCATACACAGGTTTGATCCTACATGATACAGTGTATTATAGCTGTGACATGGGCATAAGTTGTATCACTACTTACTACTCATAATGCATAAAGCAAAGTATGAACAAAAGAAAAATACAATACGAATACATAGCTCACTAATTAAAAAATTTAGATTTATATTCTGAAACATGTAATGAGTAATATTGGTATTGAAATAATTGAAAAAGAAATTATCCAGGGGGGGCAAGCGCCCCCCCTTGCCCCCCTCTGTGGACGCCAATGCTCATGATCGCTTCTACTTTCACTTCTGACACTTTGCGCACACTTTACTCTGTACGTAAACAGTGTAAATTTCAATTGTCAGAAGTTTTCTTTAAAATGTAAATTTTCCGATATTTTTCGCAACTTTGGCAGCTTCTGACAACCTTTTAGCTTCCACTTACCCTTCTGACAATTTTTTTACTGGTTTTCCCAATGACATATAATAGATTTAGACGGAGCGCGCCACGTTTGTTGTGATGTTGACACATATAGAGGGGAAAGGGAATGTTGGCATTGTTTGATTAACTGGTTGGCATACAAACCGCCAGATTTTCTTGGCGGGAACGCGGGACTTATGCTTATTTGAAATCTGTATAAATGACGGCGGAGAATAAATATTTTTATTCTCTGAAAATAAAACAACTATTTAATATATTGAGATAATTTTTAAATATTTAAACAGAATACAATACAATACAAATACAAGCAGATTATTTTGTTTGAAACACATTTACTGGTTTTTAAAATGAATGGATTTAGTTAATGTTCTTCTTTATTTTTTCTTTGTCTAAAGTTCGAAATTGCAACAGTATGGTGTAAACTTAAATTAAAATAAACAAAGCGGAATTTTTATTGGAGACAAAATCCTTCAAATTGATAGCATTTAGCCATTGTTGCCTTCGTATCAGATCTCTCGGAAAGCTGGAATAGTGCGTTGCATATATTTATTATATTGTAGTATTCAATTTTTCAAAAAAAACTTACGTATGAAATAATATGTTATCTTTTTTCGATGCTGATGTCTCATGACAGTTTAAAACAGCACAAACGTAAAACATTTTTAATTTTTATAAATACTGGCACCACTGGCACCAACAAACTACAATTATAATATTCACCGTATTCACCACAGAACAGAAATAGTATTTATTAGCATTCACCAGAATTCACGATTTACATAACCTGCAAATTGCGCGCTTCTGTTCAAAACGAAAACATAACAAAAATGCAGGCAACACAACACGCAAGCAATGCCAACCCGCTTGCCTCCCTCCCGTATATTCCAACATCACAACAATCTGTACGTAGCATAGAGCGCGCTCCGTTTAAATCTATTATATGTCATTGGGTTTTCCTTATAATCCTCCATATCTATGTCAATTTTCAGCCGTGTACATCGACAGTTTTTGTAGTTGGAAAATTTACACGTTTGATCGTCCCACGCACTTAACTTCCAGTACACCTTCTGATCTGACGGTCGGGCTTTCGCTTTGCTGGTAGCAATCGAACCTTTTTCAGGTAAAATTTTCCATGTCGCATTTCATGTAGCCAGCTCTTAGACTATAACATGAGCAGACTAATATGTCAGTCCACCATCTCGAAACAAAATTGCGGTAACCGATTGGGTTCAAATTTAGTATGGTATCAGGGGCGTACGAGTAGTTAGAATTGCCATCATGTATGGTATAGTATAACTTAGAATTCTTATAACGAGATTCCTTTAAATTCGAGTTGGAGGCGTAGGAACGCGTGCCGGGTACGATAGTTTTCTAAAACACGAGTATATATTTAGGAAGAGAATACAATGAACCGATATCATTATAAAATTTAATAATTATTTATTTTATTTATTTATTTATGAAACCCACATTTCGCGTTTATACAACAAAGTTTATTTAATTATATTACATTTAGTTTATTATTATTATTATAAGCAGATTATAACTAATTTGTTTTAAAAAATGACAAAAATATATTTTTTACGGGTTATATGCGTTTCTGCAGCAAAAATATGGATACAATCATTAAAAATTAAAATTTGAAAAATAATTGTACCGTTTTGAAAGATATTGACCCATTGGAGCAATTTCTTCATCGTTTTGAAGTTTTGAACATATTTTTTGTGACAGTTGTCAAAAATAACTTTTTGTTTATTTTAATTATTTTTGCATTGTTACGTAAATTACTGTTGGATGCACAAAATCACACCGCGGAAATAAATACATAAATAAATATTGTCACTTATCAGTACAGATATTTTGAACGATGTGATTGGCTGATTTTTAAAGAATAATTGACAAGAAAAAAGCTGGTACCCCCACTTTGTTAAAAAAAATAAAAAATTAGTCGACAATTTTAGACTCATTTTAGACAACCAATTTTGAATTTTAGACCAACTTCCATTTAGGAGATTGGACAAAATCGTAAACCAAGCACTCAAGCTGGTACCCCCACAAACATAAAATCACAAAAGGTCTGGTCTGTAATTGTAAAATAATTTAAGACTAATTTTAGACTACCTATTAGTCATATTGCTAATTTTCCAAATCCACCCCATGGGGAGAAATTGGACAAAATCGAAAACCAAGGACTCAAGCTAGTATCGTCACAAAGATAATATCACAAAAGGTCTGGTCTGTAATTGTAAAATCATTTTAGACTAATTTTAGACTACCTATTACTCATATTGCTAATTTTCCAAATCCACCCCTTGGGGAGAAATTGGACAAAATCGAAAACCAAGGACTCAAGCTGGTATCGCCACAAAGATAATATCACAAAAGGTCTGGTCTGTAATTGTAAAATAATTTTAGACTACTTTTAGACTACCTATTAGTCATTGCAGATTTTCCAAATTCACCCCCTTCGTATATCGAGTACATAAGTCTGAAAAAATACCACCAACTAGGTTTATAATTTTAGACTACCTATTAGTCATATTACCAATTTTCTACATCCACTCCCTGGGGGTGAATACCACCCCCTTCGTATATCGAGTACTTAAAGTCTGAAAAAATACCACCAACTAGGTTTATAATTTTAGACTAATTTTAGACTACCTATATACATTATATGAAACTATATTTATAAATTTTCGATATTTTGTTTCGCAACGGTATTGATAAAATAATACTTTATTGTAGGGTGTAAAGAATTAGAGAATGGTTTGGAATTGAAAGATAAACAAAATATTACGTTACTCGTGCAACCTGCGTCATTAGTATCGTATCGTATCGTACCTCGTCACTCAGTGCTATGTCTGTTATTACCCCACTCTTGATCATGCCTCGAATACGTGTAAAGTTTATATGGCCTAGTCTATTGTGCCACGATTTCAAGCTGTTCTTGGTAACTTGATAGGCCTGATGATGTGCGGCCATTCTGAAAAACATTCGGTATACGTTGTAGTTATCGAGAATTGCACTAGCAATGAGTTTAGAGCCATCTAGGATTTCGGCCGTTTTTCCCTTCTTGACAATTGACCAACCCTTCTTGGTTACGACGGCTTCAGAGAACAGGTTTGTCTTTAGGTCCGGAATAAACAGGACGTTCGTGATGTTTGATTTGTGCCACTCATCTTTGATCAGTTTCTCGATCTCGCTGTCTCCTTTTCCCATGACAGGAAGTGACACGTTGTTCCCGATTACGACAGTAGTCCCTCGAGCGACATCAGACAGTTTGGAAAACTTCTCAATTCTGTACGGCATGTGGGCAGATGCTCCGCTGTTCATGATTCACGTATCTTCCGTGTTGTATCCTCCTTCAGAACGAAGAATACTCCTTGCCTTCATTTGGCGAGTTCTGCTTAGGCCTGCTCCCGCGGAACCGCGCGATGTGCCCTCTCTTTCTCTCCCTGCACTTTTAGCAGACGACTGTGAGTTTCCCCTCTTGTGGGTTCTGGTTGTCCGATTTCTGCCTGTTGGGTCCACCTGATGACGACTTGGTCTGCTTCGTCGTTTTGTGAGATTTCCACGATAGATTTCTGTCAGACGAGACTGTTCACAGATTTACATCTACGTCGACTAACCTAGACGTCAGATTTGCTAGCGTCTGTCAGTCTTCGCTGACTGACAGCCACGTCGCTGACAAGCTCACCAATGTCCTTCAGCTTTTTCGCTAAATTTTCGACGTTAGCGATGTGTTGAGCCATGTTTTCGTTTTCTTTCATGCGATACTGGTGAAATCGCTCGTGCGCGATCATCTTGCTCGACTCAGACCGTTAGAAATAAATGGAATCAAGCTTACCGATGATTTGATGAGATGACTCACAATTCTCTATCAAAGTAATCTGCGAATAATCCAACGCAGATGTCAGGATGAACATCGCGGTCGCGTCGTTCCTCACTCAGGCTTTCTGCGGATCCCCGTCTGCTATCGGCTTCTGCTCGACCCCACGAACGATGTTGTGGAGTCCCTTTGCCCGGAGTGACAGTTTATTTGGAACCGCCATTGATTGTAATTGTTGCCATCGAACTTGCTCACTCCACTCATAACCAACCTATCAGCCATCATGACGTCGCTTTGCCACGAGTCCTCCAAACGGTCAAAACTTCTTCGACAAACAGTGCGAGCTGCACGACAGACGTGCCCTCTAGCGGAACGAACACGCTTCCACAGTTCAATTCGAGGTTAAGTTCGTGGTGATCGGAAATCCGACTCACAGACTGCGATCGGTCACAAATCGTCAAGATCATCCACTTCACACGTGTCCTGGGCCCATAACCTATTAAATAATACGAATTATTAGTGAACTATTTAGATTTATTGAACTGTTAGGAACGATATAAAAATGAACAGAGGATCCGTTCGACTCGCACGCGTTCATCTCCATTTGTCTATTTTCAGTGCTCGTCCTGTCTCAATCTTCCGGTTGGTGGTACCAGCGTTGAAGCTCGAAAATTCAAGTAACTTAATAGTATTGGAATATCCAATGGATTTTGAACCTTTTGAATCTTCTGGTTCAGAGTATATACCGTCTGATGATTTAAAAGTGAACAGTGACACGGAAGAAATTAATTTTGAAAGTTCCTTTTCTATGCTTCATGATATTAATACACTTATAAATAAAAAACCAAACTCTAAACTAAATAAAAATAATTTGAAGCAAAAATATAAACTAACTCTACAACATAACAAAGATAAAACTAAGGAAAAATGAAAGTCTGATTATTCAAAAGTTAAGAGTGACACTGGAGAAATTAATTTTAAAAGTTCAATTTCTATGCCTCATGATATTAATACACTTAAAAATAAAGAACCAAGTTCTAAACTCAATATCAAAAATTTAAAACAAAAATTTAAACGAAAGCTGGATTCAGAGATTGCATAGTAAACACAGCATAGCATAGCACAGCGAAACATAGAAAATGAACATACGGGAAATGCATGCATTGATTCATAGAATACATACATAGCACAGCACAACATGGAAATTGGCCATATTTTATTTCGAAGCTTATATGTTTCTATGCTTTCACTATGCTCAGATATGTATGTTGTAGTTCGTTGTTAAACCACTTCTACCGCGAATGCGCTGTGGTTTTTGACAGATTGACAGTTCGAAATATATTGAAATATAATGGATTCATTTGACAAAGATATCAAATTAATCGAACTGGTGGAGCGGTCGCCGATTCTTTATGACAAAAAAAAGATGGATTTTCGTCGAAATGATAAATAAGTAAATGTATGGGAATCCATTGCAAGAGCCATGAAGGAAAGTGGTAATAAACAATACTTATTTTTAAGCATATAGAAGTATTATAACAATAAATTATATATTTATGGTGGAATTCTGCCAGAATCGATGGACGTATTTGCGGCAGAAATTCTCTAGAATTAAATCTTCGCTCCTATCTGGGTCAGCAGCAGAAGATTCTCAATAGGAGCTTCAATTTTTGTTGCCTCATGTGGCAGGTAGAAAATAAGATTTTCATATACCTTACCTGTACTTTAATAATTCAAATTCAAGATATCGCTATACGCTATATCAGAGATTAACGTAATGACGTAAACAATTTATTAGAATTTTCACGTTGAAAACACTTGTGCGTTAAAAACGCATATGAAGAATCTATGCTCAAACGTATTTCGCGTTCTAATGACCCACCTGTTAATATGATATCTTTTTATTAGTTTCTTCGAATTCGAATTTTGCAGAATACCACTCTTTAATATACATATAATACGCTATAATATTGTACTATATAAACATTTTAAATAAAATTATGTTATGTATTTGTAATTTATTTCAGAACAATAACAAATATTCAAAGCATTGAAAGTAATTCATTATCAGTATCACCGTTGGAAGCATAATCTATCTCGGTTGATTTTTCACCGATATTCTTCCAGAGTGAAGAATTTGATGGTGATGATGTTCTAATAAAAAGGCCAAGAATCACAGAAGGATCGGAATCTCTTGTTGGCATGAGGCCTAGGTATCATGACAAGGAACCTTCAACATCCGCCAGACCAACAATAATTATTAAATCATTTACTGCCAAATCAACAATAACCAATGTTGGTCGCCAAGCTGCTGCTGCTTCAGTTCCTGCTATTACTCAAGCTTCAGTTAGTGCTCCATCTTCTGTTATTCGCCCAACTCCAACAAGAAAAGGAAAAAGGTCCAACACACTTGAGAGATCCCTAAAACTAGCACAGCGATTTGGACACACACCCAAAAAATTATACTCAAATTTAAAGCTCTTTTACTGCGCAAAAATCGAATTTACTGCTCTGCTCAATTCCGAGAAAAATGTTGTATTCTAGATTGATATTTAAGCTGGCACACTGCTAAAAAATCTACAATGAACTACTGACAATGTAGTATTTTACTGCTCCTAAATAAAATTTACTGCTGTGCAATTTCAGCCAATAAAAAATTAAACTTTATTTACACTGCAGTCTATTGACTCCTCATCCTTTTCCTCACAAACGATAGTTGTTTTAGATTATTTAGGTAGGATAAAGCATATTATTAAAATTTAGCCCGCTCCCTTTCTCCTGCCCCACGAGATAAGGTTGGTTTTGATTGAAGTATTATTTAAAGTGGATGGTGGGGGCGGCTGGGGGGCAGAGAATGGCACATTTGAAGCATATAGGTATATTCGAAAAAATATGAACTTATCTCGTGGAGGAGATGGGCGGGTCAAATCATATTTTAATAAAATTATACTTACCTACCCTAATATCCTAATCCGATCCTAGAAATTCGCCATTAATTCGAGCATACAACAAGCACTATAAATCTAGACACCTGTAATTGAAACTATTATAGTAAGTATATACTTTTTACTGCTCCAAATTTATGTTCCTTTAAGCAAAAAGCCTATCAAGAACCCGAGATTGATGAAATTAAGATATAATTAGCCCTTAAATCCGAGCATACAGCAAGCAGCATAATTCTAGATATCGTAATTGAAACTATTATAGTGTCTACTATTTCACTGCTCCAAAATTTTATTACATTTATTGAAAAATCTATCAGAACCCGAGTTTGATGAAATTAAGATATAATTCGCCCTTAAGGTCACGTAATCCAATTTTAGTATTCGTAACATCCGTCGACTGCTCTTTGAAGGCGCCACGGGTAGTTTTCGAACTCTATATTTCTCTAGAATCTGATATCAATATTTTCTTCCATTTACCCCCACCTTGCAGAACACAACGGAGTAGTAACGTAACGTAATGTAAGCAGAATTAGACCGGCCCGGCGGTCTTCAACCCTGGTGTATCCAGGTTGATTATTTCTTCATAGATGTTGATGAAATATAAAAAGCAACATAAGTATATGTACTTTTTTTCACACGACTTAATGAATTGCAATTTTGTGCTGTTTTGAGTAGAACCTCAATAAATGTATTATTATTACCCTCAGAATTTAGGTGTCACAAAAACATAAAATCTAAAAAATTTCATTTATTTTCGCTTATTTTGAAAAACTTATTTTTCGCCGATTGACACTAAAAGTGAAAATGAAGAGATGGTGCGATATATGGTGTTTCAAAAAAAGCGGTACATAGGCATTTAACATGGGAAAACTGTTTATTGCCCGCCATTGCCTCCCAAATTATTTTCAGACCGTGAACTTTTACACAATTGTAAAGATTGAGTTTCTTCATCATTCAATGTTGAATTTGTGTTGTTAATTAGGCACATTTAGGAAAAACATACTGATAACTAAAAAAAATTGTGCAAATTAATTTTAATTATTATTTATTTAGTTTTTTTTTAATAAATTAATTTTAGATAATTCAATAATTATTTTTATTGATTATTGTTTTTAGTAACAACATAAAAGAAACTATTCAAGAAAATAATATACAAAACACGAAAAAGGAACTAATTAGGAACAAATTACTAAATTTAGAGTTAACAACAAAACAAAATATAGCCTAAAATTATAATAAATGTTCGAACAAATAATATCCCAATCTGTTATAAAAACTTTCTCGTACATTATGAAGTTGACGATTATTAATTTTTTGGCATTCAATTATTATTTGTTCTTTTAGCTCTTCGATGTTGTTGTACGTATTTTTATAAATTACGGACTTTAAAAAGAAAAAAATCACATGGGGTCAGATCTGGTGATCTTGCTGACCAATTTATTGGCCCACCCCGTCCGATCCAGCAGTTCCCAAACGATTCATTTAAAAATTCCCGAACTTCAACTGTAGAATGTGCTGGACAACCATCATGTTGATACCATATTATATTAATGTCTTCGTTTGCTTTTTCCATTAAAATTTCACAAAGCTCCGCCCGTTTCTCAATGTCTCCTAAGTAAATTTCTTGATTTCCCTTACACTTAAATTTGGTTCCATACTGATTAAAGCCAAAACATTTTCTTCATTATTATGACGTATAATGGGGTCTCTCTGTTCCTTTTTCCAATTAAATGTTCCTGTACGTTCAAATTTCGTAAAGAAACGATTTAAACTACTAACTGATGGTACATTATGATGCGGCCATAATGCACTTATTAAGTCACGAATCCGTCTTAAACTATTATTTCCGTAATACCACTTAATTGCTTGTAATTTTTCTTCGTGAGTGAAATTATTCATTGTGCTGATTATTAACACAATAAAACTATAACAATGGTTTGTTGATTTGATTGTCATATTTTTCAACAATGCTTTGTTGATTTGATTGTCATATTTTTCAAGTTAATGTTAATTTTTATTTTATTAAATATTGGATGTATAAAAATTGTAATATAATTTTAAATTATTAATAAAAGTAATTAATATGAAAATTGTTTTTTATTTACCTGAAAATGATTTTATGAAAAAAAATATTTATTTTAAAAATTATAATAGTCTGTCTCGAACCCCAGATATTTTATCCTGAATCGCGAGCACTACCTACTTCACCAAAGAAACTGTAGTGGTGGGGGAATGGGATAAGTAATATAAACATAATATCCTAATTTTTTTAGTTATCAGTATGTTTTTCCTAAATGTGCCTAATTAACAACACAAATTCAACATTGATTGATGAAGAAAATCATTCTTTAAAATTGTGTAAAATTTCACGGTCTGAAAATAATTTGGGAGGCAATGGCGGGCAATAAACAGTTTTCCCATATTAAATGCCTATGTACCGATTTTTTTGAAACACCCTATATATATATATATATATATATATATATATATATATATATATACATATACATATATTTGGATGACGTATACTAAAATACGAATGTGTGTATTAAAAGTTTAATACAAGGAAAATAAAACATAAAAAGATTGTAAAAATAAATTTACACTATAAACACATAAATACTAATTCAAAACTTATAAGTTCTATTATACACAGGATTATTTCTATTTTTTAGTTAATATTACAAAAAGTGATAGTTTTTAAAAGTAAAAAAGGATCACTGGGTTAATTCGATGACAATCTCTTCTCGGCTTAGATTTTGCAGTAAGGTTATCGTACTCGAACCATTTTGAACTTACTATTGCAGTGTAGTGACCATATGCTCCTGCTTTCATTTTGGTTTGAGACTATAATTCCAATCAATTCCAGGTTTGTCTTGTGAGTTGGTTTTTGGAATTTAATGGGAAAGTCTTTGAGTTGAATAGGTGTCTCATTCGATGTTTCTGCCATTACCAGAAATCCTAAATACATTATTAATCAAGTCGATAATTTATGTGTTAGGTATATAAATACTAATAATTTAAAAAAATAATCTATAATCCAAATAGGAATTAGTAAATGAAAACATATTACAAAATAAAGTTGTAAATAACTATTATAAAAAATACCCATGTCTTCCAATTTTGTGGTACGAAACCCATCGCAGTCCTTTTTGAAGCACGATCGTTGCCCTTCTAAAATGAACGCGTCAATCATTTCTACATAAGCGTTTCTGCTTAAAATAACTTTTAGATCGATGCTTTTAGTCGTTAATTTATTTTTCAGTTGTTCACATTTTTTATTTGAGCAGGTATTTTTCTGTCATGGTTGGGACAGTATAAAATAATATTCTTATTAAATATTCCACGTTAAATTCACATGACAGTGAGTACATATTAATAGATGAATCTACTTCATTCAAATTAATATATTTCATAAGAATTTCTGCTCGGGATTTATACGTCTTTGGTTGAATACTATTTTGTACTATGTCCAGTATGAGTTTAAAAATTCTTCATCGATAGATTTAATCTGTTGGAAAAAAGGCATAACTTTCAAAAAATATGTAAATAATTTATTAATATGATACTTACTTTGATGTTTTTCAACCTGTGTTGGCCGTATCACGTCGGGGTCACCAATATGTTACATCATATAAGTAACATTAATATAAAATAAAATAAACTTGGAGCAAATATATTGCGTGTTGTTTTATGAGATTTATTTACGTACGTAAGTTTTACAAATAGTAAATTGATCCTAAAAATATATAATATAAAATATATAAAAATCTTCTTATGTTATAAAGGCTGTCGTATGCCTAAAAACATTAATTTCGAAATTAATTAAATTAATGTTTTTAGGCATAGGACACCTTTTATAACATAAGAAGATGTTACGGTTCACCAAGACTTCATTCTTTTGTATCCTAAAATTTATATTAAATATAGTAGCTGCTTAACATATTTCATAATTCATACCTTAATATTACCTAATTGTTCTATTGTTGCTTTATTTCACCGTAGGATCACTGTAAAATATTGTGTTGTTGTTCCTAGCGCTTGACAGTTCGTAATTGACACATTCTTGTTGTAGTTCCAAGAGTACCCGGATTTTTGACGCACCAGTCACGCATTTTTTTACTATTACTTCGAAGCCGCTCATCAACCTAGGCTTCCATGTCTAACTCATTCCATCTCTAACTCATTCCATTTCTTATTCTTATTTTATTCTTATTATATCTTCGTATTCGTCGTTTATTTGGATTTCCGTATATTTTATTATCGGAATATTTGTCGTTGGAAAATCCGTTGTGGAATTTTCGTGGTTGCTGGAAGTTTTCTTGCGTTGTACGAGAGTTGGATGTTGGAGAGGGTTGAGTTCGAGACGCGTGCAGTGGTAGTCCAGTGCCGCCATTTTCCTTCCGCCATCTGGAACCAGGCTCGAACGTACCGCCATTTTCCCCACTCCCACGCCACTGTCCGTCATCAGGAAACACAGATAAGCCACCTATTGTTTTATAATTTGATTATATTGTTGTTAAATAATTTATCACCTAATTATTTTGTTAAATCGTACTTACCTCAGAATATTGAGTATTCGCTTTATGATAGTAACAGCCGATCTTATGTAAAGTCTGATCAACCGAATTTCACTGTAGTTTATCTTATGCGTATAGTTGACGCAAGCTTTTCCGTAGTTTGTGGTACGACGGCAACAGCTGTTAGGGCACTCGTAGTCATCTCAGTTAGCGCAGTACGTCATAGGAACGCCTTAGTCGACTAACGGTATCCCCCCCGTGACTTCGTTGTGCGCACGTAATTATTGCACAAGTTAACGACGCCCTGGTTAGCTTACCTGTACACTCGCTACGCGATCTAGTTACTTTTTATTGATTGCTAGTCATCGTTTGATCTGATCCCGATCGTAGCTATTTGTCATTATTTTGTGGTATATATTTGAACATTACGTATCTGGTTATATCCCTTTATTTGTAATTATATTTATGCAATTCTAAATTCATTTAATCCATATACTGTACATAATATTATACTCACCGTCACTCTGTTTAATTTTCAATATATGTTTCACGTTAATTGTCAACTCGCTGGTACATCATTCATACGTTACCTGATTTCCCTCCGGTTTGTTGATCAACCCTTAAGGTTGAACCATTTTCAGGCAGATCAACTGGCGTCCAGAATTTACCATCAAGACTCACCCCTTTCTTCACTGAGTTTAGCCCGTGGTTCGGCCGGCTTTTGGAATTTGACACCGGTACCGTAGCATAATTATTCGGCGCTCTTAGAGTAGCACGTAATAAAGATGCAAAAATACACACAACAGAATAATAAAATATAGGTTGTTCCATTTGAAAATGACGAGTTATAGCCATTTGAAATTGAGTAATTTTGATTCTCTGTATTGAACAGCCTGTATAATAACATTTAAAAAAAAGTTATGTCAGAACAAAGAGTATAGTTACAGTTGTACAGAAAAAAAAATTCATAACTTTTACTATTAAAATAACTTCAGTACGCCTTTATAAAACAATACGTGTATTCGGCTTTTTTTAGAGAAAAAATTTAATAACGCTGCGAAAAACTATAATGAAATTTATATGTTCGTATAGGTAAATAAAATACAATTCAAAATATATAAAAATATATAAAAAGAGGAACAATTATTGCCAAGTCGTTATGCAACACCCTGTATATATGAAAATAATTTTAAGTTATGCTCCATGAGTAGACGAAAAATTCTGTTAATAAATTTATGCTGTATTTTTAACGACAAGGGAGATATCGAAGACGGGCATTTCGGTGACTCATCCTGTATATATATATATATAAAACACACTCGGGTTCATAGAAGTAACTACTATTTTGGAGTAGTAATATTATAGTAAGTAGTAATTACGATATCTAGAATTATGCTGCTTGCTGTATGCTCGGATTTAAGGGCTAATTATATCTTAATTTCATCAATCTCGGGTTCTTGATAGGCTTTTTGCTTAAAGTAACATAAATTTGGAGCAGTAAAAAGTATATACTTACTATAATAGTTTCAATTACAGGTGTCTAGATTTATTTATAGTGCTTGTTGTATGCTCGAATGCAAGGCGAATTTCTAGGATCGGATTAGGATATTAGGGTATAATTAGTATAATTTTATTAAAATCTGATTTGACCCGTCCATCTCCTCCACGAGATAAGTTAATATATATATATATATATATATATATACAGGGTGAGTCATCGAAATGCCCGTCGTCGATATCTCCCTTGTCGTTAAAAATACAGCATAAATTTATTAACAGAATTTTTCGTCTACTCAAGGAGCATAACTTAAAATTATTTTCACATATACAGGAGGGTGTTGCATAATTACTTGGCGATAATTGTCCGTCGTTTTTTAAATGGAACACCCTATATAATTTTATATATTTTGAATTGTATTTTATTTACCTATACGAACATATAAATTTCATTTTAGTTTTCCGCAGCGTTGCCAAGTTATTAAATTTTTTCTCTAAAAAAAGCCGAATACACGTATTGTTTTATAAAGGCGTACTGAAGTTATTTTAATAGTAAAAATTATGAATTTTTTTTCTGTACAACTGTAACTATACTCTTTGTTCTGACATAACTTTTTTAAAATATTATTATACAGGGTGTTCATTACAGAGAATCAAATTTACTCAATTTCAAATGTATATATATATATATATATATATATATATATATATATATATATATATATATATATATATAAAATATATAGGGTGTTTCATTTAAAAAACGACGAACAATTATTGCCAAGTCGTTATGCAACACCCTGTATATGTGAAAATAATTTTAAGTTATGCTCCTTGAGAAGACGAAAAATTCAGTTAAAAAATTTATGCTGTATTTTTAACGACAAGGGAGATATCGACGACGGGCATTTCGATGACTCACCCTGTATATATATATATATATATATATATATATATATATATATATATATATATATATATATATATATATATATATATATATATATATATATATATATATATATGCTTCAAATGTGCCATTCTCTGCCCCTCATCCACCCCAACCATCCACTTTAAATAATACTTCAATCAAAACCAACCTTATCTCGTGTGGGAGAAAGGGAGCGGGCTAAATTTTTTTTAATAATATGCTTTATCCTCTACCTAAATAATCTAAAACAACTATCGTTTGTGAGGAAAAGGATGAGGGTCAATAGGCTACAGTGTAAAAAAAAGTTTAATTTTTTATTGGCTGAAATTGCACAGCAGTAAATTTTATTTAGGAGCAGTAAAATACTACATTGTCAGCAGGGACCTGGAGCTGAACCCGAACCTGAACCATAAACCCGAAAAAACCTTTATTTTCGTCGAACCTGAACCGAAACCGAAACGTTATATTTCAAGGTCAACGAACCGGAATCGTAACCGAACCGTTAAGTTGTAACCGGTAACCTATTTAAAAATATCGGTTCAATTTAATTTAAATATTTTTATGATAAAAATTTGCATTGTCATGTCATCTAGCGGCACAGGATTGCATTATCCGCGTCAACACGTTTATAAAGCTATTGTGAATGTGACTTTCTTGGTATCTTGGTTAGAGGTTAGTTGATTGTTTACATTTTCATCATCACACATGTCACATCTGTCAAACTGTCAGTTTCAACGGCATTTCTTGATCTTAGAAGGATTGATTATTTATTTTATTATTGATTTAAGGTAGGAATATTAATATGTTTATTCTACATTAAAATAAAAGTTTTCCTAACAACAACGCAAATTAAACATGTTTTAGTAGGTTATATTATTTATGTTTATACTTCATAATATAATTTACCGTTTCTACAAGAAGTGTGTTGCCTTGCTCAAAAGATAAATACAATTTAAATTTAACTTTAACTCAATTAAATTTTTTCATTGTTAATTCCAATGTGATATCTGAATTTCGTACGTATTTACAGGAAGTATGGGTCGAAAGAAAACACACCGCATAAGAAACTATTTTTCTTACGATAAATTTAAAAAGATATCGACGTGCCAAATAAATAAATGCGGGCAAATTATGAAAGGAGAACACGCTTCAAATTTAGAGAGACATGTGGAAAGAGTACATGCAGAAGAATTTAACAATTTTAAAAGAAAAATAGAAGACGACAACGCTGAAGCCAGGAAGAAACCTTGTACAGCGTCTACAACGCAACAAACAATTGACAATGTATATAAGAACATAATGTGTAAATCAAAAAATGATTCAGTAACCGAAGCTTGCATAGAATTAGTGACAGTAAATGGCAGACCATTTTCGTTACTCGAAGATTCGGGTTTTAAAAAAATAATAAATTGTCTGAATGATTTGTTACCAACTAATTCAAAAGTGACAATTACGACAGAAAATATTAAAAATAAAGTTAATATTTACGCTCAAAAGTTACGAAATTTAATTAAAGAGGAAGTGAAAAATAAAATGATATGTTTAAAAATTGACGCAGCCACTAGATTAGACCGTTCGGTTTTAGGGATAAATATTCAATTTATTAAAGATGGAAAAATCATGCTTCGAACACTTGGAATCAAAGAATTAAAAGAACGTCATACTGCCGAATATTTAAAAGAAGTTATTTTGAAAACTTTGAAGGAATACGAAATAAATCATAAACAAATATATACGATAACGACCGACAATGGAGCTAATATGATTAGAGCTGTAAATTTATTGCAGCAATATGAAGATGAAGATATTGCCGATAATTATGACGCGGATTCTCCAGATACGGCAGTAGAAGATGATGAAGAAAATGTCGAAGAAAGTACTCGTACTTTAGAAATGACCAATGTAGCAAATGATTTACTTTCATCATTTAATTCTAATATTATAAGTTTAGTGCGTTGTTGGGCTCATACATTGCAACTATGCGTTGATGATGCGTTAAAACAAGAACGCAACCAAGTTATTGTAAAAGCTAGACATGCTGCAAAAAAGCTTCGAACACCAACTATGTTAGTTCTAATAAAAAAAATGAATTTAAGTAAACCAATTATCGATTGTCCAACGAGATGGCATTCAACGTGTGACATGTTGGAAAGACTGATAAAGTTAGAAGAATTCTGCAAAGATATGGCACCCTCTCATAATGAACTGCATTTTAAGGAAAGTGAATGGATCCAAATAAAAAATATAGTGTCTGGATTATTGCCTGCTAAGATTGCAACAAAAAAATTACAGTTTGAACAGCTAACAATTGGAGATGCGTATAGCACCTGGATAACATTACAACTCGAGACAGCAAAAATAAATAACGTTATATCCGATCTCCTACTCAAATCAATCAAAAAAAGGGAAAGTAAACTACTAGAAAATGGGGCACTACTGGCAGGTTTATATTTAGATGCCCGGTTTCATGTTTTACTAACAGAAGAACAGCGACTAAAAGCTCAATTACATTTGAAAGAAACATGGGAAACTATCAAAATCATGAACGAATCAAATCAAGAATATACAGCGGAAATTTCTTTATCTGATTCTTCCGAAACAGATTTGGATGATTTAGAAGTCTTCTTAAAAAGCAAGGAAAATAAAGAAATTTCTAAACATACTAGCAATGAAACCGATTGTGACATAACGGTGATAATTAATGGTTTTAAATCTGAAAGTAGATTAAATAAAAACTGTGACATTTTAAAATATTGGGAAACCAAAAAATCTACAAAACCAGAGCTTTATAAATTGTGCCAGGTTGTACAAGCTGTTCCATGCACTCAGGTTTCTGTAGAGAGACTTTTTTCGACCCTCAAATTTGTGTTCACTCATTATAGGAGTAATTTGAAAGAGTCCATGTTGGAAAATATTATTTTTGTAAGAGCAAATAATATTTTTGGTGTAGATAATGAGTAACGATAACGACAAGTTATTTCTCATTCCTAGGTACCTACCAAATACGTTGATTAAAAATTGAATAATATTTATTTTCATTGATTGTTACCGAGTTTGTTACCTATTAATATTTTTTATAACTGGTTTACTAAAAGGATAAGAATATATAATAAAATTTAAAATAATTATAGGTATGTATACATTAAAGTTGTAAACGAGTTATATTATATAGGTACATTTTATATCTGTGATTTTGACAATTAATATGTATGTATATATTTATCAATAACTCAGGAAATATGTGCTTGTTTTTTTTTTAATATTTGAGTTAAAAGATTTAAGACTGTTAATGCTCATGAAACTAAAAATATATCATTAGTACTGATTATTATTATTATTTATGAAGAAATATGTGCTTATTTATTTATTTGATTGTTCTGACTTCCTTTTTGCAATAAAACTTTGATTTTTCGTTAGTAATGTGTTTTACTTAAATAATTATTTTTTTTGAACCGAAACCGGAAAAAACCTGAAAAAATATTGGTTTTTGAACCCATATATTTTAAATCTCTTAAACCTAAACCCGAACCTGAACCGTTTGTTTCTTTTTGAACCGAAACCGAACCTGAACTACAAATACATTCCGCTCCAGGTCCCTGATTGTCAGTACCTAGTTCATTGTAGATTTTTTTTAGCAGTGTGCCAGCTTAAATATTAATCTAGAATACAACATTTTTCTCGGAATTGAGCAGAGCAGTAAATTCGATTTTTGCGCAGTAAAAGAGCTTTAAATTTGAGTATAATTTTTTTGTGTGTGCCCAAGTCGCTGTGCTAGAGTTCATGCCAAATAGAAATGGGAATGTCAATCATTCCTCGCGCATCTTCTGTCTCACACCAGCAGCGTACAAAGAAATACCATTTCAAGTTCAAGTAAGGAGGGTGGAGCAAACGCAAATGCGTCTTCTGCGCACCGGATCTTATTCCCATTTCTATTTGGCATGAACTCTAGTTTTAGGGACCTACACTTGAGGCAGATTTAGAAAACACTTTATTAGGAGTAGGCCATTTGCTCTCGAAGCCTGAAGACAGCGATAGTTCTTCCGGCAATTACGTTGCAGCAATGCTCCGAGAAATAACAGATCCCGAGGAAAAGAAAATTAAGAAACGTGATATTTTCAATATTTTAAATTAAGTTTTATTTTTTAAAAATTATATTTACATTAAAACAAAATAAATAAAATCTGATGTGGCCAGCACATGACCTCTGGCCTGATTCTGCTTATTCTACTAATAAATAGATTTACTTACATTTTAATAGTTTCATTTCATATTGTGATCATGTAAAACTAGATACTGGAATTTTAAAAAAGTAGAATATTAGTTGCACTTTATTTTATTGTTAAATACTACCACTAATTGTATTTAAAATTAATTGTACCCATAGATAATTATATTTTCTTTTATTTTTAATTGCAAAAATTGTCATAAATAAATAATGTACCAATTTATTTAAGGAAAACTATATCAAGCTTCAAAATTACTACTTACGGTTTGCGGATTACTACCAAAATCTTATCCGGTGTTAAGATCTTTATTGACAGCATAAATATAAAATTTGATTATTAAAGATTTGATACTTTTTAATTTATCGTGGACGAAAAATCGTCATAATTCATACGTCCACACACACATAATTTATTAAAACCCAACAACTATTACACTTTATGCTGCCATGCTACAGCTCCTTCCCTTGACATGAAATAGTATTTTAATGAATTCCGCATGCTACGACAATTCGTAGGCTGTGCACCGGCTACCCTCAGTGGAGACAGGGGTGGCTTTGAAAATTTGTAGATCAAAAATAAATTCATAAAAAAAATAAATAAGTTCACTTACTGTTTTTGAGCGCCACTCTGTTAATTACGGCAACAGCGAATCCGTCTGAAAATCAAACTTCTGAGAGAAGGAGAGTTTAAGGCAATTATAAATTATTAATGCTGCAAAATTTTTGTGCATGAAAATCAATGTATGAACAATTTTTATTCTTAAATTTAGTTATATACAAAGAAAAACACCCTAATCTGTCCCTAACGTTAGCTAAATTACGAATTCTCATATTAATACGAGTAATAATTATCAAAGTTCTAAATTTGGAATACAGGAAATTACAAATATTGATCAAAAATCTTACTTATCTAAGTAGCGATGAATACGATGGTGATGGGGGCCCCATAGATGACAACGATGCAGTGATGACGATGAAGTGGAGTGGGCAAGTCCGGCCCTGGCTGGTTGACCTCGCGAACGGAAGAATTTTCGCCGAATTTCCAAATTCTGGACTTCTGCCTTCTGGAGGTGTCTTGTTCGAGCGGTGTGACAATATTGAGGGGCGCTATGCCCCACAATTACGAATTAAATGGAGCAGTAGTATACTCCAAATAAAGACAATTAACTACTAATTTTTCGACGATAACTGGTTCAACATTAACTATCATTGAACATTATATCCGCACAACGGCGACGGTAATAATTGATTACCAATTATAACTTTATTTTATAAATCCACCGTATTGGGGACTCAGAATCAACCAACACCGCTCGAGGCCGAACTCAACACACAGCACACACTGACTACAGTGTCACAACTATACTACACAGCACTCACTAGCTTATTAATTAAATTAAATCTAACAAATCAGAAAATAAATCAAAATTGAGCAAATAAAAATACAAAATTATGAATTTCGCGCGAAGCGATTTTTGAATGTAACACGCATTTCATAACAATCCCTTGATGCTCGATTTGATGCCAATCTCCCCACAGATTTCAAAGGAGTAATTTTATCTCTCCATGCTCCGAGTCTATCGTCGCTGTTGACGTAACCTTCTGGACAATATCGAGAATAAACGCCATCGAGCAGCCAATATGCCAAACGCATTTTCAATACGACAGGCTCGTGACAACCTGTAATTGAAAATGCGTACTCTGTCAGAAAAACCTCTTCCAGGACATGGTCATATAATATAATTTTTTAGTGGGAATAATGCTTCATCTGCCACAATTACGCAAGGCATCAGTATTCCAGTTCCTGGTATAATTCTTGCTTGCGGTGTACACCAAGACTCGAGTTGTTCGTCAAATTTTGAATTTTTAAAAATACCTCCATCGCTTTGGGAGCCGTAAGCACCTATATCCACTAGTTGGAAGATGTAATTGGAATCGCACTTTTTTTTTCGCTATTTTTTTTTGAAAGTTCTCAACCTGAGTGCACTAAAAATAACAAATATCATTTCAAAAGATGACTTATAGCCATGTTTCATGTCATACAAAATTTCATCTAAATCGGCCGAAGCAATTTTTAGTTATAAGCAAAATTCGTTATTTTTGCAAGAACTTTGAAGCAGAATTCCGGCTTAACGGTACACTTTTGGATATAGGTAAGTTTGGTTAAATTGTCTTATTTTGGGCCCAGGAAGCTGTGGTTAAGCCATGTACACTCATTTTAGAGACAGCCTGTATAGTACGACAAATTGTTCGACTTTTAATAGAACTAAAATCTACTGTGTGACGAAGTGTTTGCAGCATCCTTCGCACAATTACAATTTATGACATATCACAAGTCATACTCTCAACATCCAGCTTGGTCTAGCGGTAGCACTCTCAACACATGTAATAACTCATAATCATGTATACCTTAATATTATAATAAATAGCATAACTGCATTGTAAATATCATGCATATCACTCATATAGTATGTAAGTCATATCATTCACATACATTCAAATCATTCACAATCACCGTATCCTAATGTTAGGAAAAATCATAACCGCATTCTAAATACTCATACTGTCACTCATTTAGATTAAGTTAGTTTTAAGGCACAAATGTTTTAAGTAGGTTTTTTGCTTATTTTTCCTACATGTACACTACACAATCAATCATATACACGCACACACCATCACACGCACACAATAAATATTTTAAGCATATATGCAATAAGGGCTATCATAATAATGCTGTAAAGTCTAGGCTAGGAAAGCAATCATGTATCAATAATATTAAACAATATTAAATACAACCCGCATTCGCTGCACCAGCTGAGAGTACGCAGCGTCGATACTCGGTACAGTATGCAATCCAAAAATCACTTTGTGATTGAGATTGACATACTGTACGGCGCCGGTCGGCTCTCACGCTGGTCAAGAGCGTAATGCGGGTGTATTACTTTGTAAAAACCATGTAAACCTGAAAGATAAATAAACGTATTTGTTATTATTATCTTGATTCCGGCGCACAAGATCCTCGGTTCGAGTCCCACAGCCGTCAGTTTCATTTTTATTTTTTCTGAAGAGGTTTCGAGGTCAAATTTAACCAAGTTGTTATTGTAAACGTTAATTTTAATTAAATTAAGAAATTTAGTTTGTATCTATTCCTCGATTTTGGGTATAAAAAGCCGATTTGTATGCTCAGTAGTCAGTTCAGATTTAGTTCTGAAATAGTAACCACTTCGATGACCGACAACGCAGCATCCGCCTCCGACGATGAATTGCAGCCGAAAAATGACCCAACTGTCTCTTGGGTGTACCAGCTGAAGAAAGAGGGGCTACAAAAATAGCTACAGAAGTTTGGGTTACACACAACCGGAACAGTGTCAGAACTACGGAAAAGAATGGTAGCCGTTATTATAGCCATAGGCAAAACGAAGCCCGAGGCATTGGCTGATGAGTCACCCACCGATACCGACAAGAAAGCAGTGGAAACTCCAGTTCCGCATTCACCACCTCCGGCTATCGTTTGTGAAACTGTCAGAAAATGGAATACACATTTTGACGGTAAATCAGATCCAATTGCTTTCCTGGAGAGACTTTCCGAACTTAAAGAAAGCTACAATATCCAGGACTATCAACTCTTAGTGGCACTACCAGAATTGTTCCGTGGAGCCCCACTACAATGGCTACGAAATAACTGCGATGAATGGAGTAAGTGGCCAGAATTTATATCCGCGTTCCAGGAATTCTAGATATCCGCTGATTACTCACTAAGGTTGGAAGAGGAAATCAGCGGACGAAAGCAAAAAACTGGCAAACGTGGGAGAGATTGGATAACCGAGATACAAACGTTAATCCGCCGGCACGGAGGGCTTACTATAACGCAGGAACTTTTCAGAATTTACAATAACCTACTCCCGGAATATCGACAATATATTCACCGCAAAGATTCGACCGATATAGTCCGTCAGCCCGCTGCCAAAAAGTGTAATGATAGTATAACGTATGCTCTCTAGGGTTTTGGCAGTTATGTATATAATGATCAATGAACAAGCAAAATTAGCGGGTGAGCGTGGAACTTGCACTAGACAAGTTGTTAGTTTGTTGCTAAAAAAATCACCTTTTGCGATGATAGTATAACGTATGCCGAGCATACCAAACGATGTTTCATTAAAAAACATCCACCGGAATACGATCGGCATACGTGCAGCGTGGGTCCTAAGGGTCAACATGCGCCCTAAAAGTGTTAAGAATTACGTCATTTGTATATTACTATGTTCACTTCGTACTTTGAAGGTTTTTGAAAATTATTTTTGACAGCTGAGAAATAAAATTCATCAATTCTTTGTGTTATTTAAATAAATAATTAAAGTGTTATATTCTTTTTATCTAGTTTACCTACTGTTATTATTTTAACATCCATTATTCACCAAATGTCAAAAATTATATTGATGACTCATTGTGAAATCAGCAACAAATTTCCATATGTATTTATTCTTTATTTATGTATTAAGTATGTTTGACCCACCGGATTTGTATGCCGTTCGAAAATTTACATAATTATAGATGATATCCAACTAAAACCACAATGGCATACGTTATACTGTCATAGCAATTGTTAGAAAATTCGCGCAACTTTTTATCGGATTAAAACATTTATGTTCCAATCGATTCGTATGCCGTTCGACAAACTTGCATAATTAGATGCATATTTCATTTAAAAACCCAATGGCATACGTTATACTATCATCGCAAAATGTGAGTTTTTTTAACAATAAACAATCAACTTCTCCAGTGCAAGTTCCACGCTCACCCGCTAATTTTGCTTGTTCATTGATCATTATATACATAACTGCCAAAACCTTAGAGAGCATACGTTATACTATCATTACACTTTTTGGCAGCGGGCTGACGGACTAATATAAAAACGCTCATGCGCGAAATCGATGAGTATGAAAGGTTACAGCGTGAAGTTCGACCACACCGGCTTGCCCGAGTAACCGCGATGACCCATCCAAACCCGCCACCTCGTACACGACAGGCTGATCACACGGTGCTCTGTTGGAGATGCGGGGAACGCGGACATTACCGAACGGACTGCCGAAATCCCCAAAATTATTCTGTTCCAAATGTGGACGTCACGGCATTCTGACACGGGATTGTGGTTGCACCAAGACTCCGGGACACGGGAAGTGAGTTGCGCCGAGAAGGGGTCGGACCAATTCACACATATATCGCCCCTAACACATAGCTCACAGACGAAACCCGCCGCCCTGCCAGTCATCAATAACTGTAGAGTACGCCACTGGCATGGTATAAAGAAACTAAGGTATGTGCATGCGCATGTCTCCCCACCAGCGTGTTCTCGCTGTGACGTCACGCGGCAGACAGAAGCCGGCAGAAGCATTACGGATTGTTGTTAAACTTAGTTATCTGTATGGTTATTTCGAATTTCTTCAAATTGTATACTTAAATATTTACAATGTCGTGTTGTGCAGTATATAGATGTACAAATTATAGTAAAAAAATCGAGTTACATATCACAGGTTCCGAAAAGATCCAAAATATGTAAACTTTGGATTATAGCGTGTGGCAGAGAAGATAAAATAAAGATTTCATGGAGACAAGTTTAATACTGATACTTCAATAATTAAAAGTCTTGCCAACGAAATACATGAAAAAACTAAAAACATGTTTGAAGTACCTATAGAAGTATTATCATGTTTTGTACGTGTAAGAACATATATAAGAATACGGGAAATAAATAAAAATATATTATATACTAAAAAGGCAGATAAGAAAAGAAAAAGCAAGAAGCTAAAGAAATTTACTAAATAAATCAGCAAAATTTGTTTCTTCTAATAACATAATTATGTATTTTAATATTCTAAATTTATGTTATATGTTAGTATTTTTTGCTAAATTCATGTTTCATTTACAAGTGACGTGTTATTTTTTTAATACTTTAATTTGTATTTAAATTTGTTATTTTTTTATACGTACATTGGTTTATTGTTTATTCAGATACGTTTTATATTGTAACTACTATAAAAAGTTGTAATTATAAACTAAACAGTAATTTATTTAAAACTTAATTCATGTTTGCCAATATTTGTTTGTTAATAATTTAATATCCATATTTTATATTTTCAGTTTCGTAGTATTCATTAGTTTACACGATTTAAATAATTTGGAACGTGTATTTTTAGTTTTATATTATGTATTTCAGTCTTGCTAAATGTATTGAGTTTTAAAAATTCAGTTTCTGTGAGCATATTACCACAGATATCTGTGAAATTACTAAATTTAGAGCGAATATACAGTTAAATATTTATATTACAGTTATAAATTACATAAATAATTATTGGTTATTGTGCACAGTATCATACAAATTCAAAATTATTGTAATCAAACGCAGTTTAGGTACTATTTCCTATACCACGGCACTACTGGTTCTGGCTTCTGTCTGCCGCGTGACGTCATGCTCGAAGCGAACGCATTTTCGGTCACCGGACGAACATACCTTAGTTTCTTTATACCATGCGCCACTGGTACACAGTTTGTAAATTAGTATTAATTAATCTAAGTCTATCGGAGAAAAGAATAGTTTTTGGGCTCTCGCAGTCAGTTATGAATTGTACATGAATTGAGAAACAATATACAGGAAGCAGTTAAAACCACTACACGTTTTCTTATGATTTATTCATCATCCTTCAATCTCTAGTGAAATATATCACAAATTGGCGACGAGGATGGGGATTATGGATGGAGTTGCAGGAAGTAATGCAAATAGTGAATTAGTGAAAAAAGTTGTACTGACAAAAGCTAAAATGGCAAGTGGTGCACTAGGGCAGTGAGGCGAATTTAATCCGCAAATAAATTCATGGACCGCTACAAAGAAACGCATCAATAATTATATTTACTACTGAACGATATAAGTGAAGTAGAACGCAAACGTGCAGTTTTATTAAACGCGTTGTGCGCGGAATCATACATTTTATTAACAAATTTATGCTTGCCTGATGAACCTGAAAGCAAATCGTTTATTGAACTAACAAATCTTCTCGATAAACATTTTACACCAGCGCGATCAGTGTTCGCAGAACGTGAAAAATTTTATACCGCGAAGCAATCGTCAAACGAATCATTAGCGGATTGGGCGGCTAGAGTACGTAACTTAGCTATGTAATACGACTTTGGAGTGCATCTACCGGATGCTTCAAGAGACCGATTTGTCTTGGGGTTGGACCATGGGCCAGCTCGCGATCGGCTCTTCACCGAAAAAATCGGAACACTGGACCTGAGCAAGGCCTTAGAACTTTCGCAGAGTGTAGCAGTTCTACAGGCACATCGGGAATCTTCTCATCAAGTCAAGGTCGAACCAGACCTGAACAAGGTACACGCACAAAGGAGAAACAACAAACAGGTGGGAACAACAAACATGACAAGTAAGTGCAGTGTTTGTGGATATAAAAATCATCTGTCAGATTGCAAGTTTAAAAATAGTGTGTGTCATGCGTGTGGCCAAAAAGGTCACATCCGGTCTAACTGTAAAAATAAATCAACAACTCATTCCGAAAAACCAATTAGAAATGTGTACGCACCTCATCATAGTTTAGATTTAAAACTATTTAAATTAAATTCAGACAATTTAGAATTAATGAAACCATTTATTGTACAAGTCTTGATGCACGGTATCAAAGTTGAGTGTGAGGTAGATTCAAGAGCCGCGGTTACAGTTATTAGTGATGATTTATATAAAAGTATTTTTGTCACATTCCAATGGAAATATGTCACGTAGAATTAGTACATTATATTGGAGCAAAGATAAAACCGAAGGGAAAGTGTACATTATTCATGAAATTCAAAAATAAGTCAGAGTATATGAATATTTTTGTTATTGAAAATGGTGGACCACCATTGTTGGGGCGAGATTTCATGTTTAAATTCGACTTAGGAATTGGAAATCTGAACCACATAACACAAAGTAGTAATAATAATTAAGAAAGTAAATTATTTGCACAATATCCGGCAGTATTTTCAGACACATTGGGTACTTTTAACAGAGAGAAAATTACATTACATTTAAAAAATGAATTCACTCCGAAATTCATTAAGCCGCGACCACTGGCGTTTAAAATGATAGATAAAGTAAACGAAGAATTAGATCGATTACTTCATCTAAACATTATCGCTCCAGTGCAGTACAGTGAATGGGGCACACCGATAGTACCCGTATTAAAATCAGACGGCACTGTTAGGTTGTGTGGGGATTACAAAACCACTTTAAATCCAGGGTTAAAAGTTGATAAATACCCCTTACCACGAGTCGAAGAAATATTCGCAAATTTGCAAGGGAGTGTAGAATTTTCTAAGATTGATCTTTCTCAAGCTTATTTTGCTAGATGAAAATTCTCGACTTTTAACTACTATCAGTACACATCGGGGATTATTTGTATATAATCGACTTCCTTATGGTGTATCCCCTGCACCTTCGAAATTCCAAAATATAATCGATAAAGTATTATTGGGCATACCAGGTGTTGTTGAATTTATCGATGATATTTTGATAACAGGGAAGGACCGAGCAGAACATTTGAAGAGGTTGCATGAAGTCTTACAAAGACTTCAAAACTGCGGGTTGACAGTGCGTAAAGACAAGTGTTCGTTCTTTACTGAATCTGTGACATATTTAGGGCACGTAATTGACAAAAATGGACTAAAAACAAAAGATGATCTAGTAAATTCTATTAAAAATGCTACAGCACCTACCAATTCGGACAAATTACGTAGTTTTCTAGGTTTGGTAAATTTTTATAGAAAATTCATTAAAAATGCAGCGCAAATATTGGCCCCCTTAATAATAATGTACTGTGTCATTTCAATCCTGATTTACCGATTCGATTGACCGTAGACGCAAGCCCTTTCGGAATTGGTGCAATAATTTCGCATGTATTCCCCACCAGTGACGAAAGGCCAATTGCTTGTGTATCACGTACTTTAACAAACAGCGAGAATAATTATTCTCAATTGCACAAAGAAGCGTTAGCCAATATTTATGGGGTTAGATACTTTTATCAGTATCTTTATGGTCAAAAATTCACACTAGAACTGATCATAAACCGTTATGTGCCATTTTAGGACCAAAAACGGGTATACCGCCCATGGCGGCAAATTGCTTACAGCGTTATGCAGTATTTCTTTCAAGATTTACGTATGACATACAATACGTGCGATCGGAAAGAAATGTTGCAGACTTCTTATCTCGCAGGCCTCTGAATATCACAGAGGATCATGCTGATGTAGAAGATCGCACTAGCTTAAATTATATTAGTGAGTGTAGCAAGGTTGATCTAAACCTTGACAAAAATAAAGATGGAATAAATAATGATCCAGAGTTATTAAAATTTATTATTATTAAAATTATTTAGAAAACGGTTGGCCCAATGATGTTGATGAAAATATCAAACCGTTTTATAACAGAAAAACTGGATTAAGCATTGAAAATAATGATTGTGTTATGTGGGGCTATCGAATAATAATTCCTGAGAATTTAAGATTATAAACGTTAAATCAGTTACATAGTTCACATTTAGGCATCGTTAAAATGAAATCTATTTCCCGCTCATATTTCTGGTGGCCCGGCATAGATAATGACATTGAACAAGTATGTAAATCGTGTCAGTACACAAAAATCCCCACAAAAAAGTACTTTGATACTGTGGACTTGGCCTAGTGAACCATGGAACTAGTGCAGAAAAGCACCTATTGCCCACGAGGTGTGAGAGTTCCAGAACGAGACGAAGTCGAGGGCTGGAATCACACAAGTGGGCAATAGGTGTTTCTGCACGAGTGGCACACTATACTTTTTCTACGACCACACTCTTTGGTAAGATAAATAATTCATTTTTTTAAAATAACAATCTTGCCAACAGTTAAATTCTAAAATGTAAAAGCGAAAATTAGATTTCAATATTTTGAAATATTATTATAGTTTATTTATAATATTCGTATGAAATATTGAGATTATATTATATTATATAAACATTTAAGTAATTAGCAAATAATATTTTGTAATTTATAAACCTAAAAATACATATATAAAAATTAACATTATACTACAGTTGGCAATTTGTGTGAGAAATAATTTCTCACACTTTATCCCACGGCTGTGAGAAATGAATAACTTTCGGGCTATGTAAAACATGGGAAAAGTGCAATTTTCCGTAGTGGTCGTAGAAAAAATAATTTTTTTATTGTAATTGATGCGCATTCTAAATGGATCGAGGTTTACAGAATGAATTCTATAACCACAGAGGCGACCATTAAAGCATTACGTAACATTTTTGCCAGATTTGGCTTACCTAAAACTCTAGTAAGCGATAATAGTCCCCAATTAAGTTCACAGGAATTTATATTATTTTGTAAAATGAATGGTATAAACCATGTAAAGTCTGCACCCTATCACCTTGCTAGTAATGGGGCCGCAGAAAACGCTGTAGGAACTATAAAAAATGCACTTATTACAGCGTTCAAATAGAACAAAAATGTCGATGTAGATTATTGCAATCATATTTATTTGATTATCGTACACGGAACCACTGGAATGTCACCTGCCCAACTAATGTTTGGAAGAAATTTACGGACGAGATTTGATTTGATAAACCCTTTTTCAAATAAATCAGTATCCAAAATTAATTTAGAGCAAACTGTTCATAAGAATCAAGGAAAACAAAACAAATATTTTAAAGGAAAAGGCAGGCGACATTTCAAGTGAGAATAAACCGTACTACAACACATTTCCTACACCAACATATCGCGAAAGTATGACAAATAAGGGAGATTCAAATGTATTAAATGAAAATAGAGAAATAGACACATCTGAATCTCAACCACTCAGACGTAGTGCAAGAACGAGTAAACCGCCTGACAGATATCAGGCGCAGTAGGTATATTTTGTTGGGGGAGGAAGTGTAGAGTACGCCACTGGTACACAGTCTGTAAATTAGTATTAATTAATCTAAGTCTATCGGGTAAAAGAATAGTTTTTGGGCTCTCGCAGTCAGTTATGAATTATACATGAATTGAGAAACAATATACAGAAAGCAGTTAAAACCACTACACGTTTTCTTATGATTTATTCATCATCCTTCAATCTCTAGTGAAATATATCGCAATAACCATGGATGGAAAGATAACCGGCTCTTCACAACGGTCAAATGTTCCAGGTCCTTCTAGACACTGGCGCGATGTACTCCTACGTCAATGAGGAAGTTACAGAGTTTTGTCGGCAGCACAAAACACCGCTAAGACCCGCGGAACACTCCCAAGCCCAACTGGCAGACGGAACAATCATTGTAACGAAAGGAGAGATGGTCATTGGCTGCGCTATAGAAGGAGTGTGGAAGGGAATCACCGTTCTATGTTTCCCCACGTTAACGACGCCCATCATTCTTGTAATGGATACACTACGAGAATTTCAGATGAAAATTGACGTTATCCAACACCAAGTCACCGTCGGGGTACCCAACCTCAGAACGTTAAATTGCATCGCAGTAGAATCCCCGTCTCCAACCATAGAGGACATACTAACAGATTTCCTACAAAAAGAACAGCCAGAATTTACCAAACTTACTGGAGTGACACCAAAAACACAACGTGACACCAACGGTACCTACCCCGCAACCCCAAAATGCAACAATTACTCAATGAGGAAGTTGATCAGATGCTACGTGACGGGATTATTGAGCGGTCCGAAAGCCCGTGGAGTTCGCCAGCAGTAATAGTAAAGAAAAAGGACGCGCGGCCGCGATTAATTGATTTCAGGCAGCTTAATAAGGTAACCGAGCAAGACGCGTACCCGTTGCCATTTATCCATTACATTTTGGACAAACTGCGACCAGCACAATATTTCTCGACCATCGATCTTAAGAACGGCTACTGGCAGGTCGAGTTAACGGAAGAGAGTAAACCGCTGACAGCCTTTACCGTTCCCGGAAAAAGTTTATTCCAGTTTAAGGTGATGCCGTTCGGCTTACACGCAGCCCCTGCAACATTTCAGCGACTGTTGGACTGCGTCATCAGAGCCGAGATGGAACCATATGCATTCGCGTATCTCGATGACATCGTTATTGCAAGCACAACTTTCGAAGAACATCTAAAACACTTGAGAGAAGGGTTTCGAAGATTGCGAGAGGCGAAATTAAAGATAAATGCCGAAAAATGTCAATTTGGCTTGCGATCGATCACCTATTTAGGTCACGTTGTGACCTAAATAATTCCACCACCCACCACCACGAAGGAACTTAGGCGGTTCCTTGGCGCAGCGTCGTGGTACCAGATTCATCCCAGGGTTTTCCCAAAGAATCTCACCCCTCACCGAGTTTTTAAAGAAAACTAAGCGCTGGGAGTGGAGCAAGACTCAGGGAGAAGCCTTCACACTTAAAACACTGCCTTACGTCCCCTCCAGCCCTAGCATGCCTAAATTTTGAGGAAACATTTATCCTTCAAACCGATGCATCAGACCACGGTATAGGTGCCGCATTGGTTCAGGGAAATATAGACGAATCCCGGGCAATCGCCTATGCAAGCCGCACTCTCTCAGAGATACAGCACGGCAGAAAAGGAATGCCTGGCTGAAGTGTGGGCAATTAAAAAGATGCGACCATATCTCGAAGGATACCATTTCATCGTCGTCACAGACCATCAAGTACTTAAATATCTGAATACAATGGTGAATCCAACAGGCCGAATAGCAAGATGGTGTATGCAGCTGCAACAATACGATTTCGAGATCGTCTTCCGAAAAGGTAGCCTAAATCACATGGCAGATATGTTGTCACGACAACCATTGCCAGCAGTAAGCGCGATTGAGCCGCTATGACCATGGTATAGGAAACAGATGACTGCAGTCCAGGAGAGGAACATCTTTATTATCGGATCACTAAGTTATACAGGAGATTTTGGGCTGCTAGCGATCTCTCCGACACGGAACCAGAACGAAAATGGAAGCTATGCATTCCAGCGCCCCAACGGAAAGAAATTCTGGAAGAATGTCATGACCGCCCTGAGGCCGGACACATGGGTATCGCCAAAACACTAGCTCGCCTGGCATTAAGATATTATTGGGCAGGAACGTTTCGCGAGGCTACGCAATACGTAAGGAAGTGCCTCAGCTGCCAGCCATACAAAGCAAACCAGCAAGGTGTAGCAGCGAAAATGGGGGCCCCGAAAATCATAAATCCATGGGATACTGTAGCCGCGGATATGATAGGACAATTCCCATCGACTCCCCGAGGCTATCAGTACGTACTCGTATTTCAAGACAGACTTAGTTTTAAGGCACAAATGTTTTAAGTAGGTTTTTTGCTTATTTTTCCTACATGTACACTACACAATCAATCATATACACGCACACACCATCACACGCACACAATAAATATTTTAAGCATATATGCAATAAGGGCTATCATAATAATGCTGTAAAGTCTAGGCTAGGAAAGCAATCATGTATCAATAATATTAAACAATATTAAATACAACCCGCATTCGCTGCACCAGCTGAGAGTACGCAGCGTCGATACTCGGTACAGTATGCAATCCAAAAATCACTTTGTGATTGAGATTGACATACTGTACGGCGCCGGTCGGCTCTCACGCTGGTCAAGAGCGTAATGCGGGTGTATTACTTTGTAAAAACCATGTAAACCTGAAAGATAAATAAACGTATTTGTTATTATTATCTTGATTCCGGCGCACAAGATCCTCGGTTCGAGTCCCACAGCCGTCAGTTTCATTTTTATTTTTTCTGAAGAGGTTTCGAGGTCAAATTTAACCAAGTTGTTATTGTAAACGTTAATTTTAATTAAATTAAGAAATTTAGTTTGTATCTATTCCTCGATTTTGGGTATAAAAAGCCGATTTGTATGCTCAGTAGTCAGTTCAGATTTAGTTCTGAAATAGTAACCACTTCGATGACCGACAACGCAGCATCCGCCTCCGACGATGAATTGCAGCCGAAAAATGACCCAACTGTCTCTTGGGTGTACCAGCTGAAGAAAGAGGGGCTACAAAAATAGCTACAGAAGTTTGGGTTACACACAACCGGAACAGTGTCAGAACTACGGAAAAGAATGGTAGCCGTTATTATAGCCATAGGCAAAACGAAGCCCGAGGCATTGGCTGATGAGTCACCCACCGATACCGACAAGAAAGCAGTGGAAACTCCAGTTCCGCATTCACCACCTCCGGCTATCGTTTGTGAAACTGTCAGAAAATGGAATACACATTTTGACGGTAAATCAGATCCAATTGCTTTCCTGGAGAGACTTTCCGAACTTAAAGAAAGCTACAATATCCAGGACTATCAACTCTTAGTGGCACTACCAGAATTGTTCCGTGGAGCCCCACTACAATGGCTACGAAATAACTGCGATGAATGGAGTAAGTGGCCAGAATTTATATCCGCGTTCCAGGAATTCTAGATATTCGCTGATTACTCACTAAGGTTGGAAGAGGAAATCAGCGGACGAAAGCAAAAAACTGGCAAACGTGGGAGAGATTGGATAACCGAGATACAAACGTTAATCCGCCGGCACGGAGGGCTTACTATAACGCAGGAACTTTTCAGAATTTACAATAACCTACTCCCGGAATATCGACAATATATTCACCGCAAAGATTCGACCGATATAGTCCGTCAGCCCGCTGCCAAAAAGTGTAATGATAGTATAACGTATGCTCTCTAGGGTTTTGGCAGTTATGTATATAATGATCAATGAACAAGCAAAATTAGCGGGTGAGCGTGGAACTTGCACTAGACAAGTTGTTAGTTTGTTGCTAAAAAAATCACCTTTTGCGATGATAGTATAACGTATGCCGAGCATACCAAACGATGTTTCATTAAAAAACATCCACCGGAATACGATCGGCATACGTGCAGCGTGGGTCCTAAGGGTCAACATGCGCCCTAAAAGTGTTAAGAATTACGTCATTTGTATATTACTATGTTCACTTCGTACTTTGAAGGTTTTTGAAAATTATTTTTGACAGCTGAGAAATAAAATTCATCAATTCTTTGTGTTATTTAAATAAATAATTAAAGTGTTATATTCTTTTTATCTAGTTTACCTACTGTTATTATTTTAACATCCATTATTCACCAAATGTCAAAAATTATATTGATGACTCATTGTGAAATCAGCAACAAATTTCCATATGTATTTATTCTTTATTTATGTATTAAGTATGTTTGACCCACCGGATTTGTATGCCGTTCGAAAATTTACATAATTATAGATGATATCCAACTAAAACCACAATGGCATACGTTATACTGTCATAGCAATTGTTAGAAAATTCGCGCAACTTTTTATCGGATTAAAACATTTATGTTCCAATCGATTCGTATGCCGTTCGACAAACTTGCATAATTAGATGCATATTTCATTTAAAAACCCAATGGCATACGTTATACTATCATCGCAAAATGTGAGTTTTTTTAACAATAAACAATCAACTTCTCCAGTGCAAGTTCCACGCTCACCCGCTAATTTTGCTTGTTCATTGATCATTATATACATAACTGCCAAAACCTTAGAGAGCATACGTTATACTATCATTACACTTTTTGGCAGCGGGCTGACGGACTAATATAAAAACGCTCATGCGCGAAATCGATGAGTATGAAAGGTTACAGCGTGAAGTTCGACCACACCGGCTTGCCCGAGTAACCGCGATGACCCATCCAAACCCGCCACCTCGTACACGACAGGCTGATCACACGGTGCTCTGTTGGAGATGCGGGGAACGCGGACATTACCGAACGGACTGCCGAAATCCCCAAAATTATTCTGTTCCAAATGTGGACGTCACGGCATTCTGACACGGGATTGTGGTTGCACCAAGACTCCGGGACACGGGAAGTGAGTTGCGCCGAGAAGGGGTCGGACCAATTCACACATATATCGCCCCTAACACATAGCTCACAGACGAAACCCGCCGCCCTGCCAGTCATCAATAACTGTAGAGTACGCCACTGGCATGGTATAAAGAAACTAAGGTATGTGCATGCGCATGTCTCCCCACCAGCGTGTTCTCGCTGTGACGTCACGCGGCAGACAGAAGCCGGCAGAAGCATTACGGATTGTTGTTAAACTTAGTTATCTGTATGGTTATTTCGAATTTCTTCAAATTGTATACTTAAATATTTACAATGTCGTGTTGTGCAGTATATAGATGTACAAATTATAGTAAAAAAATCGAGTTACATATCACAGGTTCCGAAAAGATCCAAAATATGTAAACTTTGGATTATAGCGTGTGGCAGAGAAGATAAAATAAAGATTTCATGGAGACAAGTTTAATACTGATACTTCAATAATTAAAAGTCTTGCCAACGAAATACATGAAAAAACTAAAAACATGTTTGAAGTACCTATAGAAGTATTATCATGTTTTGTACGTGTAAGAACATATATAAGAATACGGGAAATAAATAAAAATATATTATATACTAAAAAGGCAGATAAGAAAAGAAAAAGCAAGAAGCTAAAGAAATTTACTAAATAAATCAGCAAAATTTGTTTCTTCTAATAACATAATTATGTATTTTAATATTCTAAATTTATGTTATATGTTAGTATTTTTTGCTAAATTCATGTTTCATTTACAAGTGACGTGTTATTTTTTTAATACTTTAATTTGTATTTAAATTTGTTATTTTTTTATACGTACATTGGTTTATTGTTTATTCAGATACGTTTTATATTGTACCTACTATAAAAAGTTGTAATTATAAACTAAACAGTAATTTATTTAAAACTTAATTCATGTTTGCCAATATTTGTTTGTTAATAATTTAATATCCATATTTTATATTTTCAGTTTCGTAGTATTCATTAGTTTACACGATTTAAATAATTTGGAACGTGTATTTTTAGTTTTATATTATGTATTTCAGTCTTGCTAAATGTATTGAGTTTTAAAAATTCAGTTTCTGTGAGCATATTACCACAGATATCTGTGAAATTACTAAATTTAGAGCGAATATACAGTTAAATATTTATATTACAGTTATAAATTACATAAATAATTATTGGTTATTGTGCACAGTATCATACAAATTCAAAATTATTGTAATCAAACGCAGTTTAGGTACTATTTCCTATACCACGGCACTACTGGTTCTGGCTTCTGTCTGCCGCGTGACGTCATGCTCGAAGCGAACGCATTTTCGGTCACCGGACGAACATACCTTAGTTTCTTTATACCATGCGCCACTGGTACACAGTTTGTAAATTAGTATTAATTAATCTAAGTCTATCGGAGAAAAGAATAGTTTTTGGGCTCTCGCAGTCAGTTATGAATTGTACATGAATTGAGAAACAATATACAGGAAGCAGTTAAAACCACTACACGTTTTCTTATGATTTATTCATCATCCTTCAATCTCTAGTGAAATATATCACAAATTGGCGACGAGGATGGGGATTATGGATGGAGTTGCAGGAAGTAATGCAAATAGTGAATTAGTGAAAAAAGTTGTACTGACAAAAGCTAAAATGGCAAGTGGTGCACTAGGGCAGTGAGGCGAATTTAATCCGCAAATAAATTCATGGACCGCTACAAAGAAACGCATCAATAATTATATTTACTACTGAACGATATAAGTGAAGTAGAACGCAAACGTGCAGTTTTATTAAACGCGTTGTGCGCGGAATCATACATTTTATTAACAAATTTATGCTTGCCTGATGAACCTGAAAGCAAATCGTTTATTGAACTAACAAATCTTCTCGATAAACATTTTACACCAGCGCGATCAGTGTTCGCAGAACGTGAAAAATTTTATACCGCGAAGCAATCGTCAAACGAATCATTAGCGGATTGGGCGGCTAGAGTACGTAACTTAGCTATGTAATACGACTTTGGAGTGCATCTACCGGATGCTTCAAGAGACCGATTTGTCTTGGGGTTGGACCATGGGCCAGCTCGCGATCGGCTCTTCACCGAAAAAATCGGAACACTGGACCTGAGCAAGGCCTTAGAACTTTCGCAGAGTGTAGCAGTTCTACAGGCACATCGGGAATCTTCTCATCAAGTCAAGGTCGAACCAGACCTGAACAAGGTACACGCACAAAGGAGAAACAACAAACAGGTGGGAACAACAAACATGACAAGTAAGTGCAGTGTTTGTGGATATAAAAATCATCTGTCAGATTGCAAGTTTAAAAATAGTGTGTGTCATGCGTGTGGCCAAAAAGGTCACATCCGGTCTAACTGTAAAAATAAATCAACAACTCATTCCGAAAAACCAATTAGAAATGTGTACGCACCTCATCATAGTTTAGATTTAAAACTATTTAAATTAAATTCAGACAATTTAGAATTAATGAAACCATTTATTGTACAAGTCTTGATGCACGGTATCAAAGTTGAGTGTGAGGTAGATTCAAGAGCCGCGGTTACAGTTATTAGTGATGATTTATATAAAAGTATTTTTGTCACATTCCAATGGAAATATGTCACGTAGAATTAGTACATTATATTGGAGCAAAGATAAAACCGAAGGGAAAGTGTACATTATTCATGAAATTCAAAAATAAGTCAGAGTATATGAATATTTTTGTTATTGAAAATGGTGGACCACCATTGTTGGGGCGAGATTTCATGTTTAAATTCGACTTAGGAATTGGAAATCTGAACCACATAACACAAAGTAGTAATAATAATTAAGAAAGTAAATTATTTGCACAATATCCGGCAGTATTTTCAGACACATTGGGTACTTTTAACAGAGAGAAAATTACATTACATTTAAAAAATGAATTCACTCCGAAATTCATTAAGCCGCGACCACTGGCGTTTAAAATGATAGATAAAGTAAACGAAGAATTAGATCGATTACTTCATCTAAACATTATCGCTCCAGTGCAGTACAGTGAATGGGGCACACCGATAGTACCCGTATTAAAATCAGACGGCACTGTTAGGTTGTGTGGGGATTACAAAACCACTTTAAATCCAGGGTTAAAAGTTGATAAATACCCCTTACCACGAGTCGAAGAAATATTCGCAAATTTGCAAGGGAGTGTAGAATTTTCTAAGATTGATCTTTCTCAAGCTTATTTTGCTAGATGAAAATTCTCGACTTTTAACTACTATCAGTACACATCGGGGATTATTTGTATATAATCGACTTCCTTATGGTGTATCCCCTGCACCTTCGAAATTCCAAAATATAATCGATAAAGTATTATTGGGCATACCAGGTGTTGTTGAATTTATCGATGATATTTTGATAACAGGGAAGGACCGAGCAGAACATTTGAAGAGGTTGCATGAAGTCTTACAAAGACTTCAAAACTGCGGGTTGACAGTGCGTAAAGACAAGTGTTCGTTCTTTACTGAATCTGTGACATATTTAGGGCACGTAATTGACAAAAATGGACTAAAAACAAAAGATGATCTAGTAAATTCTATTAAAAATGCTACAGCACCTACCAATTCGGACAAATTACGTAGTTTTCTAGGTTTGGTAAATTTTTATAGAAAATTCATTAAAAATGCAGCGCAAATATTGGCCCCCTTAATAATAATGTACTGTGTCATTTCAATCCTGATTTACCGATTCGATTGACCGTAGACGCAAGCCCTTTCGGAATTGGTGCAATAATTTCGCATGTATTCCCCACCAGTGACGAAAGGCCAATTGCTTGTGTATCACGTACTTTAACAAACAGCGAGAATAATTATTCTCAATTGCACAAAGAAGCGTTAGCCAATATTTATGGGGTTAGATACTTTTATCAGTATCTTTATGGTCAAAAATTCACACTAGAACTGATCATAAACCGTTATGTGCCATTTTAGGACCAAAAACGGGTATACCGCCCATGGCGGCAAATTGCTTACAGCGTTATGCAGTATTTCTTTCAAGATTTACGTATGACATACAATACGTGCGATCGGAAAGAAATGTTGCAGACTTCTTATCTCGCAGGCCTCTGAATATCACAGAGGATCATGCTGATGTAGAAGATCGCACTAGCTTAAATTATATTAGTGAGTGTAGCAAGGTTGATCTAAACCTTGACAAAAATAAAGATGGAATAAATAATGATCCAGAGTTATTAAAATTTATTATTATTAAAATTATTTAGAAAACGGTTGGCCCAATGATGTTGATGAAAATATCAAACCGTTTTATAACAGAAAAACTGGATTAAGCATTGAAAATAATGATTGTGTTATGTGGGGCTATCGAATAATAATTCCTGAGAATTTAAGATTATAAACGTTAAATCAGTTACATAGTTCACATTTAGGCATCGTTAAAATGAAATCTATTTCCCGCTCATATTTCTGGTGGCCCGGCATAGATAATGACATTGAACAAGTATGTAAATCGTGTCAGTACACAAAAATCCCCACAAAAAAGTACTTTGATACTGTGGACTTGGCCTAGTGAACCATGGAACTAGTGCAGAAAAGCACCTATTGCCCACGAGGTGTGAGAGTTCCAGAACGAGACGAAGTCGAGGGCTGGAATCACACAAGTGGGCAATAGGTGTTTCTGCACGAGTGGCACACTATACTTTTTCTACGACCACACTCTTTGGTAAGATAAATAATTCATTTTTTTAAAATAACAATCTTGCCAACAGTTAAATTCTAAAATGTAAAAGCGAAAATTAGATTTCAATATTTTGAAATATTATTATAGTTTATTTATAATATTCGTATGAAATATTGAGATTATATTATATTATATAAACATTTAAGTAATTAGCAAATAATATTTTGTAATTTATAAACCTAAAAATACATATATAAAAATTAACATTATACTACAGTTGGCAATTTGTGTGAGAAATAATTTCTCACACTTTATCCCACGGCTGTGAGAAATGAATAACTTTCGGGCTATGTAAAACATGGGAAAAGTGCAATTTTCCGTAGTGGTCGTAGAAAAAATAATTTTTTTATTGTAATTGATGCGCATTCTAAATGGATCGAGGTTTACAGAATGAATTCTATAACCACAGAGGCGACCATTAAAGCATTACGTAACATTTTTGCCAGATTTGGCTTACCTAAAACTCTAGTAAGCGATAATAGTCCCCAATTAAGTTCACAGGAATTTATATTATTTTGTAAAATGAATGGTATAAACCATGTAAAGTCTGCACCCTATCACCTTGCTAGTAATGGGGCCGCAGAAAACGCTGTAGGAACTATAAAAAATGCACTTATTACAGCGTTCAAATAGAACAAAAATGTCGATGTAGATTATTGCAATCATATTTATTTGATTATCGTACACGGAACCACTGGAATGTCACCTGCCCAACTAATGTTTGGAAGAAATTTACGGACGAGATTTGATTTGATAAACCCTTTTTCAAATAAATCAGTATCCAAAATTAATTTAGAGCAAACTGTTCATAAGAATCAAGGAAAACAAAACAAATATTTTAAAGGAAAAGGCAGGCGACATTTCAAGTGAGAATAAACCGTACTACAACACATTTCCTACACCAACATATCGCGAAAGTATGACAAATAAGGGAGATTCAAATGTATTAAATGAAAATAGAGAAATAGACACATCTGAATCTCAACCACTCAGACGTAGTGCAAGAACGAGTAAACCGCCTGACAGATATCAGGCGCAGTAGGTATATTTTGTTGGGGGAGGAAGTGTAGAGTACGCCACTGGTACACAGTCTGTAAATTAGTATTAATTAATCTAAGTCTATCGGGTAAAAGAATAGTTTTTGGGCTCTCGCAGTCAGTTATGAATTATACATGAATTGAGAAACAATATACAGAAAGCAGTTAAAACCACTACACGTTTTCTTATGATTTATTCATCATCCTTCAATCTCTAGTGAAATATATCGCAATAACCATGGATGGAAAGATAACCGGCTCTTCACAACGGTCAAATGTTCCAGGTCCTTCTAGACACTGGCGCGATGTACTCCTACGTCAATGAGGAAGTTACAGAGTTTTGTCGGCAGCACAAAACACCGCTAAGACCCGCGGAACACTCCCAAGCCCAACTGGCAGACGGAACAATCATTGTAACGAAAGGAGAGATGGTCATTGGCTGCGCTATAGAAGGAGTGTGGAAGGGAATCACCGTTCTATGTTTCCCCACGTTAACGACGCCCATCATTCTTGTAATGGATACACTACGAGAATTTCAGATGAAAATTGACGTTATCCAACACCAAGTCACCGTCGGGGTACCCAACCTCAGAACGTTAAATTGCATCGCAGTAGAATCCCCGTCTCCAACCATAGAGGACATACTAACAGATTTCCTACAAAAAGAACAGCCAGAATTTACCAAACTTACTGGAGTGACACCAAAAACACAACGTGACACCAACGGTACCTACCCCGCAACCCCAAAATGCAACAATTACTCAATGAGGAAGTTGATCAGATGCTACGTGACGGGATTATTGAGCGGTCCGAAAGCCCGTGGAGTTCGCCAGCAGTAATAGTAAAGAAAAAGGACGCGCGGCCGCGATTAATTGATTTCAGGCAGCTTAATAAGGTAACCGAGCAAGACGCGTACCCGTTGCCATTTATCCATTACATTTTGGACAAACTGCGACCAGCACAATATTTCTCGACCATCGATCTTAAGAACGGCTACTGGCAGGTCGAGTTAACGGAAGAGAGTAAACCGCTGACAGCCTTTACCGTTCCCGGAAAAAGTTTATTCCAGTTTAAGGTGATGCCGTTCGGCTTACACGCAGCCCCTGCAACATTTCAGCGACTGTTGGACTGCGTCATCAGAGCCGAGATGGAACCATATGCATTCGCGTATCTCGATGACATCGTTATTGCAAGCACAACTTTCGAAGAACATCTAAAACACTTGAGAGAAGGGTTTCGAAGATTGCGAGAGGCGAAATTAAAGATAAATGCCGAAAAATGTCAATTTGGCTTGCGATCGATCACCTATTTAGGTCACGTTGTGACCTAAATAATTCCACCACCCACCACCACGAAGGAACTTAGGCGGTTCCTTGGCGCAGCGTCGTGGTACCAGATTCATCCCAGGGTTTTCCCAAAGAATCTCACCCCTCACCGAGTTTTTAAAGAAAACTAAGCGCTGGGAGTGGAGCAAGACTCAGGGAGAAGCCTTCACACTTAAAACACTGCCTTACGTCCCCTCCAGCCCTAGCATGCCTAAATTTTGAGGAAACATTTATCCTTCAAACCGATGCATCAGACCACGGTATAGGTGCCGCATTGGTTCAGGGAAATATAGACGAATCCCGGGCAATCGCCTATGCAAGCCGCACTCTCTCAGAGATACAGCACGGCAGAAAAGGAATGCCTGGCTGAAGTGTGGGCAATTAAAAAGATGCGACCATATCTCGAAGGATACCATTTCATCGTCGTCACAGACCATCAAGTACTTAAATATCTGAATACAATGGTGAATCCAACAGGCCGAATAGCAAGATGGTGTATGCAGCTGCAACAATACGATTTCGAGATCGTCTTCCGAAAAGGTAGCCTAAATCACATGGCAGATATGTTGTCACGACAACCATTGCCAGCAGTAAGCGCGATTGAGCCGCTATGACCATGGTATAGGAAACAGATGACTGCAGTCCAGGAGAGGAACATCTTTATTATCGGATCACTAAGTTATACAGGAGATTTTGGGCTGCTAGCGATCTCTCCGACACGGAACCAGAACGAAAATGGAAGCTATGCATTCCAGCGCCCCAACGGAAAGAAATTCTGGAAGAATGTCATGACCGCCCTGAGGCCGGACACATGGGTATCGCCAAAACACTAGCTCGCCTGGCATTAAGATATTATTGGGCAGGAACGTTTCGCGAGGCTACGCAATACGTAAGGAAGTGCCTCAGCTGCCAGCCATACAAAGCAAACCAGCAAGGTGTAGCAGCGAAAATGGGGGCCCCGAAAATCATAAATCCATGGGATACTGTAGCCGCGGATATGATAGGACAATTCCCATCGACTCCCCGAGGCTATCAGTACGTACTCGTATTTCAAGACAGACTTACGAAATGGGTGGAGTGCAGCTGAATTAGTATTGAGCCGATATGGCTGCCCCAAAGTACTCATATCCGATAATGGGACGGAGTTCGACAACCGCGTACTGAATAATTTGCTGGCGGCGTACAGAATCCGACATCAGCTCATTCCCCCGTATACACCTCCAGCTAACCCGGTCGAAAGGGTCAACCGTGTGCTAAAACCCATGATGGCACAATACTGCACGGCACACAAAAATTGGGATACATACCAACCGGAATTTATGCTAGCAATAAATACATGCCGCCACAGCTCTACGGGATATTCAGCGACATATTTGAACTTTGGGAGAGAACCAGTCGTGCCAACCATGACGCGAGAACTAGCCGGAGAAGAATCCCTTGCAAAGGACGACCCAATTTTCGAAGATCATGTTCAAAGGATGCAAGCCCTAACAGATGCCCAGGAATTGGCCCGCGTTAATCTCGCGCGTGCTGCCACACGCCAGGGGCATTACTATAACCTACGAAGACGAGCTTGGGAATGTCACATCGGTGACAAAGTGATGCGCCGAGAGTACCCCTTTTCCAACGCCGCGAAAGGTTTCGCGACTAAACTCGTCCCCAGGTATTCGGGACCGTGGACAGTGGTGAAGAAGTTTTCTCCACTTGTTTATGACCTGAGGGGCGTACAAGGCCGGAAGCTGCACAGAATTCACATTGAAGATTTAAAATCCGCCAATGTTTAATTTTCTGTTATTTTCTTCATCTGTCTGTGTTAGCTGCCATATGGATGTCCCGACCAACCCCTGTCGCCGTTGCAATCGTCAACGGATTTACCCGCTGTCGTCACCGCTAAGGCATGCTCGCAAAGCTGGTGTGAGCGGCCCACTGGTACCGCAGGGGACGCCACCAATACCGCGGACACCACCAAGAGCGCGAGCGCAGCCGGAACCAAAGACGCTTCCCAAGTAGCACACGAAGCTGTAAAAAAGCTGCAATGACGTTGCTGCAGCAAATAATAACAGCAATATAGCTATCGCAGCTGGCATCGCAGCGTAATTATAACGTTGTTAAAGAGTTGTCATAGCCAAAGTGGTAAAAGATTTTCTTGCTTTGAAAATGTTGTCACAGCCATTTAGCTGTGACCACTTGGCAAGTAATACAGTCAAAATACAGCCATTTAGTTGTTTGGCCTTCAAATAACTATTTGGTTGTAGTACGTAGATATAATAGCTGTATTTTGTATGTCTATGTTACATATTTATGCGTGTACCTAAGAAGCTAAACTTACAAATATACATGATACCTATATCAAATTCATAAAGATTATAAGTCAAAATTTGCAAATTACATTACACAAATTTTACAAGAAACATCATTTGGTCGTTAAATGTAGTTGTGATACTTCGAAATAAAAGATGCGCCTCGAAAATAACAATAATTTAGTTATTTATTTATTAATATGGAAATTAATTTAATTTTTGTTTATGGCTATATATAGCTTTTATATGTTTACAATGCAAAAATATCAAGTTACAAATGGTTTTCCGTTATGTGTAATACAGCAATAGTGATTAAATACTTTTTGTTTAAGTAAAAATTTCTTGTTTTCAAAATGGCTGTCTTTCTTCACGGCTACATCGGCAACTTTGATTAAAAAAGATGTCTACTTGTCTGAAATACAGACATATAGCTTGTGTGGAATGAAATATTGCCCAATAATAGCCATTTGGATTATACAGTTATTTGGTTGTAATATGGTTGTCAATGTATACATGCAATATACTAGAAAACAGCTATTTGGCTGAAATGATGTACAATAATGTACATATGAAACCCAAATAATTGCAAGAATAGTCACTGCAGCCATCTAGTTATATTCATCGCTACTACAGCTACCTACGAGTATTTATATGAAAATATAAACATAACCTCTGCATAAGATCCGGCTACATTATTTTTCAAGTTAAATATGTTCAAAATTGTACAAACAATAGAAGACAACGAAGTGACACTTTGTGTTATGCCCGAAAACTGGGAGAAAAATGGAATATTGTATTGTGTAAGAAGGGCGTAGCTCTTAGAAAAGATGCCAACAGTATTATTGCCGAATTGACATACGCGATCCAAACAAAATTGTGTGGTAAAAAAGCATAGTATTGAAACTTTCTCTGAGGGCAATAAAATTTTGGTATTCTTCCCAGAAATTATTGGAACACATAGGTTTATCTGTGCTTTCATCCAAACTCGTTTTTTCCAAAGTATTTGGAAATTCGTTGTCACCGAAATTATCTGCAATGCACTGATTTGGATCAGTTACAGTCAGTTTTGGAATTGTGGCTGTACTTGTAATTATTCAGGTAGACTGAAGTTTATTATTTTTAAGTGTTGTTTTTGTATTCACCTCGGTATTCTCTGGTACACTTGATACCGACTAAATTTGGCCATGACTTTGTCGGTTAGAATATAACAGATAGTTTATAGCTAATATTGTAGAAAATAAATTGCTGCAGCTAGTTCGTAGATTTTCTAAGTTCCGAAAGTATTTTATCACGAAAATTACGTAAAAATATTTAAAGCTTTGATTTGGTATTTATATTTTGCTTTAAAATACATTTCGCAACTAAAATTATGGACATACTGCGACAGCTGTTAGTTAGTATTAACTTATAGCTGTAAAATACATTTAATGGCTCGCAATACAGAAATAAAGATTTAGCTGTTATTTGTCTTTATAAGTTAGTAATCAAATCTATTTTACAGCTGAAATTGTACACAATAAAGCTGTGGCTGTATTTTTGCATTTTTGATGATTGTAAAGCGAACTTTACAGACAGACAAATGGTTGGATGGATAATATAGCTGCAATTTATATTTGCAATAACACTTATTTGGACAAAAAAATAACACAAAATACAGCTAAAAAAATGCTAATATAAAGCTAAAACTAGGCTGTCACAACGTTTTGACAGCCTTGTTTTAGCTGTGCTTGCCAATTTTGCCAGACTGTGCTACTTGGGTTCCATCCCCGGAGCCGACTGCTTGGAGGGAAGTCCCAGTACTTGTATCATCTTCATCGATGATTCCCCGTCAAGAACAGGCATGGATACCCCTATGACCCCGCACCGTTATCGGCCATACCGCCAACACCAAATACAAGGGCGAAGATCCTGCAGGTAGCGCTGTTTGACAAGTACGGGCCAAATCCCCCGCAAACAGAACTGGATTACTACTTGTGTCTGGATACTTCGTCCCTGCCGAAGACCCCCGAGAGGTCGGTAACCCCCCGAACATCTGTGGGGATGCAACAACCACATACGCCAACACCAGAACAGGAGGTGCAAAACCTGCTGTTGGAACTGTTCGGTCCATCTCCGTCACCGCCGCGACCAAAAGCAACAAGGACATCAGCACCTGTCAAGTTGCCGTCACCCAAAATTCATAGACCGAAGAAGACTAGCGCATCGTTGAAAATACTGCCCGTACCTGTACAGGTGCCAGTACCCACAACGTTGCCAAAATCCGCGTCACCAGGCAACAACAGGTCTTGGAAATAAAATTATTATTATTATTATTATTACTTAGCCCAGAACCCGTCGAGCAGGCAGTAACAAGTAACTTTCTGCAAGGAAAGCCATTTCCTGCCGGAACCAGGACAGCAATGTCATCTGACGGCTTTCTGGAAGTGTGGCTACCAGCAAAAGACACCAGATCATCTCTGAGGATCCATCAGGACTTTCTACGACCAAGGGATTGACCAGCGCACAAGCGGTTCCGGTATTGCCTCCGATTGGAAGACGGAAGCAGCCGCTTCTTCACGATTAAGGGTGTGCCAAAGTAGCAAGTGTTGCTGTTTTGAACGGTTTTCTTTTGTGTGTTGTCAGTTTTTGTTTAGTGTCGGGAGTTTAAAAAGTTAAGTAGTCTTAAGTTTGTAAATATTCCCTAGATTAGTAAGTTTGTAAATATTCAGTAGATTAATAAGTTTGTACATATTCCGTAGGTTAAAGATTTTGGGTCTGTAAACATTAAGGTAGTTTTGATAAGTTTTTGTTTTCAATAAAATTGTTATTTCTGTCTTGGTATTTACGTTTGTGTCGACATCTTTGCTTGTTTCAGCCGAAGGAGGGAGAGGGTGTGACGAAGTGTTCGCAGCACCCTTCGCACAATTACAGTTTATGACGTATCACAAGTCATACTCTCAACATCCAGCTTGGGGCTCGATTCTCGAAACCATGCGAAAGTATTCGTGTACGCAGATATTCGAGCGGTGACTTTCGTATACGACTAGTCGAATGCGCATGAGAGGTATTCTTGACTGGTGATAGAAACTTGCCTCACAATTTCGTATGCGAATTAAGAAAACGACAGAAGCAACCAATGAAATAGTTTTATTTAATCACATGGGTTTTGTTTTGACATTGAATTTGAACTTTGATGTTAGGTTAATTCTAATTTTCATTTTCTTGTTAGTTTCGTTTTCGTACCTTTTATACTTAATCATGTTAATTTTTAATAAATTATAATAGATTTTCTTTTGTGTAAGTACATATTTTTATTTATTTCATGTTTTATTTGGTTTCTATGAGTGCAGTCTGCAATAAAATATAATTCATTTTGTGAAATAGATATTACTTATATTTATAATTTAGGTAAAATAATTTTTATTTAATTTTTGTCGCATTGCTAGATTGACCCTTTGACAAATCTAGATTAACTCGTCCTATTTGTTCATGATTACGAACTTGATCATGTATGATTCCTAAATTTATATTCTTTATATCGTATTTCTCTTCATTTGTTCATTTTTTATATGAACACAATATGAAATCGCAAAATAATAATCTATAAAGCAACTGACATATGCAGTTTCGCATACGAATGTTTACTTTCGAGTGGTTACTACCCATGCGATGTAGTTGCGCACGAGATTTGCGTACACGACCACTACTTTTAGCTTCAAGAATACCATTGTGCAGTTCGTATACGCATCTCGCACACTTTCGCATACGAAAAATTTCAAGAATCGGGCCCCTGGTCTAGCGATAGCACTCTCGATCTCGACTCCGGCGCACAAGATCTTCGGCTCGAGTCCCACAGCCGTCAGTTTCATTTTTATTTTTTCTGAAGAGGTCTCGAGGTCAAATTTAACCAAGTTGTTATTGTAAACGTTAAGAAATTTAGTTTGTACCTGTTTCTCGATTTTGGGTATAAAAAGCCGATTTTTATTCAGTAGTTAGTTCAGATTTAGTTCTGAAATAGTAAACACTCCGATTCGATCCGAGAAGTAAATATCTACCTGGTAAGCAAGTTTTGCTATTCTATTGTTACTCTATTGTTGTGTCTGTAGCAGTGCTAGGCCTGATGAAGATCTTTAGTTTTTTAATATTTGATTTAACTCTTACTGTAGCAGTTGTGCACCTGATACAGACTTCTGTGTTTGATTTAAAGCCCTGTAGCAGCGCTGGCCCTGATACAGCTATTTCTTTCTGATTTAACGCTCACTGTAGTAGTGCTTGGCCCGATACAGTTCTATCCGTCCGATTTAATTCTTACTGTAGCAGCGCTGGACCTGATACAGCTATTTCTTTCTCATTTAACGCTTACTGTAGCAGTACTTGACCTGATACAGTTCTATCCGTGTGATTTAAGTCTTACTGTAGCAGCGCTCGACCTGATACAGCTATTTATTTCCGATTTAACGCTCACTGTAGCAGTGCTTAACCTGATACAGTTCTATCCGTCTGATTTAATTCTTACTGTAGCAGCGTTGGACCTGATACAGCTATTCCTTTCCGATTTAACGCTCACTGTGGCAGTGCTTGACCTGATACATTTCTATCCTTCTGATTTAATTCTTACTGTAGCAGCGCTGGACCTGATACAGCTACACATCCTCCACTGTATCTACCTAGCATACCTCTAGCTGACGCTGCTGCCCCACCGTCACCACCGACTTCAACGGCGCCCGAGAAATCTCCAGAAGCAGTGCAGCAGAGCTATTTGTGATACTACTGGCACAAGGTCCAATAGTGGCGAAGAAAGCGCCTTCACAACTGACAAAGAAGTTACAAATCTATCGCAGTGATTTGATGCTATAGTAAAAGCAACCAAAAATATTTGCGTAACTCAAACACATATCGCAAAAAGACCAGAATTTCAAATACCCTCATTGGCATTAAAAATTAGATATGCATTACATAAATGCGTATCTATACAGAGAGGTATAGCTTTTCGAATTGAAGACTTAACAAAAAATTAAACTCTTTTGTCGTTTTTACATTTAATAGAGTTAGAATGGAATATCCGAATTTCATCTAATACCTTATCTACATTGTACAAAAGAAAAATAAATACTACACAACTTCTTCCGCTTACTAGCGATTTTAATGAAACTAAGTAAATATTTAGATGAAGAAATGAATAGACTTCAAAACGAAGTAAGTACAAATTTGAAGACACAATCTTGGAGAAGACTTGTATCCGTAACTCTGAGTCGGATAATATTGTTTAATATAGACCAGTCGGGAAATCCGAAATTCGCACTTCTAGGTGCATTTTATGTAACATTTTGGTAACATGAGTTTCTAGACTAATTTGACCCCGCTGAATTCGAATCTGCCCGTTACCAAGCCGAATTTTGCATGCAACACCCGGAATCCAAGATGGCGGCCGTTTTCTTGAATCTTTACGTAAAACACGTAAATATTGTTGTATTTTTGAGAATGACGAGTATTTTTCTAGGTTTTCGGTGTCTCTGATTTCATTGAATCACACAGTTTTGACATTCAAATGTAATATTCAAGATGGCGGCCAAAGAAACCGGAAGTTAAACCGTCCAAAGAATATACAAATAAATTTTAATCAACTTTTGGGTTATCAAGGGCCTTACAAAAATTTAATATAATGTATATTACGTAAAATTTACAAAGGAATCCAATGCCGCAAATCGGAAGTCGATATCTTTATCCGTTCAGAAAGTAGAATTGATTAAACACAAAAAATATTTTAGATTCTTAAATTTTGCAATTTTCACTTGAAGATAATAATTAAATTTTTGGTTATCAATGGCCTTACAAAAAAATTAATATAATGTATCTTACGTAAAATTTACTAAGGAATCCAACGGTGCAAACAGGAAGTCGATATCTTTATCTGTTTAGAAAGTACAGTTGATTAAACACAAAAAAATATTTAAAATTCTAAAATTTTGCAATTTTCACTTGAAGATAATAATTAAATTATGAGTTAACAAGGGCCTTGCAAAACATTTAATATAATGTATCTTACGTAAAATTTACTAAGGAATCCAACACCGCAAACCGGAAGTCGATATCTTTAGCCGTTTAGAAAGTAGAGTTGATTAAACACAAAAAATATTTAAAATTCTTAAATTTTGCAATTTTCACTTGAAGATAATAATTAAATTATGGGTTAACAAGGGCTTTACAATTCATTTAATATAAAATATAATGTATCTTACATACAATTTACTAAGGAAACCAACGCTGCAAACCGGAAGTCGATATCTTTATCCGTTTAGAAAGTAGAGTTGATTAAACACAAAAAATATTTAAAATTCTTAAATTTTGCAATTTTCATTTGAAGATAATAATTTAATTTTGGGTTATTAAGGCCCTTACAATTCATTTAATATAATGTATCGTACGTAAAATTTACCAAGGAATCCAACGATGCAAACCGGAAGTCGATATCTCTATCCGTTTAGAAAGTATAGTTGATTAAACACAAAAAATATTTAAAATTCTTAAATTTTGCGATTTTCTTTTGAAGATAATAATTAAATTTTGGGTTATCAAGGGCCTTACAAAACATTTAATATAATGTATCTTACGTAAAATTTACTATGGAATCCAATGCCGCAAACTAGAAGTCGATATCTTTATCCGTTCAGAAAGTAGAGTTGATTAAACACAAAAAATATTTCAAAATTCTTAATTTTGAAATTTTCACTTGAAGATAATAATTAAATTTTTGGTTATCAATGGCCTTAAAAAAATTTATCTTACGTAGCAGTTACCAAGGAATCCAACGCTGCAAACCGGAAGTCGATATCTTTATCCGTTCAGAAAGTAGAGTTGATTAAACACAAAAAATATTTTTGATTTTTAAATTTTGCAATTTTCACTTGAAGATAATAATTCACACTTCTAGGTGCATTTTATGTAATATTTTGGTAACATGAGTTTCTAGACCAATTTTACCCCGCTGAATTCGAATCTGCCCGTTACCAAACCGAATTTTGCATGCAACACCCAGAATCCAAGATGGCGTCCGTTTTTGAATCTTTACGTGAAACAAGTTAATTTCCTATTTCTTGGGCCGCCATCTTGAATATTACATTTATGGCAATTGAATGTCAAAACTGTGTGATTCAATGAAATCAGACAATAGTCGAAACGGAAGGAAAAAGAGGAAGAAAAGTGCCAGTGTTTCTAACTGGTGACATAAAATCGAGCATAGATTTAATAATTAAAACGAGAAATCAAGCTGGAGTACTGGCTACAAATCCTTATATATTTGCCCGACTAAATCATTCAATAGGACCTGTAAGGAGATATGATTGTATAAGAAAAGTCTGTGAAGAAACTGACTTAGAAAGTCCTAATTTAATAACAAGAACGAAACTTCGAAAATATATTGCGACAGTATGCCAATTATTTAATCTTACTGAAAATGAGACAGGCTGGCTAGCTAAACACCTGGGGTACGATATAAGGGTACATAGAGAATTTTATAGGCTTCACGAAAGTACTGTAGATTTAACGAAAGTTAGATGATTGTTATTGGCTGTGGACCAGGGAGAAGCCAATAAATTTGCTGGCAAAAATTTAAATGAAATAAATATAGCAGGTACGCGCATGTCTTTATTATTTGTTTTCCTTATTTGATTTCGAAAAAAATTAAATTGCGTACCTACATATTGTAGGTATCCTTCCATCAAAGCCTAATCCCCTTGCTTTTTAGAAATTAATAGCTACCTGACGCTCATCAAGGGGGCAAGCAATTGCATGACCTTTGGTGACATAGTATACATAGATCTTATAATATTTTATTAAATAAATCGTAAAAATAATTTTAGTATATAACTTAGATGTTCATTTGTGCAAGAAAAAGTTTAATGGCAACTCAAGTAACAGGAAACACGATATTAATTTACTTTAAAAACAAACAACACCAATCCATCCAACACCTCTTAATAACTGATTAAATATTTAAAAAATATTATGTTCTAACCAAAAACATCGTTACTATGGAACTTTCAACAAGCAAAGTAACACTCCATTAGTGGGTATAATTGTGATCAAAACCACTAGTGGGAATTTTTTTACTTTGCTTGTTTAAAATCACCATAGTAATGATGTTTTTATTAAGAGGTGTTGGATAATAACTATTTGTACAACGAGTTTGGAAAAGTGAAATTATTCCGCATTCTAGACGTGAGATTTTTGATCGAGACGAAGTCTTTTCCTGGCGAGTTGTACACAAGATTTTGTAAAATTCAGTAATTGATTCCTTATTATTTTAATTGAATATATTTGTTTTCATATTTTTATGTCTAATACTCAAATAATCAAGTTAGTTTTGATGCAGTGACATATTTTTTATTGTCATGGAAAACAAAAGTAAACAAAATAAAAATTTTCAATGCGTGAAGTGTTTCGTTGGTTCTATTTCCTAAAAATGTTTGAAGTAGATGATATTCATGAGTTTGCGGCATTGGCACGTAATTCATTGTTACCCGAGAAATCAAAAGAAAAATACAAAAAGGCGTATAAAGAGTTCGAGAACTGGTGTTTGTAAAAAAGGGTTCAAGATGTTAATGAAGAAGTATTATTAGCATACTTTGAACAAAAGTCAAGAATTTTGAAAGGTTCAACATTATGGAGTGTTTATTCGATGTTACGAGCTACATTAAATGTCAACAAGAAGATTGCAATTAAAAACTATTCAAGTTTGATAGCGTTCATTAAAAGTATACCTAGTAGTAGTAGTATTAATTTAGTGGTAATAAATAATCATATAGATTTAATACCATTACGTTTAAAAAATAATTATAAATAAAATAATTGATAGTTCTAAACGCTATGATTTTAACGATTCTTTTTAGGGTGCCGATGCCGAATAACAAAAATCTAAAGAACAAAAATATCAAAAGACGCAAATGCGTATGGGATGGATGTTACCCCTACGACATCTTGGCACATCAAGCCAAGATGTCGTAGGGGTAACATTCACCCCATCACTACAATTTAGAAAAATATTGTTACATTATTGTCAATTTATCAAACTTGTAATGAAAAGATACATAAAAGCTGATGATGACTCGCTTAGCAGTCGAAACGTCCGTCAATAAAGTCATGTCTAACTGACTATTTTGAATCATTACGATCCTTACGCCTTCCATACCTAAGAAATGTTAAAAGTAATCAGGATCTAACCTCCTAATTCATAATTTATTTAGTTCGGTTCAGAGTTTCTACTAAAAGCCTCGGCATATTGTGCAATAAAATGACATGACATAATATTCTGAGTCATTCAGAAAACGACTAGGCGTTTTATAAAACGACTGATTTTATAATTTGCCTGCGACAAAAAATGAAAATCATCATGATAATCAAAAAACCAAATTTGGAGACATGTTGTATTCTAACATTTTAAAATATCAGAATTATAGGTTACATTATAAAGTCAAAAAACAATATCACTTGAAAACATGGATCCAATTTGTTAAATCGTAAAAATATGTTGTCAGATTAAGACTGAAATAATACCATAGAACCTTACTTAAAGACGTGGATCCAACGTCGTAAGACGTCAAAATATGATGTCATATTATGACTGAATTATGACCACAGAACATCACTTGAAAACGTGGATCCAACGTCTTAAGACGTCGAAATATGATGTCAGATTAAGACTTAAATATGACCAAATTCTGACGTTATATTTTGGTCGACGGTTGGTCATTGTTGCTTGGGTATAGTTGTTGCTCCTTGTAACTAACCTAACATTAGAATCTTTGAGCAGTATTCGTGAACATTTGTTTAGATGTGGATCGTAAGGTACGAATGCATGGCACGCCCTATTGTTCTCATTTCTGGGTGATGGAGCTTCTATGCGGCTCGCGAGAACACGTATCCTGTCATCAATGTGTTTGTTTAAAAAAAAAGTTGTATGGCCATTTTTAGCAAGCATTAATTTGACATGTGCTAGATTTTTATTATGGTATTTCTTTTCAGATAGAAGTGTGCATCTATCAACCAGAGCACGAATGACGCTGACTTTATATTTCGTATCAGAATGTGAGTTGAAGTGTAGATATTGACCGGAGGCCGTTGATTTCTAGTACCAGTCAGTCTCGATGTGAGAAGCGGTACGGTGCAATGTGAAATCCAGGAAATTGATAGATTGGTTGGTCTCGAGTTCGATTGTAAACTTTAATCGTGGATGGAAACCATTGAATTTATCTAAGATATTGTTAATCTCGTTTGTAGGAGCGATTAGGAAGCAATCGTCTACGTATTTTCCCAAATTAGGGTCTTGAACAATTAAATTTGGTTGTTTTATTTTTCTCAAGTATTTTTTCCATTTGTTGTCGATGCTATTTAAAAGATTTTTCTTAAGTGGTAAATAAGTGTCAGTATCATCAAGGATAATTTGCGCTTTGTTTAGATATTCTTCTTTGTTCATGATTACTGTCTTGGAACCTTTGTCAGTTTTTGTGATAATAATACAGTCCTTATGTATGTTGACAAACTGATTAGCTTTCCTAATCTTCAGATTAAGTTGCTGTTAAGCAAAACTCAAGTTTTTATTACCAAAATTTCTGGAGTATCGGTCCAATAGCTTTGACAGTTTTAATTTAGTGTCGTTTTTATCGACGATGTTGCTTTTGTCAATAGATAATGATAAATTAACATATGTGTTATTACAATGGTAACTAAATTTTGGTCCCAGATGGATGGTAAGTATATGTTCTTCTATTTGTAAATCACTCAAATTGATGATCCAGTCTTTGTATTATTGTTTCATGAAGGAATGAGAATGAGGAGCCATAAAATTATTTATCAAGTGTTTTGTACGCAGATTCAAACAATTCTACGGTTGAATTAGTATTTCTTAATCCATGGCTTCTTATTGATAAAATAAAATTTCAAGCGGATCTTAGTTGAAATTCCGTAGCAATAAAATTTTTATTCCATTCGCTCTTAAACTCTTCCAGATTAACTGGAAACTGTGAGTTGTATTAATCCAGTTTTTGATACAGTGGGATTTGATTATTTTTAATGTTTTTGGATCAATATATTCAATAGTTTTCAATATATTTATGGCTTCGACCCAAAACTGATGATGCGAAGATTTAACAGTGACTGGACCTCGCAAATCTTTTCCAGTTTTGGTTTCTAATAAACCTCCATTAACACTGTCGAATAGTTTGGCTAAAAATACAAACAATACTAACGCTGTAACTGACATTTCAGTCTTTTGTGGAGCTGAAACAAAACAAAATTGTTTCTATATTTAAAAATTATCTATGTATTATAGTTATGTATATTACGTTTATTTAATTTCTGTTAATGATAAAGTTTCTGTGTGTTCAAACAAATGTATTATAATAAAATAAAATAATGTGTATTTGTAAAGTTGTTAAAAAAATAGTGATCTGAACTGCAATTTTAAAATAAATACTCACATTGTTTAGATTTTAAACGAAGAGTAACAGCAACACGTTGGCTCAAAACTTGAGAGCAGTAGCTTACTTTCATTTTTCGGCTTGTTTGGGATAAACATGAACTTGCGTTAATTTTGGTAACTGTCTTAAATCAGTTATTATCTTCCTTTATGTCTTCTTCGTATATTTCAATTACATGACTCCACGTCGCCTTCATAGTCTGTCTATTCATTTTAAATACAATGTCATTTTTAATAAATTATTTCGAATACATTTTAAAAGATGAGGAGGATCGAACAGGGCAATAATTTTTTCGCCATTTATTTCAAATAAATCGTTCCTCCGTTCATCCCCTATCATTGAATAATCTGTCCTAGTTTCATTTATTAAATCTTCAATTGCTCTATGATTTGTTTTTCCTTGGTCGCATACTGTTACTTTTAAACAATTTCTTGTAGCTTCATAATATTTTTTTCAATAAGTATTTTTAATTTGTCGCTTTTTGTAACATTTTCGCAAAATGTATAAGCTTCCATTTCTTAACAACTCCTCTAACCATGAAAATTAAAACATGATCAGCAAATGCTAAACTTCTATTATCTCCATCATCTGCTAAACCTTCAATCACATCATTACTTCGGCAGTAATTTAAGCCAGTACTGATACTCATTTCGTCGAAAAGAAAAGCACATATTTTATTTTTCGGCGAAATTTTTTCAACTTGCTTCTTAATAATTTTAAAAAATAAGTCAAGGTTTCAATTTTAATTGCTTTAAAAAATTGTTTATTGTTTTTCGACATGGTAACGTAAACATTTCTTGCAGAAGATCATAGCCTTTTGGGCTTCGTTTAAATAACGACAATGCGAGGGTTTTTCCATCTATCGTAAATCGACGGGCTTTTGATTTTTTACAAGTTTCTCGAATTTGTAACATAATTTTTTTTTCAGTAGTTGGGGTCAATTTGTTTGCAAATTTCTGAAAGTAGTCTGTTTCGGAATATTTTTCAGCGATAGCAAGTCGTTGTTTAAAATTTAAACATCGCTGCCTAGTACGATTAATACGTCGTTTAAAATAAACTGCCGCGTCATACATTTTTCTTGATATTGGTGATAACTGTCTTTTTCTTTTAAGTGATACTGACCGAAGTAATTCTAAAAAATAAGAAAAAAAAAGTTGAAATAATAAACATCTTCTCATTGACAATTTCAATATAATAAATTTAAAGATACCTGTAGGTGCAGGAGTACAGGTCGCAATGTTTTCAGAAACAGGAGGTGTTGGCGCTTGTTCTTCTTGTATATTATTTATTAACTCATAATCTACATCTATAATAAAATAAAATATTATAGATTTACAATATTATAATATTCGAAAATGAATGTATATGAAAGTCTTTTTGAAAAACACGAAAAAAGAAACAAATTTTGATTTGTTTAGATGATCTACGCCCAATTATCATTTTGCCTACTATGTCAAAAATATTGGAAAAAATTTGCCGTGAACAAATTATTAGTTATGTCAACAGAAAAAATATATTACCAACTACACAGTCTGAATTTAGAAGCGGTCACAGTACGAACACTTGTTTGTTAAATATTATTGACAATATTATTAAGAACTTTGATGATTCAACATAACATTTTTAATTCAAATAGATTTCTCCAAAGCCTTTGACATGATAGATCACAATTTACTACTAGCTAAACTAAAGTATTACAATTTCAGTGCAAATGCTCTACAGTGGTGTAGTAGTTATTTTTCCAACAGATATTTTCAGGTCAATATGACATCACACTCTGTTTCTTCGAATTCTGAGCCTATATCCTTAAACTGCGGTGTACCACAAGGGTCTATATTAGGTCCTTTATTTTTCCTCATTTACATTGCAGACATGCCCTCTACTTTAAAGTTTTGCTATATGAATTCATACGCCGACGATACGCAAATTCTGGCATCATGTAATAAAGAGGATGTCGTTGAAGTGTGTAATTCAATCAACGCGGATATGAATAGTTTAGTGACATGGGTTAAAGATAATGGATTGAAAATAAATTCAGAAAAATCTTCTTTTATTATATTTGGAAATTGCGAAACGCCTGATATAACCCTCGATGGATCAAAGTTAAAACGCAGTAAAACAGTTAAAACTTTAGGCATGCTAATTGATGAAAATCTTTTATTTCGTGAACATCTAAATACAAAATTAATTGCTGCCAGACTGAGATTAAAATATCTGTACAGATACCAGTATTTGCTTTCTACAGAAGTTAAGTTACGACTAGTCAATTCTCTAATTTTGCCCTTGTTTGATTACTGTGCATGTGTTTATGTCCCTAATTTAACCCAAGGTGATAAACATAAAATAACGCTACTTCAAAATAGTTGTTTGAGATTTGTATTTGGTGTGTTAAAATACGATCATATTTCACAATACCGTATATTAGCAAATTTACACTACATCGATGATTGAGTCAGAATATTTTATCTATGTCTTACACACAAAATCAAACTTACAGGTTGTCCTTCATATTTTTTATTTTATTTTTTTTATTTTTTTTTATTTAGGCTTTAAAGGCTCTTCAACAGCTGGGTTATTTGAGCCTTGGTACATTGGTTTTACATTATAGATATAAATATACAGTTTATTGATTTAGTAATTAAGTACATATGTTAAATGTCTGAAAAGAGTCCAATATGTTTAAAAAACAGTATCGTATTGGTTACACGATGGGCTTCGTTGGAGAGGGCTTCAGAGATATTTGTTGGTATGTCATATATTGATCTCGCGTTGTTGAATTTTGGACAGTTCTCTATTATGTGTTTTATAGTTAGGCTTGTGTTACAGGTGTCACACTGCTGCGGGTTGGTCCTTGTGAATAAATGGCTGTGTGTGAGCTTTGTGTGTCCGATTCTCAGCCTTGTTATGAATGTTTGTTCTTTTCTAGTGCCTTTTGTTTTCCAGGGTGTTACTTCCGGTTTAATGAGTCTCAGTTTGTTGTTGTTTGTTTGTAGCCATTGGTTTTCCCATACTTTTCTGCACTGTTGTTTGATGTGGTACTTTACTTCTTCCTTGCTGATTGGGTTTTTTATAATTGTTTGCAGTTGAGTTGCTTCTTTAGCTGCGGCATCAGCTTCTTCATTGCCAGGAATGCCAATATGAGAGGGAATCCAAAGGAATGTTACAATATTACGGAGATCTAGGAGGTGGGCTAATTGGTTTCGGATTTTATTGACAATGGGGTGTGTCGGGAAGATTTTCTGGATGGCTAGTATGGCACTGAGGGAGTCTGTGCAAATAATATGGGGTGTTAGTGGGTTGAAAGTGAGTATATGGTTTAGTGCTTCTTTGATGGCAAATAGTTCCGCGGTGAAGATGTTCGTTATTTTTTGAAGATGGTACTTGTGAGTTTGGCCCTCTGTGACGAAGGCTGCTCCTGTCCTGTTCCCGATTATTGATGCATCGGTATAGATTGTCTTGTGAGATTTGTGATCGTCTCTAATTTGATGGTACATATTCTTAAAAATTTGCGGGTTAGTGCTCTCTTTTGGATGTTTGGATAGGTCTATGTTGTATATGTGTTTTGTTGGTCGCCAGGGAGGGATTTCAGGATGGTTTTGCGTAGTTGCATCAGGCAGTGTGATATTAAAGAGTTCTAGACTTTTACATATAGATTCTTGAAGCGGAGTTTGTTTGGTATTTGAGAGGATTTCTGGGTTTATGTGTTTGTATGTTGGGTGGTGTTTGTTTTGGATTAGATTTGCAACGTAGTTTAGAGTAAGTTGGGCTCTTCTAATATGTAGCGGTGGTTCTCCAGCTTCTATAAGAATGCTTTCAACTGGGCTGGTTCGAAAAGCTCCGATAATTATTCTTAGTGCTGTTGTTTGGATAGTGTTTATGTTTCTCAAGTGAGTGTTTTTTGCAGTTCCGTATACAGCACTTCCGTAATCCAATTTAGATCTTATTATGTTTCTGTATATTGCCAGAAGTGTTTCTTTATCTGCTCCCCATTCTTGATTTACTAGGACTTTTATTAGATTCAGTCTTCTGTTGCATTCAGATTTTAAGTCAATTAGGTGGTGTTTCCATGTCAATTTGTTGTCTATAGTAATACCTAGAAATTTTGCTCTGTTCTTGTAGCTTATATTTATGCCTTGTATTTGGAGTTGGATATTGCAGTTTGTTTGCCTTAATCTTGTGAAATGGATCGCTTTCGTTTTGTCCGGTGCGAATTTATATCCAGTCACATCTGACCATTCTTCAAGGTTGTTGATGGTTTGTTGTAGGTTAGTTACAACATTTTTATAGTTTTTTCCTTTGCATATTAATATCAGATCGTCAGCGAAGAGTAGTGCTTTCACTGGCACTTGTATGTAATCTTTAACGTTGTTAATTGCTAGAAGGAAGAGGGTAACAGAGAGTATTGCGCCTTGAGGGAGTCCGTTTTCCTGTACTTTGGTATCTGATATGTGCCCATTCGCTCTGACATTAAATTTTCTGTCAGTTAGGAAGTTTTTAATGAAAAAGAACATATTGCCTTTTATACCAGAGTTTATAAGTGTTTTTAGTATGCCTTGTCTCCACACCGTGTCATATGCTTTCTGCAGGTCAAATAATACGGCGATTAGATGTTGTTTTTGTTGGAATGATTTTTGAACTTCTGAAGTTAAATGTATTATGTGATCTGTTGTTGTATGGCCATTTCTAAATCCGCTTTGTGTCTTCATGAAGATATCATTTTTTTCTAAAAACCATACTAGCCGTTTATTGATTTAGCCGTTTATTTGATTTTCCATAATCTTGCAAAGGCTATTCGAGAGGGCTATAGGGCGGTAGTTTGATGGGTTTGTTTGGTTTTTCCCTGGTTTGGGTATAGGAATGATTGTTACTTGTCTCCATTGTGTTGGGAAGGTTTTTGTGTGCCAGATGTGGTTGTATATTGTTAGGATAAACTGTATAATTTTGTGGGGTAGGTATTTTATTAACTCAAATGGTATGTTGTCGGGTCCAGGGCTGCTTTTGTTTTTTAGTTCGGAGATTATTGTTGTAAGCTCGGTTTCAGTGATTGGTTCATTGATAGGGATATTTGTATTAGTTTCCCCTGTAAGTTCTTCAGCTTCAACTAGTTCTTTATGTTTCCTAAATGTTTCTGTATATTGGCTGTTGCTTGAGTGTTCCTCTAACGTCTCTGCTAATGTATTTGCTATTTCTTGGGGTTGTACGTAGGTGTTGTTGTTTTTTATTATGGATGTAATAGGGAGTGTGGTTTTATTTCCCCTAATTTTTTTAATGTTGTTCCATACCAGGTTTACGGGTGTGGATGGGTTCAATTCTGACACAAATTTCCTCCAAGATTGCTTTTTGCTGTTTTTTATTGTTCTACGAGCTCTTGATTTCTTGAAGTTAATTAGATTTTCTGTAGTTTTGTTATTTTTATAGTTATATAGAGCTTTTTTGCTATCTCTGATTGCTATGTGACATTCTTCATTCCACCAAGGTACTTTTTTATTTTTTGTGTCACTATTTTTTTATATCCTATTGCTTCTGTTGCTGCAGCGGTTATACTTTGAGTGAGGAAGTTTACTGCAGTATCCGCATTTTCATAGTTCCATGTGGTGTCCATGTTTTCCATGAGTGACGTATATATGTCCCAGTTTGCGTTTTCTAAGTTCCATCTGTTTTGTATAGGGATGTCTGGGGTTAGTGTTGTTTTGATGACATGGGTCAATAAAATGGGGTGATGATCACTACCAAATAGGTGTTGTAGGCTTTCCCATTGGAAATCTGGAGCAATGCTAGGTTCGACAAAAGTAAGGTCTATTATTGATTCTGCTCCCGATCGTGTGCAGAAATATGTTGGGCTACCATCGTTGAGTATTGTGAAATTTTCCATGGCTCGATCTACTGTTTTTCCTCTGTTATTTTCGTAGTTTGAACCCCAACTGTAGCTATGGGCGTTAAAGTCACCTAAAATTATTCTTGGTTGCGGTAGTTGTTGTATAAGCTGTTCTAAGTCATTTTGCTCCGGGTTGATGTTTGGGGGTATATATATAGAACAGATTGTCATTTTTTGAGGATAGTATGTTTTTACTGCTACAGCTTCGAGCTCCGTGTTTAAATTTATTTGTTCGGAGTGTACAGATTTTTTCACTAATATTGCTACTCCGCCGCTGGCATGTTCGTGTTGTCTGTCTTTTCTGTAAAATTCATAGTTTTTTAACGATGTGTTCTGGTTTGGTTTAAATTTTGTTTCTTGCATGCATATAAGTTCTGGCTGATATTTGTTGATTAGTAGTTGGATATTTTCTATATGGGCATAGAACCCGTTGCTATTCCACTGTATTATCGACATTTATGCTTTCTAGGGATTTTGATCTCAGTTCATTTGATTTTTTTAGTCGTTTTGCTAGTTGGTCTTTGATTTTGCCTTGCAGTCTAGTGAATTTTCAGTTGTTGATATAGATTGCGCAGCATATCTAGCATTTCCTGACCGTTATGAATGTATTCTTCTGCTACATTTAGTTGTTCGTTAGATCCGTGTACGTTGTCCAAGAAGTCTTTACGGGAAAAGGATTTATACTACGTACCACCTTTTAATAAAATAAAATTTAAAGGATCATTTTCTTACTTAGCCCCATCACTCTACAATAATGTTCAAAACAATCTAAAATCGTACTGCTTAGAAACATTCAAACATAAAATTAAGTCTTTATTTAAGCCACATTTGTAAATTAAGGTCCAAAATTATTATATTTAAAATGTCTCAATTTAATTCATTTCATATTAATTAGCTCTGTGTTGACATTATTATTTTTCTTTTATTGTATTTTAATTGTACTGGTTAGGTGGAAGATCAGCCATTGATGTGAACCAATAAAGTTATTATTATTATTATTATCTTTCATCACCCTCACTCAATAGCACGTATTTGGAATTTATCATAAACTGTCGGCACTGGAGTGGGGCTTCTGGGCATTATTTCTGAACATTACTGTACAATAATATTAGTATTTTATGACAGACTGTACTTCTCCCACCACGCTGAAAATGTAGCAGGGGAACACGAGTCTAGACCTAGAGTGAGACAGTCAGTCGAGAATAAATCTATCGACAGTATACATCGTTCTGTTGTTTTCATTTCAAAACCTAAATACAGTCCACTTATATAAGAATCAACAAGATTCATAACAACAATAAACCAATATTACTACAATTATTCTGATCTTAAAAACATAAACATTTAAAAAGTCTACAGAAAATTTGGGTGAAGATCAAATTGGAGCGCTTCTAAAAGAAATAGTTTATAAAGTATTCCATTAATTATCTGAACAACTAGAAGCCGTGTGACATAACAAATTTTACTATAAGCATTACTACAATTATTCTTATTATTGAGATATAAAAGATATTGTTTTTAAAGTTTCACATTAATTATCTCAACCTCAACAACTAGAAACAGTGATTTAACAAATTATACTTTAAATACTACTAAAATTAGTCTGAACTTAAAAATCAACATAAAATTAGGGTGAGAAATATACGAAGTTCAAATTTGAGCGTTTGTAAAAAATATTGTTTTAAAGTTTCTCATTGGTTAATGAATAATATGAAACATTTTTCGAAATTATTATTATTAGAAATTAGACGTTCGTAGATTGTTTTTTTTAAATATTTAAATCCTACTAACAACATACTAACAATAAACATCTAAGACAGTTAAAAAACTATTTAAATTAAAGTGGCAAATTGAACGGATGTATAACTAAAGAACTAATCGCAACAAAAACCCAGAACCAGAACCAACCCCATATATGACATATGGCACAAACCTAATAATCTATCACATAATACAGAAAATATCATCCACCCTATTAGAGTATCTAAGGATTGAATTGAACTTAAAGTTCTAATGTATTTCAGAGTAACAAATACTTCAAATAAACTGTAAACATATTGTAAGTACTTAAGAGCCAGAGCAACAATACCTTAAAACTGAAGCACTCTAAAATGTATTTATAAAATTATTACTACATTTCTTTTAAATACGAAACTGATAAAATAATGAATTATTTATTATTATTATTAACATAGTGTTATATTTGGTTGTATTATTCTAAGGTTGGTATTAGCCACCTGGCGTCAGAGTCGACAGACTCACGGTTCAAATATAAGTTTGCACATGTTTGAATAAACTGCTGTTTAAATGAGATACTTGTTCGTGGTTGACTTTATTTCTATTCTCCTAATTATCATTGTGCTCCTCACAAATAATATACATAGTACTTGTTTTTTAAATTTGATCATTTTATAGATCAAAAATTGATCAATGTAACTACTAGTTTATATTGATTTTTCAAAAGTGTTACTTAATAAAGAACAACATACCAAGAAAAAATCATTCTATTTTAAAATATTTACAAGGTTTTGAAAAAAATCCAGGGAAGAATTGTATGTATCTGGTGGACCTTTTTACTTCCCCGACCTATGTAATAGAGGGCAGTATTGTAATCGTGATTTTTTGACAGTTCGAGATTTTGGTGAATCTACGTTTTAGACCCTACTGAACCCAAAAAACATAATTTTTAAAAGTCGGTATGTCGGTCTGTCTGGATGTTGCATAACTTAAAAACGCGTTGGAATTTTGGACTGAAATTTTATAATTAAGATCTTGAGCCTAAATATGACTTCAAGTTCGTTAATGAGCTTTATTCAACCAGTGGTACCAACTTTATAAACACAACTTTTTTTTATCAAAATACTATCGTGTGTGGTATCAAATTAAAGCTCTCGGGAAAAGAATTCTAGTGGAAAAACAAAAATAACATTAAACGATCGTAAATTATTCAAATTATATCTATATTATATATATTTTGTGTCAATTTAAAACGCTTGGGGAGATAAGCTTGGTAAAAATGTAAAAAATTACATTTATGCGATTGTCAATTTAAAAAAAAAAAATTATTCAAATTTTTTTATTCAACCAGTGGTATCAACTTTGTAAACATACCTAACTTATTTTATTTTTATTAAAATACTACCGAAAAATACTACCGAGTGTGGCATCAAATTAAAGCTCTCGGGAAAATAATTCAATTTTTTAATACATTATTCAAATTATACCGAGTTTTGTGGCAATTTAAAGCTCTCGGGGAGACGAGTTTAGTAAAAATGTAAAAAATGACATTTATGCGATATTCAATCAAGTTGGTATCAACTTAAATAGTTTGGAAAAAAAAATGAATTTATTTAAATTTTGCTGAATAAAGCATAAAATTAAGAGCATTACGAAATAAGTTATTAAAACTTATAGTCGGGGAAGTACTGTGGTGGACACAGCAGATTTTTTGATACAAGGTAGTGATATAGTTTCATTACATGTTGAATCATCTTCATACAAACATTTAGATATTATTAAATCTTGTTGTGTACCATCTGCCTGTGCCTGTATTAGATTATCCGTGATTCACATTCTAATTTTTCCCATATCGTTTTCAGAAAGGGCTATGTTCCTTCTTGTGCTAATGATAAATGCCCAAGTGCATACATGCGCACCGCAGTTACTAACAACACCATGTTTATTTCTTTGAGACGGAATATTAACGCAATTATACAGTGTCCATTTGGAGGAAATGATATTTATGTTGTTGTTGGGTTCTGTGGTAGGTAGTTTAGAAATGATACGAGTAACAGATTATGATTTGAATGCAAGTTTATTGATACGCCATTACAATGATAAACCAATGCTCGACAACCATCACGACTCGCGCCTTTTTCTTGTCGCGTCACTGACTGCATTACCGACTTTTATACTAATACAATTGCGCGCGTATTTTAAATGTTAATGGTTGTTACATCTCCTTTTCTTTCTTTTGTTTTTACATACATTTTACTTGTTACAATATACATAGTCTTTTAAGTACGTTGGGAGATTTTTGACTCTCTTTGAAGTTCTTCTTTCTTCTGACTTCTCTTTCTCTTCTCGTATAGGTTCTTGTTTCTTCTCTTCATTCTTTTGAGTTGGTAGTGGTTGTAGAAATTGTCGATTTCTAATTATTTCTCTCTTCTCTGTTAAAACTTTGTATTCTCGTGGGCCGCATTTTTCCTTTATTACCCCTTCTCTTTGTTTATCGGTGACCCATACACGTTCGTCTTTCTCTAATATTTTACTTTCTTTAGCTCTATGTCTTTTGCCGTAATAGTGTTTTTGTGACTTCATAAGCTCTTTTTTCTTCTTATGAACTTCTTTATAATTTGGTAGTTTCGGATGTAATTTTTTTTCTTGGATTGGAATCCTCTCTTTTAAGATGCGTCCCATCAGAAGTTGACTTGGAGACGCCCCATTATCTAATGGTGTGTTCCGGTAGGCTAGGAGGCCTAAATAAAAGTCTTCTGATTTTTTTAGTATCTTCTTTGCAGTTTTGACTGCACTCTCCATTAGATTGTGAATGCTTAGGGCTATTCGGTCTCCACTCAAATCCATATGTTTTTGCGAATTCTATGAATTCTCTGCTATCAAACTGTTTTCCATTGTCACTCCGAACCACTTCCGGTATTCCGAATAATGAACATACTTTCTTTAAAGTTTTAATGATATATTTGCTATCCAATTGTTTAAGTTCAGCTACTTCCAAGTATAGACTGTAATAATCTTGAATAACCAAATATGATTTTCCATTCCATTCGAAAAGATCGGTTCCCACAGTATGCTAAGGTAAAGTTGGACAATCTAGGCTTAGTATATATATATATATAGTCGATGGTAACCCTTTTACCGTTAAGTGTAGGGTTAGTAACGGTTCTATATTGGGTTGGCGGTTTTTCAAACAAGGTGATTGTTACCAATTCCTCGATATGGCTATTGATTCCTGGCTACCAAATTGCTTGTCGTGCTCGGGATTTACATTTTTGGATTCCTAAATGCCCCATGTGGATGTCAGTTAAGCATTTTCTACGTAATTCCGTTGGTATAATTATTATGTCTTCGTAGACTAAAATATCATTTGATATTCCTATATAATTACGATATTTATAGAATGACATTACTTCTGGGTCACATTTTGATTTTTCTGGCCATCCGTTCTTGATGTAACTTGTAATTATTTTTAAAGATTTGTCATTTTCTTGTGCTATTTTATTTGTCAGGTTTTCTAGTAGTTAAAACGGTTGATATTAAAGGCTTGTGTTCAGTTTGGATCTCAAATTTCTTCCCTATTAACAATTGGCTTAGTCTGTTGCATGTGAATGTGATTGCTAAGCATTCTTTTTCGATGGTGGCATATCGTTGTTCAGCTACGCTTAATGATTTTGAACAATAGCAAATTGGTCTCCAAGCGCCGTCTTTTTGCTGCTGCTCAAGGACTCCTCCGATCCCATAAGCACTTGCATCAGTTGCTATTCTTGTTTGACTGTTCGTATTGTATTGTGCTAAGATTGGTAAAGTACAAATTTCTTTTTTCAATGTGTCGAAACAGCGTTGTTGTTCTGGGCCCCATACAAAGTCGTTGTTTTTGTGAAGTAATTCTCGCAAGGCATGTGTCTTCTTTTTCAATGAATTTTGATAAATAAGTCACCATGCCCAGGAATCTTCTCACCTCGGTAACATTTGTTGGCTCTTGATATTGTTCAATCGCTTTTACGTAATCTTTGTCTGGTTTTATGCCATATTTCGTGACTATGTAGCCCAGGTATTTTATTTCTGTTGCACCAAATTCGCATTTTTGTAAGTGTAACGTTAAACCATTATCAGATATTGTTTTTAGAACTTTTTCAAAATTCTTGTCATGCTCTTGTTTGTTTTTACCAATGATAATTATATCGTCATTATATTACTGACTTCAATCCGCATGTGTCAATTATCTGGCTCATGGTCTTTTGGAAAACTTCGGGAGCACTTGTAATTCCAAATGGGCAACGTTTGAATATAAATCGTCCATATGGTGTTATGAATGTTGTAAACTTCTGACAATCTTTAGATAATGGCAGTTGCCAGAATCCTGACGAGCAATCGAGTTTCGAGAAAATTTTCCCATCTTGCAATCTTGCCAGTGTTTCTTCTACCGCGGGTAGTTGATAACGTTCTCTTTTTACGAATCGATTTAGTTTAGTGTAGTCAACACAAATTCTGATTTTTCCATTTTGTTTGCGAGCGAGTACCATTGGTGAACACCAGTTTGTTGGCTCATTGATTTTTCTCAATTACACCTTGTTGTACTATTTTGTTCAATTCCTTTCTCACCTCTTCCATAAGTGGCAACGGCACTCTTCTAGGTGCGGTAACTACATATGGCTCGGCATTTTCCTCTAGTTTTATGTTGTATTCGTAGTTACTAACTTTCCCTAAATCTTGGAACACCTTCTTGTATTTTGTAGTTAGATGTTTGTATTCTTTCCGTCCCTCTTCGCTCGTGCTTTCCTCCTCTGTTGAAACGACTTCAAAAACTTTTAGTTGACTGTCTTCCCATGAAATTATTTGTAATTTCTCGAGTGTAGGTCGTCCCAATAGATTATCTTTGGTCTATACCACGTATATTTTTATGTTATACGTGTTCCCTTTATATTCAACTGGTACTTTGATTTTTCCGAGTGTTTTCAGGTTCTGATTTTCTTTATTCGGTCCCACCAGTATATAGTTTTTGTTGGTTTCAGGGGATAGTGATTCTCTATTGTCTTGTAAGTTTCTTCCGAGATTATTGTGACGTCAGCTCCGGTATCTATTTTAAATGGGATTATTTTATCTGCAACTGTCAGATCTATCCGCCATGGTTCATTGCCTTTCCCGACTTTGTTTATTATTTTAACTTGTGCGCATTCGGACCCCTCTGACAAACTTTTTTCTGAGTCTTCTTGTTCGACTCTTCGAGCGGATTTTGTCTTACAAAACTTCTTATAGTGACCTTTAATACCACATTTACTGCATTTTGCTTTAACGGCCGGACAGTCTTTCAGAAAATGGCTTGGTTTTGCGCCACATCTTCCGCATTGTGGATAACTACTTCCAGTTTTATTGTTTTCTTTGTTGAAGTTAAACCCTTTCTTATTCTGATGAATTTGATTTATGCTGCCTTCTGTACTTGTGTTTTTTCGTAACTCTTGGTTTTGAGATTTGATTTGTTCAGCTTGCCTGATTTTCTCAATCGTCTTCTCCAGTGTTAGAGTGTCATCGAGCTGTAGAGTTTCGGAGAGTTTTTGGTCTCTGATCCCTACAACTAATTTGTCCCGGATCAATTCGTCCTCCAGAGTATTGTATTTGCAATTCTTGGCTAGCGCGATTACAACATTGATATATTCGTCCGCAGTTTCGTGTTCTTTCTGCTTCCGTAGATTGAACTTAGCGCGTTCGTATATGAGGTTTGTTTTCTTTTCGTACAGCTTGCTGATTGCACTTCTTAGGTCTTCGTATTTCGTAAAGTCATTTTGCGTCTTCTGGATTCGTTCGAACACTTTGTTGACCTTCAGTCCCATGTGCAGAAGAATGTTGCTAATCTGGACCTCTTCTGTTTGTTCGTTAAATTTAGTTGCACGTCTGTATCGCTCATAATGCTCCAGCCATGGCTCCCAGTCGCTTTCTATAAATGAGAATTTTTCTGGTGCAGGAACTTGTGGTGGCAATTAATTTCTACTTGCCTGCTGTCCCTGTGCCGGTCCTAGTATGTTGTATGAGGCGACCAGTGTCTGCAGTTCGATTAATTGGGCACGTAAATTTTCTATCTGTTGTTCCGTACTCATGGTTTCTTTTTCTCGGGTTAGATTTTTCCTTCAATCACTTTCCACTCGTTTTCCGTTTTCTTTTAAACACACCTGACACCATGTGTTGTTGTTGGGTTCTGTGGTAGGTAGTTTAGAAATGATACGAGTAACAGATTATGATTTGAATGCAAGTTTATTGATAGTCAGTTTACACTTCGTATTTACATACGTCATTACAATGATAAACCAATGCTCGACAACCATCACGACTCGCGCCTTGTTCTTATCGCGTCACTGACTGCATTACCGACTTTTATACTAATACAATTGCGCGCGTATTTTAAATGTTAATGGTTGTTACAATATTAATATTATATTTTATAAAATATTGTTCATTAATAAATCGCATCAAATGTTGAAGAGTGTTTATCGTGAGAGCACCATGTAGATAATCCATATAACATAAATCTATTTCAGTTTTAAAATTACACAAATTAGTACCCAGTGATTATTGTTCAAATTTAGTGGAATCAACAAAGATCATTATTCATCACATTCATCTTTTGTGCCCATTGGATATAAAAGGGAGGGTGGAGTAGAAACTCCACATGCACTTAGGCCGCTCAGACGGGCCCATTGTACATCCTCCGGGTAGCACAGCTCCTTGCTACAGATCCTGAAGCCATTCCACACTCAGGAAGAAAGCCAACAGGTCAGCAGCGGGAGTTGTGCTTAGGGTGGCCATGTCCGGCCAGAATTCCCCTAGCATGGATCCTCTTTTTGAAGACAAAGCAGGGCATTCACATAGGATGTGCTCCACAGTTTCATCTTCTTCTTCGCAGCCTCTACATAAAGGACTGTTGACGATTTTCATGCGGTGCATGTGTTTGTTTAAACGACTGTGTCCCGTCAAAATGCCGACAAGAAGTTGAAGGTTATTCCGAGAGAGTCGAGTGAGATAGTTTGCCAGTTTAATAGTTGGCCTCGCAATTAGTCTCTTTGCATGTCTGCATTGAGGTGTGGTAGTCCAGTGGACTGAAAATTTTTCAAAGCTTAAGTTTTTGACAAAGTCATGAAGAGTTGAAGTTGCCAACGGAAGTATTGGTTCCGGGCCACAAGGCAGGGAAGACGAGCCTTGCCTAGCAAGTTCATCAGCCTTAGCGTTACCTTCATTACCGCTATGCCCTTTAACCCAAGTGAGTTCTACGGCATTGTTCTTGGATATGACGGACAGTGCTTGTTGACATAGCTCGACAAGCTTTGACGTGACTTTGCAGCCATTGAGAGCTTGAAGAGTTGCCTTGCTGTCTGTTGTTATCCTAATTGACTTGCTTTGAACCTGAAGTTCATTCACAAGTATTGCGCTCTGTATAATCCCCATAATCTCAGCCTGGAAGACAGTGGTGTGGACACCAAGGGGTATGCTAACGTTAAGGTTCAGTCCTTCGGAGAAGATTCCCGAGCCTGAGCCTGTTTTTTTGGAGCCATCTGTAAAAATGAAGATGTCAGGTCTGGAGGCTCCCTGACTATCTAGTATAACACGATAGGGTTTATCGAAGTTAAATTTGGGAGGTATGCAGTCCGCATTCATCTGCAAAGGAGAAGCAGAACGAAATGCTTCTTGCAGTATAGAGCTGTGTTTGCAGCTTACTCCTGATTTTGGTAGGAAACCTGAATGTGAGAGGCGTAGAGCAGTCTTTAGTGCTACCTCCTCTATATAAAGATTAAGAGGAGTGAGACACAGAAGGACTTCCATAACCGCTGTCGGTGTAGTGCGCATTGCACTAGTAATTGCTAAACATGCCAGTCTCTGTACATGTTCTAATTTCGAAGATGCTGTTGATTGCCTGACTTTAGGCCACCAGACCAGAGCACCATACGTAATCATTGGCCTAATGATCGCTGTGTAGAGCCAAAGTGAGAGCTTAGGAGTTAGCCCCCAAGTTCGACCCATAACACGACGGCATTGCCAGAAGGCAATGCAGGCTTTTTCAACTTTTTGGTTTAGATGTTGACCCCAGGTCAATTTACAGTCAAGTGTAACTCCCAGATACTTAACTGTATCTGAAAAGCCTAGAGTTTGATTGAAGAGTTTCGGCATGTTGAGTCTGCCGATTTTACGTTTTCTGGTAAAAAGGACCATCTCAGTTTTGGTTGGGTTAACTGAAAGAGAGTGTTCCTCGCACCAAGATTCAAGAAGTTTGAGAGCATTGTTGGCCACTTCACAAAGTGTGTTCTCAAATTTGCCATTTAGCAGAATTGTAATATCATCTGCATAACCAACGGTGTAGAAACCATTGCTATTGAGTAGCTGTAAAAGGCTGTCAACTACAATGACCCAAAGGAGAGGTGAAAGGACTCCTCCTTGAGGACAACCTTTGGTAACGTAACCCCTTATGGTTGAGTTTTCTGACGAAAACTTAACGGCTCTATGTTCAAGTATGAACTGAATCCACATAATTAGTGGTTGTTCAACGCCATGTTCACTTAGAGCGTTGACTATGGAGTTAAAAGTCGCTTTGTCTAAAGCTCCTTCTATATCAATGAAAGCACCCAGGGTGGAATTTTTACATTCCATCGATCTCTCGATCCTACTAACTACAGCGTGAAGTGCAGTCTCGGTTGATCTACCCTGGATGTAGGCATGTTGATTAGGGTGAAGAGGATGGCGAGAAAGCGCAGTCTCTCTAATGTATCTGTCGCACAGTCTTTCCAGAGTTTTAAGAAGAACTGAGGTAAGACTTATTGGGCGATAAGATTTAGGTGATGAGTAGTCTGACCGTCCTGGTTTAGGAATGTACACTACTTTCACTTCCCTCCAGAATCCTGACGAGCAATCGAGTTTCGAGAAAATTTTCCCATCTTGCAATCTTGCCAGTGTTTCTTCTACCGCGGGTAGTTGATAACGTTCTCTTTTTACGAATCGATTTAGTTTAGTGTAGTCAACACAAATTCTGATTTTTCCATTTTGTTTGCGAGCGAGTACCATTGGTGAACACCAGTTTGTTGGCTCATTGATTTTTCTCAATTACACCTTGTTGTACTATTTTGTTCAATTCCTTTCTCACCTCTTCCATAAGTGGCAACGGCACTCTTCTAGGTGCGGTAACTACATATGGCTCGGCATTTTCCTCTAGTTTTATGTTGTATTCGTAGTTACTAACTTTCCCTAAATCTTGGAACACCTTCTTGTATTTTGTAGTTAGATGTTTGTATTCTTTCCGTCCCTCTTCGCTCGTGCTTTCCTCCTCTGTTGAAACGACTTCAAAAACTTTTAGTTGACTGTCTTCCCATGAAATTATTTGTAATTTCTCGAGTGTAGGTCGTCCCAATAGATTATCTTTGGTCTATACCACGTATATTTTTATGTTATACGTGTTCCCTTTATATTCAACTGGTACTTTGATTTTTCCGAGTGTTTTCAGGTTCTGATTTTCTTTATTCGGTCCCACCAGTATATAGTTTTTGTTGGTTTCAGGGGATAGTGATTCTCTATTGTCTTGTAAGTTTCTTCCGAGATTATTGTGACGTCAGCTCCGGTATCTATTTTAAATGGGATTATTTTATCTGCAACTGTCAGATCTATCCGCCATGGTTCATTGCCTTTCCCGACTTTGTTTATTATTTTAACTTGTGCGCATTCGGACCCCTCTGACAAACTTTTTTCTGAGTCTTCTTGTTCGACTCTTCGAGCGGATTTTGTCTTACAAAACTTCTTATAGTGACCTTTAATACCACATTTACTGCATTTTGCTTTAACGGCCGGACAGTCTTTCAGAAAATGGCTTGGTTTTGCGCCACATCTTCCGCATTGTGGATAACTACTTCCAGTTTTATTGTTTTCTTTGTTGAAGTTAAACCCTTTCTTATTCTGATGAATTTGATTTATGCTGCCTTCTGTACTTGTGTTTTTTCGTAACTCTTGGTTTTGAGATTTGATTTGTTCAGCTTGCCTGATTTTCTCAATCGTCTTCTCCAGTGTTAGAGTGTCATCGAGCTGTAGAGTTTCGGAGAGTTTTTGGTCTCTGATCCCTACAACTAATTTGTCCCGGATCAATTCGTCCTCCAGAGTATTGTATTTGCAATTCTTGGCTAGCGCGATTACAACATTGATATATTCGTCCGCAGTTTCGTGTTCTTTCTGCTTCCGTAGATTGAACTTAGCGCGTTCGTATATGAGGTTTGTTTTCTTTTCGTACAGCTTGCTGATTGCACTTCTTAGGTCTTCGTATTTCGTAAAGTCATTTTGCGTCTTCTGGATTCGTTCGAACACTTTGTTGACCTTCAGTCCCATGTGCAGAAGAATGTTGCTAATCTGGACCTCTTCTGTTTGTTCGTTAAATTTAGTTGCACGTCTGTATCGCTCATAATGCTCCAGCCATGGCTCCCAGTCGCTTTCTATAAATGAGAATTTTTCTGGTGCAGGAACTTGTGGTGGCAATTAATTTCTACTTGCCTGCTGTCCCTGTGCCGGTCCTAGTATGTTGTATGAGGCGACCAGTGTCTGCAGTTCGATTAATTGGGCACGTAAATTTTCTATCTGTTGTTCCGTACTCATGGTTTCTTTTTCTCGGGTTAGATTTTTCCTTCAATCACTTTCCACTCGTTTTCCGTTTTCTTTTAAACACACCTGACACCATGTGTTGTTGTTGGGTTCTGTGGTAGGTAGTTTAGAAATGATACGAGTAACAGATTATGATTTGAATGCAAGTTTATTGATAGTCAGTTTACACTTCGTATTTACATACGTCATTACAATGATAAACCAATGCTCGACAACCATCACGACTCGCGCCTTGTTCTTATCGCGTCACTGACTGCATTACCGACTTTTATACTAATACAATTGCGCGCGTATTTTAAATGTTAATGGTTGTTACAATATTAATATTATATTTTATAAAATATTGTTCATTAATAAATCGCATCAAATGTTGAAGAGTGTTTATCGTGAGAGCACCATGTAGATAATCCATATAACATAAATCTATTTCAGTTTTAAAATTACACAAATTAGTACCCAGTGATTATTGTTCAAATTTAGTGGAATCAACAAAGATCATTATTCATCACATTCATCTTTTGTGCCCATTGGATATAAAAGGGAGGGTGGAGTAGAAACTCCACATGCACTTAGGCAGCTCAGACGGGCCCATTGTACATCCTCCGGGTAGCACAGCTCCTTGCTACAGATCCTGAAGCCATTCCACACTCAGGAAGAAAGCCAACAGGTCAGCAGCGGGAGTTGTGCTTAGGGTGGCCATGTCCGGCCAGAATTCCCCTAGCATGGATCCTCTTTTTGAAGACAAAGCAGGGCATTCACATAGGATGTGCTCCACAGTTTCATCTTCTTCTTCGCAGCCTCTACATAAAGGACTGTTGACGATTTTCATGCGGTGCATGTGTTTGTTTAAACGACTGTGTCCCGTCAAAATGCCGACAAGAAGTTGAAGGTTATTCCGAGAGAGTCGAGTGAGATAGTTTGCCAGTTTAATAGTTGGCCTCGCAATTAGTCTCTTTGCATGTCTGCATTGAGGTGTGGTAGTCCAGTGGACTGAAAATTTTTCAAAGCTTAAGTTTTTGACAAAGTCATGAAGAGTTGAAGTTGCCAACGGAAGTATTGGTTCCGGGCCACAAGGCAGGGAAGACGAGCCTTGCCTAGCAAGTTCATCAGCCTTAGCGTTACCTTCATTACCGCTATGCCCTTTAACCCAAGTGAGTTCTACGGCATTGTTCTTGGATATGACGGACAGTGCTTGTTGACATAGCTCGACAAGCTTTGACGTGACTTTGCAGCCATTGAGAGCTTGAAGAGTTGCCTTGCTGTCTGTTGTTATCCTAATTGACTTGCTTTGAACCTGAAGTTCATTCACAAGTATTGCGCTCTGTATAATCCCCATAATCTCAGCCTGGAAGACAGTGGTGTGGACACCAAGGGGTATGCTAACGTTAAGGTTCAGTCCTTCGGAGAAGATTCCCGAGCCTGAGCCTGTTTTTTTGGAGCCATCTGTAAAAATGAAGATGTCAGGTCTGGAGGCTCCCTGACTATCTAGTATAACACGATAGGGTTTATCGAAGTTAAATTTGGGAGGTATGCAGTCCGCATTCATCTGCAAAGGAGAAGCAGAACGAAATGCTTCTTGCAGTATAGAGCTGTGTTTGCAGCTTACTCCTGATTTTGGTAGGAAACCTGAATGTGAGAGGCGTAGAGCAGTCTTTAGTGCTACCTCCTCTATATAAAGATTAAGAGGAGTGAGACACAGAAGGACTTCCATAACCGCTGTCGGTGTAGTGCGCATTGCACTAGTAATTGCTAAACATGCCAGTCTCTGTACATGTTCTAATTTCGAAGATGCTGTTGATTGCCTGACTTTAGGCCACCAGACCAGAGCACCATACGTAATCATTGGCCTAATGATCGCTGTGTAGAGCCAAAGTGAGAGCTTAGGAGTTAGCCCCCAAGTTCGACCCATAACACGACGGCATTGCCAGAAGGCAATGCAGGCTTTTTCAACTTTTTGGTTTAGATGTTGACCCCAGGTCAATTTACAGTCAAGTGTAACTCCCAGATACTTAACTGTATCTGAAAAGCCTAGAGTTTGATTGAAGAGTTTCGGCATGTTGAGTCTGCCGATTTTACGTTTTCTGGTAAAAAGGACCATCTCAGTTTTGGTTGGGTTAACTGAAAGAGAGTGTTCCTCGCACCAAGATTCAAGAAGTTTGAGAGCATTGTTGGCCACTTCACAAAGTGTGTTCTCAAATTTGCCATTTAGCAGAATTGTAATATCATCTGCATAACCAACGGTGTAGAAACCATTGCTATTGAGTAGCTGTAAAAGGCTGTCAACTACAATGACCCAAAGGAGAGGTGAAAGGACTCCTCCTTGAGGACAACCTTTGGTAACGTAACCCCTTATGGTTGAGTTTTCTGACGAAAACTTAACGGCTCTATGTTCAAGTATGAACTGAATCCACATAATTAGTGGTTGTTCAACGCCATGTTCACTTAGAGCGTTGACTATGGAGTTAAAAGTCGCTTTGTCTAAAGCTCCTTCTATATCAATGAAAGCACCCAGGGTGGAATTTTTACATTCCATCGATCTCTCGATCCTACTAACTACAGCGTGAAGTGCAGTCTCGGTTGATCTACCCTGGATGTAGGCATGTTGATTAGGGTGAAGAGGATGGCGAGAAAGCGCAGTCTCTCTAATGTATCTGTCGCACAGTCTTTCCAGAGTTTTAAGAAGAACTGAGGTAAGACTTATTGGGCGATAAGATTTAGGTGATGAGTAGTCTGACCGTCCTGGTTTAGGAATGTACACTACTTTCACTTCCCTCCATTGTAGAGGTACATATGTGAGGGTTAAACACGCCTTAAAAATCCAAACCAGATGAGGTAGCAGTTGCTCACATCCCCACTGAAGAAGGGAAGGTACTATGCCATCCATACCTGGTGATTTATATGGCTTTAAATAGTTTATTGCCCAGGTTGTACGTGTCTCGTCAACAATTTTGGAGGATAGCATGAACGCTTCCTCCGAGGAGGTGTGTTCGCGTGCTGCCCAATTGTTGGTTTGAGAAATTACACAGCCTGGAAAATGAGTTTTTAACAAGATTTCATTATTTTCTGTTAAAGAAGAAGCATAAGAGCCGTCCTCGTGTTTGAGGCAGCCAAGCTGTAAGTTTGGATCTTTTGAGAAAACCTTTTTCAAGCGAGCAACAGGAGCAGTAGTCTCAATGCTGCTTGTAAAGTTTTGCCACGCAGATCGTTGTTTTTGACGAATGGTTTTCTTATAAACAGATTTGTGTTCTTGAAAAGAACGCCAGTCTGCTTCGTCTTTAGAGTTTTTTGCTTTGTTGAACAATTTCCTGAGATTTGTTCTCATTTTGTCTAGCTCCTTGCACCACCATGGTGCGTTTTTAGGGTTGACTACACTTAAAGGACAAGCCTTTTCATATGAGTTAATGATGACGCTTTGAAGATTGTTGACGCAATTTTCAAGTGTTACAACATTTACTTCATCAGGTATCTGACATTTTTCAAGTCCTGAAGATAGAAGGTCTTGAAATAAGTTTCTGTCAGTTCTCTTAGGATTACGAAAGGTCCTTTTCTCAATGTTTTTAGCATTCAGAGTAAAACATATCCATTTGTGATCAGACATAGACAGCTCAGGTGATACACACCATCCCGAGATGTCTTCGGATATTTTTGATGTAGCAAGGGTGATGTCGATCCTAGTTTGAGCACGAGAAGTGACAAAGGTAGGTTCGTCGCCCTTATTAAGAATTTCCAGGTTAGTACTGGTGATATATTCACATAGCGATCTGCCTCTAGGGTTAACGTCTTTGCAGCCCCAGATAGGGTGGTGTGAGTTAGAGTCACATCCAACAATAAGATGCTTGCGATTGCTTTCACAGAACTCTACCAGCTTAGCCAGTTCTGGACTGGGAGGAAGCTGTGCGGAGTCTGTGGGTAAGTAGCAAGAAGCTACGACAATATCTTCTCTTTGATCAGTGACTCCACTAAGAAGAACTGTAGTGAGGTCGCGTGAGCAAAACTGTTGTAAGACTACAGTTTGGATGTGTTTAGGTATCACTATACACGTCCTTGTATTCTCAATACCAAAACCATTGATGATAGAATTGGTGCTGTCGCCAAATCCACACACCTTGGATTTAACAACCCAAGGTTCCTGGATCAGGGCTATACTGTTCTGCTTATTGACTAGGTGGCGTCTCAGACAGGAGCTTGCCGCCCGACAATGTTGCAGATTTACTTGGACAAAGCAAATAGGATTAGTGGTTTTAGGATGTGGAAGGGTCATGTTGGGAGATGTCCGAAAGAATCAGGGTCTCGAGCTCTTGCAGTTCAGCATTCACCTTGGATTCCGTCTCCATAGGAGTTGCAGCCTGCGGCAACTGAGGTTTCGAGACACCTGATGGGCTTTGGTCTAGCTCGCTAGACTTCAACCTTACGGTGAGTTGCGAGAACTGGTAGAAAAGTTTCTTCCCACGACTCGTTATTATGTTGGCATCTGTGTCGTCGATGCCGAAAACATGGACTCTACCCTTCTGTTCCTCCTTGATAGCATCGTGAAAGATGCACCAGTTTGGAACCTTGAGGTGGCCGTTATGAGCCGCCAACCTCCGGACGACAGTCTCTCTGTCTTCGGCTTTACCCGGAATCCAGACAGCTGCCTTTACTAGACGTGGCAACTGGCTCACCGGTACCACCTCTAACTGGGCGTTGTCCCACAGTTGGGGGAGTTTGCTCACTGTGGTTTTTAGCCATTCAAGAGAATGGCTATTGACGCAAGTGATGCGAAGAATCGCCCCTGAATATTGCCACCCGTTGAAGATTGGGGGCTGTTCTCCTTCTTTTAAGGCGAACAAGCAGTTGTCAAGACATTTTGACAGCTGCTCCTGAAGAAGCTCAGCCTTGGAGGAGGATATTTTGCCAAGAGTGTTAGTTCGGCAGATGACAGCAACTCGTAGTTGGTTTGTGGCCACCTTCGAATAGCTATCCCCTGCTTTCCTGAACACTGTTGGCGGGGGTTTTGATGGTACTTGCTTTCCCACCTGTTTTTTGGTCTGTTGGGGTCTGTTCTTCTTCCTAGCGTTGCCGCTGGGCGAAGGTTCAGACGATCCGTTAGACCGGAGACGTTTGGCACTACCAGAACTGCCAGCCGAAACCACTGGTTTGGACAGTTGTCCAGAACCTGAGGGGTTAGCATTTTTCTGATGCACCGAAGACACGGGAGCAGGCGCCTTGGAAGAGTTAGCTTTCGCCAGCTCAGCCAAACGCGCCTTCCGTCTGCGCTTTTGCTCAGCACCACTGATTCTATGCCTACGAGGCTTAGTCTCAGCGGGTTGAGCTGGAGTTTCCGGGTTTAAAAGCCCACCCGGAGGGACTGTAGCCGCCTGGATCTCATCCATGGGGACAGAAGACTTCATCCCCCCAGCGCCTCACCCGCCACGGAGCCCCAAGAGGGGACGTTGAACTTCAACGCCAAGGCATACTGAAGGGATATAGCCCCCAGAGGTGGCAACCAACACGCGAAGTTTGCCAGTTGTCAAGCGAGGTGGGCTAGACACTCACCGACGCCTGAGCCCCCTGTGTGCCCACCTTCCTCCAAGGACTCACCCTGGCGACGGTCTGACCCGACGCCGCAGCCGATTGATCGAGGTGGGTTAGTCTCGACCGCCCGTCTAGGTGAAATCCAGGCCAAAGTGGAGTGTTGTCTCGCGACTCAGCCACCAGGATCCCTTCATCCAACCGACACGGGTCGCCACGCACGGCACAAACACGTGGGAGGGTGGTCCACGGCAATGACCTTAGCGAGATGCGTGCGAGGGTTTTAAGCCCCGAGCGGCCGCACATAGTCACCACTAACCATAACCAAAGGATATGGCCGTTCCCCTATCCGCCACCTGGGGACGCGCCTGGTAGTTACCCCCAACCCCAGGGCCCATTGTCGCAGTGAAAAAAAATCGATCCAAAAGAAGTTTCGTCATAAAAAATGATTCTGATTTCAATAAACGTGAAACAACGCAGAAAAAGGAATTGATGATGTCGTCATACAACCATTCATTCGGAAATAAAGAATTGAGATGTTAGTGGTAAGAACATGACCATATATGTATCTTTTGTAAGGAGCATCATTTACGGGTTTCCGTATTAATTTATCTGAACTTGGTGCAGTGTTGGAATTATTCAAGCTACTGAAATAATTTTTATGTTTTGTAACCGGAGAACCTTTTTTTGCCCACTTTTCTTCCGCCAATGATATGTTTAAACTGTCGTTAATTACTGTTCTTTTCGAATTTTATTTTTGGTTTTCATTGCTTTTGATTTTTTTTATTGTACACAATCTTATGATCAATAATTCTACCTTTTAAAAGGCTATTTTATTGATGAATCTTGCTGCTTGTCTTCGTAATTTCCCTCCAAAAATTTCTTTTTTAACAATTTTGAACCAGTTTTCAATAAACGCATTGCAGTCCTTCCTTATGTTGTATTTTTTCAATAATATCCCAGATAAAATAGGATAAAACGCGAGAACATCGTTTAATAAATATTTAATAAAATCAGGTAAATAGTACTTGTTTTTAATACCGGTCTCGGTATTTAACTTGCTGTTGGATGAAATATCCATCTCAATCATATTAAAATACTTAAAAAATGGAGAATTTTGTCGTAATGACATAGATTTCGTAGAAGTATCAATATTTGGAAGGGATCCTTGTGTTTCGGCAAAAATACTCTTTATTGATTTAAATTCCCTTAATGCCGTTGAAAATTCAGTAGATTCATAAGGCTGTCCAAATACAATTAAAATATTAATCAAAAAATTAGTGAGAGTTAGTATATTGTTGGAATGAATTATTGAGGCTAAAACACATTTAGCTAGTCTTCTAACTTGCCCATTTTTTGTCATTGCATTTATTCTCTGAGCTGCACTGTGAAAGAAATGAGTAAAGTTAGATAATGATTGAAATTCCTGCATATTTATATGTTCCCATGATATCCGTAAATATTGTGATAAGTCTATTTCGTTGCAAGCAAGTAAAACACTTTGGCACCATGCTGAAATCCGTTTCAATCTTGGATATTATCGGTTTTTTTATAATTCGATATAGTCTTTAATCCCTTATAAAACGAGATAAAAAAATAAAATCGAAGAAATATCGTGACCGGAAGAAATGTACTCAGAAATCGGTAAGGGCGACTTGCCTTTCTGATGTAAATCCAATGCGTAATAAAATACTTTTTTCTTAATCCAGGGCGGACGAGCTATTATGCTACCAGTAGCATAGAAGAAATGGTATTTGAAGTACTGGGCTCTTCGTTATCAAATTTCAATCTCTTCCGATTTGTCACTCCATGTGCCTATCGATTTGCAATTTGTCGTTTTTTTAGCTGAAGACGCGACATTTGTGTCACAGAAATATCTGCAACATTTGATTCAAGATTTATATGTGGTCAGCGCCTTTCTTCATTGCTAATCTAGTGCCCATAAATTTAAACGCCATCCAATTTTCTGCATCATTTTCAAGCTATTTCATAGAAATTCAAACATGTTAACATTTAAAACCTAATGATATTTTCAAACTACCTACATTAAAATGATTTTCGCAGACAATACCATGACTACTTTTTAATACTCTTGATTCCTTTATGGCAGCATACCATTTTTCTCTTTCATCCTTATTTTGTGGTATTCGTATGTATTTTTATTTTATTTTAAAAAAAGTTGTTTTCGCAACAAGGTACAGCGAAATACTTTACCTAAAATAAATATGAAAGTATTACCGTTTCTATTTATTTAAATAAGATGGGTGTATATAATACCTTTCTTTGTACCTACAACAAAACTTTCTTGTCTTATTCTGTTATTATCAACAAGTTTCAAGGTTACGTTAACAATCACAACTTGCTCATCTGCGTTTGACGTTTCATGGTTTGAAGGTTATCCGCTTGAGCTTGAAATGACTAACTTGAGAATGGAGTGGGTATGAATTAAATACGTCACAGCAATTGATCCGCGATAATTTATTAACAAAATTATGAATGAAAAATACCAACTTATTAAATAATTTTCATTCGAATATTCATAAATCGGCCCAAATTTTTCTATGACCTGGAACAGCAAGAATAGGATAAGCACAAATAAATATTCTTACATTGAATTGAACTCCAGAAAATTCACCTTAGCAAAAAGAAACGATTTACATTCGAATGTGAACTTAGTTCCCACATTTCTTATTTCTCTCTAGAAGTGTGAACTATGTTACCACACTCAGCAACTTTTACAAATGTGAACTGTTACCACATTTTTATATTTTTTTCTCTCACAAATGTGAACTATGTTACCACATTTTCATTTTTTTTTCTCTCACAAGTGTGAACTATGTTACCACACTCAACAACTTTTACAAATGTGAACTATGTTACCACATTTTCATATATATATACCCATGATAATACAATTAACAATTATTATATACAAAACATACTCGAACCTAACCCAATTATGTATATAAATTTTTACATTCGTACCCATTTTTCTACCTTCTATCCTTCTAGCAAATCTATTAGTTTCTCAGTACTATTAACATCGCTGTCACTCTGTTTCCTCGACAATACCACCTTCCCATTTTCGTAAAGTTTCTACAGCTACTGTAGCCTTAAACCATTTGTAACCCTTTAGTCCCGAAATTGCAACAATTTCATAACGATAATAAACGAACACTTTGTTTATTTTATATGGTCCTCCAAATTTGTCATAGCCTACCTTTTTACTAATTTCTTTATCATTTTTCTTAGCCCCAGCCCATAAAACTAAGTCTCCCTTTGAATACGCACGACTAGCCTTGCGTTTGCTGTCAAATATTCTTTTCATTTGTTCTGCTAGCTTATCCATACGATCTTTCGCCTTTTGTCTATTATTTTGCTCAACGTTAAATTCATTACTACCTAATTCTGCGTGTCGATTTTTCGTACCTGAACATTAATAAATGTGGTGTAAACCCCGTACTACTGTTAATGGTGTATTAATGATCAAATTTTCAATTTTTAGTTTAACTTGGCAAGAGCCCACGGTAAAACTGCATAATTGCCAAAACCTCTAATTACAACATCACAGTTCTCTAACTTAAGATTTAATTTATTTGCCACCGAAATTGACTTGACTACCAGTGTCAATATACGCTACGAAATTTTGATCATTAATAGTTACAGTAATATTAAACATAGAATCAGATTTTTTGTCATTTTATTAAATAAGTTTTTCAAGGGCTAAATACGAAATGCTACATTTTGTGTATCAAGAGAGATATTTTTGGGACATTCGAAACCAGTTGAAATGTAAATGTCATATTCGCTACATGATTACCATAATAATGTTTTTAACTTCTGTATACTTTACAAAGTGACACTTTGTATGTCACAATTAGAGGAAATTTGTTTCATAATACTACTTATATTTATCGAATTTGTATAAATCATTATTACCAGTCCATGTACTGGAACATATCGTCCAGGTTAAGCTGTTCCTGGTCGCACCAATTGTGGATTTCAATTAAACCATTTTCGAATACTTCAGTTCATTAGCATTCGCATGGCTTTATTAAATTTTCAGACACATTTCGGTCATATGGCCTAGCCTTTTTCCCATTTTCCAAATAGCCTAAAATTTATATTTATGTAATACATACTCTTATAGTGTACGAGATCCTAATCCTGGGTATTATTTAATGTTTTCGGTGGAATACTATCAAAATCGCCCATTTTCAATTTAAAAACGAGTTAATTAAAGAAATAGTATATTACAGTACAAGGGAAGAAACTAAGAATTTCGCTCACGCATGTGGCAGTTTTGTGCACGAGGCGCAGTCGAGTTCAATCATACGAGCAGAATATTATTTAAACATTTAAACTTGGTTAATGATTATGCATGAAATTTGAAGCAACAAAGGTGGCGGATTGCGTTGTTATGTTTAATGTTAATAAAACAGTCGCAATTGTCAACAAAAATAAAATATGTTTGATACTGAACTGAAACGATTTACATTCGAATGTGAACTTAGTTCCCACATTTCTTATTTCTCTCTAGAAGTGTGAACTATGTTACCACACTCAGCAACTTTTACAAATGTGAACTGTTACCACATTTTTATATTTTTTTCTCTCACAAATGTGAACTATGTTACCACATTTTCATTTTTTTTTCTCTCACAAGTGTGAACTATGTTACCACACTCAACAACTTTTACAAATGTGAAATATGTTACCACATTTTCATATATATATATATATATATATATATATATATATATATATATATATATATATATATATATATATATATATATATATATATATATATATATATATATACCCATGATAATACAATTAACAATTATTATATACAAAACATACTCGAACCTAACCCAATTATGTATATAAATTTTTACATTCGTACCCATTTTTCTACCTTCTATCCTTCTAGCAAATCTATTAGTTTCTCAGTACTATTAACATCGCTGTCACTCTGTTTCCTCGACAATACCACCTTCCCATTTTCGTAAAGTTTCTACAGCTACTGTAGTCTTAAACCATTTGTAACCCTTTAGTCCCGAAATTGCAACAATTTCATAACGATAATAAACGAACACTTTGTTTATTTTATATGGTCCTCCAAATTTGTCATAGCCTACCTTTTTACTAATTTCTTTATCATTTTTCTTAGCCCCAGCCCATAAAACTAAGTCTCCCTTTGAATACGCACGACTAGCCTTGCGTTTGCTGTCAAATATTCTTTTCATTTGTTCTGCTAGCTTATCCATACGATCTTTCGCCTTTTGTCTATTATTTTGCTCAACGTTAAATTCATTACTACCTAATTCTGCGTGTCGATTTTTCGTACCTGAACATTAATAAATGTGGTGTAAATATTCGCTACATGATTACCATAATAATGTTTTTAACTTCTGTATACTTTACAAAGTGACACTTTGTATGTCACAATTAGAGGAAATTTGTTTCATAATACTACTTATATTTATCGAATTTGTATAAATCATTATTACCAGTCCATGTACTGGAACATATCGTCCAGGTTAAGCTGTTCCTGGTCGCACCAATTGTGGATTTCAATTAAACCATTTTCGAATACTTCAGTTCATTAGCATTCGCATGGCTTTATTAAATTTTCAGACACCTTTCGGTCATATGGCCTAGCCTTTTTCCCATTTTTCAAATAGCCTAAAATTTATATTTATGTAATACATACTCTTATAGTGTACGAGATCCTAATCCTGGGTATTATTTAATGTTTTCGGTGGAATACTATCAAAATCGCCCATTTTCAATTTAAAAACGAGTTAATTAAAGAAATAGTATATTACAGTACAAGGGAAGAAACTAAGAATTTCGCTCACGCATGTGGCAGTTTTGTGCACGAGGCGCAGTCGAGTTCAATCATACGAGCAGAATATTATTTAAACATTTAAACTTGGTTAATGATTATGCATGAAATTTGAAGCAACAAAGGTGGCGGATTGCGTTGTTATGTTTAATGTTAATAAAACAGTCGCAATTGTCAACAAAAATAAAATATGTTTGATACTGAACTAATTTTTGGATGTTATATTGTTACAGTTAAACATTAATTAATTCCACATTTTTTACAGTATGAAACAATAGCAACTTGGTTGCAATATAGCGCCTATGGCCACACTCTTAATATATAATAATAATAAATACATTTATTGGCAAAGTTCAGCATTAGCTGTTCTTACACCCTTATTTGCATATTTGTTACAAAATTTTGAGAAATATAAATTTATACAGGCTGTTTCTGTACGTATGGATCAAACTTTAAGGGTATATGTAACACGTTCTACTGATAACGGAACAAAAAGAATATTTGGATGGTTTACTTAAAGAAATGATGTTGAGTGCCACTGGTTTCATTACTGTGAAAGATACAGAATAATTGAAATTTTGAATTAATTTGGAATATTGTATTCATGTTTTGAATCAGTAATAAGTTAATTAATATGTGGAGCACATACCCTCGTAGATAGTATTAATAAAAAACAGAAATTCTAATAATTCCATTACAAGTATTGTTCAAAATTATTTCCGTTAACTGCAATGCATACGTCGTTTCAAGAAGTATCATTCTGAACCGTAACATAATAATAATAATAATAATTCTTTATTAATCCTGTAGACCATACAAAGTGGTATAAGATAAGTCAGTACATATTTGAGATATAAAGATAATAATAACATATATAACATAATTATGATTCCAGGTAATCGCATACATTGTAGAAAATAATTTCATGTAGATATAATTTTAATTGGTGTTTAAAATACTTAAAACTAGATATATTTTTAATATTAGCGGGTAATTTATTATATATTTGTATTGATGAATAATACGGATTACATTCAAATTTTGTATGTCTGTGAGATGGGGCTTTTATATAATCATTATATCTGGTATTATGGTTGTGAACATCACTCTGTGTTGCTAGACTCAGATTAGTTGTTCTAATGAAGCAACATGCACTTAGTATGTAAAGACAAGGTAGCGGTAAAATGCGTAATTGCCTAAATAATGGTTTACAGTGAGCATTGAACGGTGCATTTGCTATAATTCGGATGGCTTTTTTTTGCAGTTTAAAAACACGTTCAGAGTGTGAATTGTTACCCCAACATAAAATGCCATAGTTTAAAATCGAATGAATGTATGCAAAATAGTAATTTTTTACAACAACAATGTTTACAATATTTCTTAATCTATGTAAAACAAAGCAGGCGGTAGCTAGTCTTTTACAAATATAATCGGTTTGTTTATTCCAAATTAAATTTTTTGTAAATTGCATACCAAGAGTTTTTGTTTCTTCAACTTGTTTTAAAGATTTACCATTTACTTTTATTAACATGCTCTGAATAGGATTAGTATTTGAATAAGAAAATTTGATGAACTCAGATTTTTCATTGTTAAGAAGTAGACAATTATTTTGAAACCATGAAGCCATTTTTTTAATATTACTATTAGTGCCAGACACTAGATGGTCATAGGTACAATTATTAGATATTATTGTCGTGTCATCAGCGTACATAACAATTTTGTTAAAATCAACATTTATGGAGAAATCATTTACAAACAATATAAATAGTAATGGTCCTAAATTCGAGCCCTGAGGAATTCCATGTAGGGTTGTCAGATATTCTGATTGAGCATTATTTATTACAACAGTATGTCAGTATGCCTTCTGTCCGTAAGATATGATTTTAACCAACTAAGTACAGTTCCTCTAAATCCATATTTCTCAAGTTTATATAACAATACATTGTGATTTACAGTATCGAAGGCCTTACTTAAATCTAAAAACAAGCCAATGACATGATCACCCTTATCGAGACAATTATGTAAATGATTTAGTAGTGTGTACAATGCAGTTGAGGTTGAGCAGTTTTCTTTAAAACCATGTTGATTTGTTGTTAAAATATTATGATAATTAATAAAATTATTCATTCGACTAATAAAAAGTTTTTCCAGAACTTTCGAGAAGGGTGATAACAATGTAATTGGTCTATAATTTGATACATTTTCTTTACAACCTTTTTTATGAAGAGGTTGTATTTTACATATTTTTAATACATCCGGAAATTCGCCTTGACTAAAGGATTCATTAATTAGCCATGTTAAAGGAGTCACATTGACATAAATACACTTTTTTAGTAAGGACGAGCTAAATTCATCAATACCAGATGAATGTGATGTTTTAAGTTTGATTACAGTATTTATGATTTCTGTTTCAGTGACTGGGCTTAGGAACATACTAGAGCAATTATGTGATATTACGAAATCATGAGAATTTTGAGTATTACTGAAATTTGTATTATATAATTCTAATATGGTATCAGAAAAATAATTATTAAAAGTATTTAGGCTCATTCGTGATCTTATTATTAACTGATAATTTAATATCCGCTGGATTTTCGTTTTTTGTTTCTTTATTTATAATTTTCCAAATTGCCTTACTTTTATTTTCTGAATTTAGAACGTAGCTGTTATAATATGTTTGCTGGGCCAGTTTAATCACTTTCTCATATACATTTTTATATCTTTTATAGTAACTTAATAACACAGTATGACCTGATTTTATTAGTCTGTTAACTTCTTTTAACTTACAGGATGATATTTGTATACCTTTAGTTAACCATGGAGGTCTGTGTTTGGTACTATTATACAATTTAGTTCTTGTTTTCGGAAAGGCAGTATTAAAACAGTATAACAGTGCATCCATAAACATGCTAAATTTTTTGTTAAAATCAAAATTTCCATATACAAAATCCCATTGTTGTAAATTTAATAAATAAATAAAATAAGCAGTATTCGGTTCAGAAAAAACTCTTTTGTAATTACATTGTTCATTGTTATGTTCATATGAAATTAACATTTTTACAACAATGGATTGTGCATAATGATCAGAAATTGATAAGTCAATCACTGATGTTACATATTTGTTTGATGCTAAATTAGTACAAATATTAGTAGGTGGAAGTAGGTGTTACCCTAGTTGGTTCATTTATACAGATTTTACAGTTGTAGGAGTCTAAGATAGTTTCTAATTGAAGAAAACGGCTGTTATTTACATTGAAATCAATATTAAAATCCCCACAAATAATAATGTTATGATTTATGTAGCGATTACTAATGTAATTAAGACATTCGTCTAATTTATTTACAAAAATATCGTAGTTGCCTTTATCAGATCTATATAAGACTAAAATGATAACAGATTCCTCATCACTGATATGTGTTTTTATACCAACGCACTCGAAATGTAGTTCAATTGATAACAACTCGCATTTTGGGATTGGTTCACTAATAAGTTCGGATCTACACAAAATCATGACTCCACCGTGAATGTTTGATTTCCTACAATAGGAGTCACCAATGTAATACCCATAAATGTTAATAATTTCACCATCGCTAAGCCAATGTTCGGAAAGGCACAAGACATCACAGTTCATGTTGGACAGATTCACCTCTAAACTCTCGATTTTATTTCTAACACACTGTATGTTCTGATGAATAACAGTGAAATGCTTGGTGCTGCTATTTTCAATATCACCATAAGCAGCTACCCTGTTTCATTGGGAGTGTCGCGCTTGATGAAAAAACGACGCACAGCAATACCATCCGGCCAAAAGGTAGCACTAAATATTTTCTCGTGCAAAGAAAATGGATATCCGATTTTGAAAGATGCGTATTCGCCACGAGCCACAAGTGGCTCACAAACAAATTTTGTGTTTGGTACCGAATCTTTAAGAAATTCTAACATATCATTTGCAGTGGTGTTTTTGTCAAGCCTGCAAACATGCAGCCAACCTTGCTTGGGCACAATATTTAATGATTTATTGTCATTCCTTCCTATAATAGGTTTATTCGGTACTTTTCTTCTCTGTTTAGTTGAGTTATCAACATCTGCGATGTTATCAGATTTGTTTGTTTTTGTTATTGTTTTTGTTGACAAAACATCCACAAAAGTAGCTTTGCTAGAACCTGCCGTATTAGCATCCAGCTGATTTGGCGGTAAAGGTGCTTGACCCTGTGAGATTCTCATTTGATTTTGGAAGTGTTGTGACTCGGTACGTGCTGACACCTGGGTATTAATATTTAAATCCTCTGTTTTTGGCTTATTTAGCAATTTATTATTCGGGTTTGAAACCTTGCTAACTGTAACCGCTCTTTCACCTTGAGATTTGAGATGTTCTATCTCTTTCATTAATAAGTAGCATTTCTGCTCCATTTCTTTATAAAGCTTTTTATAAGTAGCACTCTCACCTTGAAGCAAGAAATAGGCGCGCTCAATTTCAGCGTAACGAACTTCTAAGATCGGAATTGGTGCACTTTTGTCATTGCAACTCATGCAGGACCATTTCAGATCATCTACTGATCCATTAACATTCCCGCATCTCATGTGGTAATTAGTTTCACAAGAGTTACACTGAACACCATTTTTTACTTTCTTCTTACATTTTTCGCACTTTAAATCCATAGGAATAAAGGCTGACGTTTCAACACTATTATCATCGCCCACCATCTTGGATATTATAAGTTAGTATATTTTTGATACCTACTTTCCTAGTTATATTCACGATGGCTTATTTCTATTTAACACAAAACTTCTCAAAACGTTACGTCACTCATCGTCATCACGTTGATGTTTTGTGGAGTAAAATTGGAATAATTTGTCGCCGTAAATACACACCAATTACCGATTCTCTCAACAAATTAGTACCCCAAGTAGCAAGTAGTAATTAACTTAGCAATACATAATAGCTCATGTTAACAAAACACCTAAGAAGTAACTAGTTACCTACATCCATTATAATGAACCAGCCTTAACTTATATTATTGACATATTATCGGTCCGTCTAGTTGGCAGAGCGGTTTAACGTGTCAAAACTTACAGTAGTCAGCTCGGATGGCTCCAAGAACAAGCTCGTAGGTTCGAAAACCACATAGGGTATGGAAGATTTGTATATGCATACTTGCAGTTGCGTAATGAAACAAGCAACCTACCACCTCTGCGTGTGGATAGCATGCCATAAGAGCTGATCTTAAAGCCCGCTCAAAATCGGACATAATAAGTAGGAGCTACAATTGAAAATCGTCTCAGCACTTCTTCGTACAGGGCCCGTGTTGTATTGCTCATTAAAACATAAGCCACTGGTATTGTCTGAAATATATCAACATCTCAATTTCAATTGTATATGAGCAAATGATCATGGTACTAGTCGTAAAGATTATCCGACGAGGCAAACCCAAGTTTTATAACACGGCATGTACCTACCATTATGATTAGTTTTGATCCGTATTGCATACTAAATTTTATCTTTTGGCGTAATTAGTTAAGAAATAAGTTATAATAAAATTTAATTATAGAAAATCAGGCAATTTTATAAAGGTAAAGGGAAAACTATACAACAAAGCCGCCTCTGGAGCTCTACAGGAATAGTTTGTCAATTTAATAATTACAAAACATTTTTGAAACTATTTTACAATTTTGATTATATTACAATAAAAACAAAACAAAATCAATCAGTATTTTTGTGTACCAATACTACATTTCTAAATATGTAAGTTCAAAAAACAAATTTTGTCAAATTAATTTCATACTATTCTTACCTTACAATGATCAATGACCTTTTATTACTATGAAACTAAAGCGGCATAACAAGGATTCTTATGGGACGAAACAAGATTGTTTGTAGCTGATATTACACAAAGAAATTAAATAAAGATTTGTTAATAAATAGCCAACAGCTGACAATTATTGTTATGTTAAACGAACGTGTGCTCTTGTTAAATAAGGAGGTTAACAGAACATTACATAGTGAGCCACCTACAATCAAACATAAAACTAAACCAGATGAAGTCATCAATTCGGATAAAGTAAATACTATATTAGAATCGCCACAAAATGTGGTACAAAAACAAATTAATAAAGTAAACAAAAACATAACCAACAAACCAGTTTAAATTGATGCCTTACATTCGGTGAAGTCAAACACCTCTACTCAAACTATTTCAAATAAAATTGAATTATATAAAAAAAAAGAAATAAATGACATAGCTGTGATAAACAAGCCAATAATCAATAATTATTCTAGAGCTGTCAGAGATGGACTAAAACCCAGAAACTCTGCTGTTCTGTACAAATCTGTAGATTAAACCCAAAAACGAAAGAAGAAGATATTAAAACTCACCTGATAAAAATAATTCCAGAAGTGAAAGTCGAAAAATTAAACTTTCGCGTTTCGGACTAGTATTCGTCCTTCAAGATTACAATGTACAATAGTCACAAGGACAAAGCAATGAATCCTGCAATCTGGCCACAGGGTTCCTGTATTCGTCCTTTTATCAACAAAGGGACAAAGAAAACGAAAACCTAGCCAGCAACAAAAACAATAACAATATTCAAAATTAAATCTTATTAGATACATTTGTTTGTGACAGGACAAATATAAGTATTTTTCATGTCGATGTACAGTGCCTAAGCAACAAGATTGATAAGTTATATCTGTTTTTAAATGATTTTCCATTTGATGTTGTATGTATCACTGAACATTGGCTTGATGCACATGCACAATCTTTAAAATTAGTAAACGTTTTGTCTTATAATCTAACTTCCTACTTTTGCAGGAGCACACACAAACACGATGGAGTAGCTATCTTTACTAAAGATCATATAAATTGTAAGGTAATTGACCGAGAGGATTTCAATTCGATGTTCCATGCTGAATTCTGTGGAATCGGGTTGGTAAATAGTAACATCCTTCTGATTGCTCTCTACAGAACGTGTCTAGGTAACTTTGATATTTTTTTTGTCTAATTTTGAGGAGTTACTTCATAAACTAAGATGTCTCTACAGAGTAGTACCTATTCTTCATAGGTGATTTTAATTTGGATTTTTTCAATAACTCTAATAATAAATATCTCAAGCTCACTTGAATTATTTTATTTTATTCGTTCTTATGGTCTCAGAGCTACTATTACGGAACCCACAGTTGCATTGACAACATAGTAACAAATTTAAATGTCAGTTTTTTTGAGGTTGGTACGATAAATCCTTGTCTTTCCGACCATTTTGGTCAATACTGTTTCATTTTTACTTTTAATAATTAATAATCAGTGTACAAGTGTGAGAAGGTTTACTCAAAAAAATATAGATCCTTTCAAGCATGCTTTAAATGCAATTGACTTTAATTATGTCTTTAATGATAATGAATTACCTATCGATAAAAATGTTAGCTCGCTAATAGATTGTTTATCACACTTAATAGAGATTTATTTCCCATCTAAATCACGACCAGTCCAACGTAACAATTGTCCTGTCAAGTGGTTTAACTCCACTCTCAAAAATATGAGACAAGAATTAAACACTATAAATGATATAGTTGGCGTGTCATCAATACTTTGAAATGGTGTAGTCGTAGACCCGGTAGACTCAAATTTTCTCATTTTTTCGATAAAATTGAATTTAAGTTATCAATTCAATTTCCATTTTGTGAACGTTTAAATAATTAATTATCGCTGACTGCTGCGTACCGTAAAATGAGGCTACTTGAGACTATTACGGTAACATGAGGCGAATCAGTCATTTTTCGATTTTGCCGATAGTACTGCCATCTGTTGAAACATTTGTGAACTTTTTGACATTTAGTATACGACTGATATCGTGTGTGCTGTGGCGACACAAAAATATTTACAAAATAATGGTAAGTTTTTGTTTAAATAATTTTAGAAGTTAACATTTAATTTGAATAGTTTCTGAAACCTCTGAGAGTCTCAATTGTCCAGTCGAGTGTACACATTTTATTGTAAAATTGAAAATCCGCATTCCAACCTATACACTCAGTCCCAATTCACAATGAGCATAAGCATAAGAACTACATAAGAAACTACGTAAACATAAAGTTGAGCTAATGTATTTTAATGGCCGTGTTCACAATGTCGTTATGTATTTCTTACGTTTATGTCACGCTTATGTAGATACGTAAGAAAAACGTAAAGTTGGGATCATTTCAACTTTATGTCAAAATTACGTACTGTTTTGTACAGAGCGCATGCGTCAAATGAACAATTTTCTGCATTCACGACATGGCAGCGTAAATCTGACAGATGGTACATGTGTATAACAAGAAGTATTGAAAATAATTAATATTGAATTATAAATTAATTGTTATTATTATTAAACACAATGAGCTAATACAATACAGCCAACAAGAAAATAATATTAACCCTACTTACTACCAACTTCACATCCAAAAATCACTTAATTCATTCACTTTATGTCCGCTTATGCTTATGCTCATTGTGAACATACGTAACTTTTTTTACGTTATGTAGTTCTTATGCTTATGCTCATTGTGAATTGGGACTTAGCATCAACTTGCTAAAACTACATTGTTAAAATTGTTTTTGGTTATTAGCAAACTGCAATTATTTAAAAAATCATAAAATGTTTAAATTACTTGAGACGCCATGCCACGGACATACAGACGACAACTTGGGGCGCAGCTTTATGCCGATTACAGCCGTGAGCAATTGGAGAAGGCTTTAGAAGTTGTAAATGGTACCCTCACTTTACGCTATAGGCACAGAACAAGTACAATGTCCCTCAGACAACTTTAAATGGAAAGTACCACGGTAAACATCCATTAACATATGGCAGACAACCTGTTTTGAACATCAACGAAGAAAGAAAAAACGAACCCGTAAAACACAGTTTTTCACTATAAATCCTTTATATATGAGACTCGATCTATATTTATTTAAATTTTTGTTTTTGAATCAGATCGGTGCAGTACATTTTGAGATAACTAGCTGCCATTTTGTTTCAAGATGGCGGACTAACATTTTAATATACCTATGTTTTAAGACAGATTCTTAGCTATTAGCTTACACGAACCAACATGGCGGGTGGAAATGTTGTGTCAAACGCGTGCTCTATGAAACAGTGTAAAAGGTGCCAAAAAAAGGCAAAGTGGCCCTAAATATATACAGTGCGGTGGAGTATCACATAATAGTTGTGCAGTGATACTGAAACTACCTATAACAGGTGATAATCTAGTAAATTGCTGTGAGACTCAAGTTTCTACCGAAGATCAGGATGACAAAGACTTATCTTTTAGTAGTCTCAAGGACACATCAATAATTAGTGCCACAGCAAATTTGGATGTAAATTCCTGTGAAACATTTTATCTAAAAATGCTGATTATAGAAAAAGACTGTGTAATATCTAATCAACATGAAACGATAAATTCCCTTAAACAACAAATCATTCTATTAAATCAACCAATTATAATAAATAACACGAGCAGTGCGATACCTATCAGCAGTGTTACGAACGATGCTGCAAAGAAGTCTAAAAAGAATAAGAAGAAAGAAATTACATCAACATTATCCACACCACCTGCGCTAACTTTTACGTCTTTGAATATACCAGTGACATCGCCGTCATTACCAAGGTCAAAACCTCAAAATGTCGGTGAAACGTCATTTATTGACACAACTAAAACTAATAAAACCGAATCACTTATTTCTACGAAAGAAACGAGGACAGAAAGTACCATAAACATTAGCAGAAATGGTTATAAACGTAAATTTAATACTGTCATGAATCTGATTGCAGCGAGTTCAAAGCAGTCTCAAAAGTCAGCCACTTGAATCTTTATAATCTTAACCCAAAAACAACGAAGGATGCAGTACTTAATGTTCTCAAGAAATCATGTGAAGAAGTAACCATGGAAAAACCAATTTCTATGCTTCCTTTAAGATCACTCTATATGAACATAACCGCCACATAGCTCTAGCGCCAACCATGTGGCCCATAGGAGCATGTATAAAAAAAAATTCCAACCTCAACACACCTCTACTTCAACAACCTAACATCAGATAGCGAACCCCAAGTAGCTAATAACTATATTGATGATTGTGTTGGAAATAGTGCAAGTTATGATTTAGTGTTTTTAACCTTCCAAGCGCTCACACAAGACAAAGTAAATGCTATTACTGTTGATTATATTTCTGATAATAATAATCTTAAATTTATATGTTTAACCGAGACGTGGTGCAAAACCGAATCTATTGACAGTTTTTATTTTCCAGGGTTCTGTAATGTCACTAATTACTGTCGTAAAAATTTTAAAAGAGGCGGCGTTGGGATTTGGAGCAGTAATCTGCTCAAAGTCGAGCCGATTGATTTAGCTAACTATTGTGATGACAAACTATTTGAAATCTGTGGCTTGTACTGGAGACCAGATCCCAACACCACAGTCGCAATTATTACTTGCTACAGGTCTCCAGGTAATATAAACAATTTTAATATGTTCATTGATAAATTAGCTGTGATACTAGACTCTATTTTTACCACAAATATACAAATTTTTCTCTGTGGTGATTTTAATGTTGATCCAGCAAGGGATGCCAAAGAATACAGTCAATTAAGTGCACTAGTCGCATCCTATAACCTAGTTAATACTGTTAATAAATGTACAAGAGGGAAAAATACTCTTGATCACTTGTTCACGGGTCCATCAAGCTAGCGGGGCCATTATGGCAGAAACACATCGGACTAGTCTCAAAATTTTTAACTATTTTATTGCTAATTAATTACCGAAAAAACAATTTTTTAACCTCATTCTTTAACGAGAAATTGATGTTTCTGCTAGCTTGACAGGCAATTATGGCAGAAACATATCGGACTAGTCTCAAAATTTTTAACTATTTTATTGCTAATTAATTACCGAAAAAACAATTTTTTAACCTCATTATTTAACGAGAAATTGATGTTTCTGCTAGCTTGACAGGCAATTATGGCAGAAACATGTCGGACTAATCTCAAAATTTGTAACTATTTTATTGCTAATTAATTACCGAAAAAACAATTTTTTAACCTCATTATTTAAAATTGATTTTTCTGCTAGCTTGACAGACCATTATGGCAGAAACATATCGGACTGGTCTCAAAATTTTTAACTATTTTATTGCTAATTAATTACCGAAAAAACAATTTTTTAACCTCATTATTTAACGAGAAATTGATGTTTCTGCTAGCTTGACAGGCAATTATGGCAGAAACATGTCGGACTAATCTCAAAATTTGTTTATGATGGGCCAAGTTAATGCCAGCATTTCCAGCCCGTCCAATTAGTAATTTTAAAGTTTTGTTGACTGAAAATGAATGTTCTTGCAATAATGCTACAATGTACTGTATGTTATATAAAATGTGCTGGTTTCGTTTTCCGTATTTTTAAAAATAAAGTTTTGGCGGGAAGAACGAACCATTTCAAACAGTATATTTAAAATTTTAAAATGAATTACCTTCATGGGAAAGTGAAAGAGTAGGTACTTTAATTATCTTTAATAGTTGAACTCTTATTATTTTATTTAAATAGTTACTTTCTTACCTGCCATCAACTTGGTATAATATTAGGTATTTATATTTTATTGAATGAAGGTACGGTTCAATCTGTAGTTCAGAAAAATTCGGAGGAACATCTACAGATGTTCCATTTATACAGGTAAAATAAAAGTAGTTAGAAGTATATACCTACCTACCTATTTAATGTAGTAATTCAGAGAAATTTAATATAATACAAACACAATTTCATATAATATCTTCTATCAATTATTATTCAGTTGGATTGGATCTTCAGAATTTAAAATTGCAGATGTGCTTAAAAGTCGGACATTAAAAAATAAAACAATATGTAGACACACAAGTGATTCAAACTACAGAATCGTAAACATTAGTTTGACATAATTTGAACATTTAAAGTTTTAAAATTGACATAAAACGAAATAAATTTGTTTTTTCAAAATCGGCATGAAAATCGTCATTTCCAGACTAATTTGCGGCATGAAAGTAAGATTTTCATGACTAGGCATGAAAATAAAATTTTCATGCCTAGTCATTTTTACTTTCAACTTTGTTTACTTGTCATGACAACTTTTTCTAAAATTTGTGACAGCTCCGATGATTTGTCACAGCTCTGATGATTTATGAAAACCTAATTTTTTTTATAATTTTAAGCTTAATTGCCGATTTAAAAAAAATAGAATACATCACGCGTCATAAAAATGTCTTTGCTTGACTCGGAGGCTTTGAAGAAATGCTCGGACGCTGCGCATCCTCGCATTCTTCAAACGCCTCCTCGTCTGCAATGAAACATTTTCATGACTTGTAATGTAATATACTATTTTATTGAGGTTGGCTGGGGGCCTCCTTATCTTTTTCAATTTTAAAAATTTTCAAAAAAATTAAAATCCAAAATTTGATTATTTGTTTATTTAAAGTGTAATTTTTTTGAAAAAAATTATTCCAACCAACAAAGAGTTTGGTAAACTTCAAATTTTGATGGTTTTTTTAGACTTTTCATTATTCAAAACAAGTCCGGAAAATAGAAAAAGATAATACGTACAGCTAGTAAGTACCTATGCTGTTACCAAAATTTGGTTGATAAAGCAATTGAAATGGGCGAGTTATGAATTTAATAAGTAACTACACTACCTACTACTATACTACACGCTCAAGGATCCTTAATGTACCTACAGAATAGTTCAAAATTATTTTCAACGATCGGCTTTTGTTTCTTTCTAATTAAACTTCAAATTTCAAAATAAGAATTAAATTTATTCAAATGGTAATTCTATAATATAAAATTGCAGTTCTGTGAGATGCGAAGTGCCGAATTATCTCACCGCGGAGCTTGATTTTTAAATTTACTGTTTGGTTCGTGTTTTCTGCCAAAACTTTATTTTTTTTAAGTCAGCAGATCCATTACCCTGGCCCACCAATATTAAAATGTATTAAAAATATGTATGCTGGGACAATGTGTTTACAATATTCTTAAATGTGCTGTATATTATATTAAATATACTGGCTCCGTTTTCCATTAATTTCAAAATTTCAAATGATGGGCCAACTTAACGACAGCCCTACCAATTAGAAATTTTAAAATTTTGTTGACTGAAAATGAATGTGCAGTTCTGTGAGATGCGAAGTACCGAATTATCCCCAGTCCCCAGTTCGATTCCCAGCACAACCGACAATAATACCACTGGGTCCGAGTGGTTGGATTCCACTATAATAACATCTACCATCCTGTAATTGGAAGTTAATTCTGTAGGTTGGTTACCATTAAAAAAAAAATATATATATATCACCGCGGAGCTTGATTTTTAAATTTACTGTTTGAAATGGTTCGTGTTTCCCGCCAAAACTATATTTTTAAAAATACGAAAAACGAAACCAGCACATTTTATATAACATACAGTACACTGCAGCATTAATTAGCAATAAAATAGTTAAAAATTTTGAGACTAGTTCGATATGTTTCTGCCATAATTGCCTGTCAAGCTAGCAGAAACATCAATTTCTCGTTAAATAATGAGGTTAAAAAATTGTTTTTTCGGTAATTAATTAGCAATAAAATAGTTAAAAATTTTGAGACTAGTCCGATATGTTTCTGCCATAATTGCCTGTCAAGCTAGCAGAAACATCAATTTCTCGTTAAATAATGAGGTTAAAAAATTGTTTTCTCGGTAATTAATTAGCAATAAAATAGTTAAAAATTTTGAGACTACTCCGATATGTTTCTGCCATAATTGCCTGTCAAGCTAGCAGAAACATCAATTTCTCGTTAAATAATGAGGTTAAAAAATTGTTTTTTCGGTTATTAATTAGCAATAAAATAGTTAAAAATTTTGAGACTAGTCCGATATGTTTCTGCTATAATTGCCTGTCAAGCTAGCAGAAACATCAATTTCTCGTTAAATAATGAGGTTAAAAAATTGTTTTTTCGGTAATTAATTAGCAATAAAATAGTTAAAAATTTTGAGACTAGTCCGATATGTTTCTGCCATAATTGCCTGTCAAGCTAGCAGAAACATCAATTTCTCGTTAAATAATGAGGTTAAAAAATTGTTTTTTCGGTAATTAATTAGCAATAAAATAGTTAAAAATTTTGAGACTAGTCCGATATGTTTCTGCCATAATTGCCTGTCAAGCTAGCAGAAACATCAATTTCTCGTTAAATAATGAGGTTAAAAAATTGTTTTTTCGGTAATTAATTAGCAATAAAATAGTTAAAAATTTTGAGACTAGTCCGATGTGTTTCTGCCATAATGGCCCCGCTAGCTTGATGGACCCCTTGTTCACTAATAGTCTATCAACATGCAATATTCGAGATAATTGTATTTCGGATCATCGTACAATACTATTATATTTGAACAAAATATGTGACAAGCTTGAGAGTACTCTTCCCTACGATGTAAATAGATAATTTAAAATGATCAAATTGAACAATTTTATTATGATTTGTAGCAGGAGAACTGGTCGGACGTGGCTCTCGTCTCCAGAGGGTGCTTTTGACCTTTTTTTCGATAAATTTATATATTACTTCAATTTACGTTTTCCAATTGTAAAGAAACGCATCACTAAGTGCGAAAACAGTTGGGTAACAGCTGACATTAAGTCCTCAAGTAATAATCTCAAAAATCTTTTCTTTCTGGCAAAGGACTATCCTCACTTGAGTCAAGAATACAAAAAAGCAAAACATGCGCATTCTAGTCTCGTAAGTACTACCAAAAGAACTCACTTTCAAAACAAAATATTAGGAGCAAACAACATGGCTAAGGCGACCTGGACTTTCATAAACAATTCTGGGAATAAAGCTCCCGAAAACAACAATATCATTCTGAAGCAAAACAGGGTATTAATGAAGAACCCCCAGAGCATTGCCAACTGCTTTAACAGCTTTTTTAAGGATGCTCCGCTAAAAATTGCAGAACACATAATTTAAGGCAACACTACAACTAATAATTCGTCTGTTGTGGTAAGAAATCCTAAAAACTTATTTCTGTCTCCTGTATCTAAAATTGAATTATTAAACATTATTCGAAATAAAGTGAAAAATAAGCGTTCATCTGGGCCAGATGAAATACCAAGTTTTCTGATTAAAAAGGTTGCGGATCTGATAGCTGAACCACTGTCGTTCCTAATCAATCTTTCTTTTGAATTCGGTATTTTTCCCTTTAGATTAAAAGTTAGTAAAATCATCCCAATTCATAAAAAAGAAGATATTAAAGATGTAAAAAACTACAGGCCACTGGCACTATCTTCTATTTTCTCCAAAATTTATGAATATTGTTTCCTTGATAGGCTTAACGCTTTCACGTTCAAATTTCGAATAATTAACAGTAATCAATTTGGTTTTAGACCTAAATGCTCTACTACCATGGCGCTCATTGATTTACATTCCAAAGTCATCGCTCATCTAGAGCGCGGCGAATGTCCTGTTGGGATCTTCTGTGACCTCAGCAGGGCATTTGACTGTGTTGACCACGGAAAACTTGTAGATAAACTTGAATGCTATGGAATAAGGGGCATGGCACTTTCCTGGATACAGAGTTATTTAAATGATAGACAGCAGTATGGTTCCATAGGTTACCGATGTCCAAAATTAGGAAACAAATATTGGAGTACCTCAAGGCGGAGTACTTGCGCCTCATTTTGTTTGTAAACGACTTAAAAAATGCCTTGAATGACAGCTGTGACGCGATACTGTATGCGGATGATACATCTCTGATCATCTCGGACAGCGATACCGAAGTATTAATGAATAAATGTAATGAAAACTTAAACAACTTAGCAACTTGGTTTGCCGATAACTCTTTATATCTGAATGACTTGAAAACGTATTTTATTCGGTTTTGTAATTACCAAGTTCGTAGGAATCTCGACTTTAAAATGCTCATTGATGACAAATCTGTTTGTAAAACAGACAAGATTAAAACTTTAGGCATGCTCATGGACGAAAATGTAACTTGGAAACCACATTGTACAAGTCAGATGCGACATTTGCAGACTATCCTCAATAAACAACAACTACTTATGGCCTACCACGCTATTGCTGAACCTCATCTGAGATATGGCTTGGTGCTCTGGGGCTGCTCCACTATGGCTCTCGAAGTTTTTATTTACCAGAAGAAAATAGTTAGAATCATAGCAGGAGTAAGTCAGAGAGAATCCTGCAGAGATTTTTTCAAGTCTCTTAATATTTTGACACTAACCTGTCTATTTATATTTGAACTATGTATTCTAGTGTTCACAAATCAAGATAAATTTGTAAAAAACAAGGATGTGCATAGTTTTGACACCAGAAGCAATAATTCTCTGAGAGTGCCCTTTGCCAGGCTTAATAAAAGTAAAAATACTCCAGCTGTTCTCGGACCAAAAATTTATAATTGTTTACCCAAGGATATAAAATCCTGCAAAACACTCACTACTTTCAAAACAAAACTGAAGCGCCTACTGGTGGACAGCTGCCTCTACACGCTAGACGAGTTCTTTGATAAGTTTGAAAATAGTGTAATATAACAATTAGTAGATTATTTACTGTTTTCTTATCTTAAGTACCGTACATTTGTATTTAAATAAAATAAATAAATAAATATTACTGTACCAAATTTGAACGCAATAGTTACAGTACATTTTGAGATATCTGTCCGCCATTTTGTTTCAAGGCGGCGGACTGACATTTTAATATATGTATATCATAAGTTAGATCCTTGGCTATTACTGTACCAAATTTGACCGCTATCGGTGCAGTACATTTTGAGATAGGTAGCCGCCATTTCGTTTCAAGATGGCGAAGAATCTAAAATTTTGCCAAAGTGCATTGTTAGGTGACAAAAGTCTATTTGCAAAATTTCAGCTCGATAGGATCCCGGGAAGTGGATCATTTTTGACTTTTGTTTTTTGCCGTACGGCGGTGATGTTAATATAAAGGATTTAAAAACAAAATTTTTGACTATAAATCCTTTATATATGAGACTCTATCGATATTTATTTATATTTTTGTTTTCATTGTAACTCTTTCTTAGATAGTGTGTTTCAAGAAATAGTTAAAAATAGTAGGGTAGGCGGGAGGTCTTATGCTGGCCAAATCAGATTTTTTCTTGTGCCAAAGTAAATGTTTGGTCACAACGAGTCTATATGTACCAAATTTCAGAGTTAAAAAGCGTAGGGTATGGCGGGAGGTCTTGTGGTGGCCACATCAGATTTTTTCTTGTACCAAAGTAAATGTTTGGTCACAACTAGTCTATGTACCAAATTTCAGATTGATTGTATATGGGGAAATAAATTTGGGGTATGGCGGGAGGTCTTGTGCTGAACACATCAGATTTTTTCTTGTGCCAAAGTGCATTGTTAGGTGACAAAAGTCTATTTGCAAAATTTCAGCTTGATAGGATTACGGGAAGTGGGTCATTTTTGACTTTTGTTTTTTTGCCGTACGTACGACGATGAAGTTAATATAAACGTTCTAATTTTTGTAAGGCTTGCGGCAATTCACAGTTATTTCTAGTTATTTTTAGTTCGTTTTGATGCTACCAACTGAACATAAATGTCAAAAAGATTAATTTGTGTGTTGAAAGTTAGTGGTTATAATGCCATTCTATCCTTATTTTCCAACAATATACAATACAACAAATCCAAGAGGTTAAGTTGTGACACAATATAGTAACAAAATATTGGTAAATTTATACATTAAATAAGTAATTGCATGTTGCTGCTGTTGCTCAGTGTAAAATGAAAAAATGTCTTCTGCAATTTTCTTGTTCAATTCTGATTTGAAGATTGCAGTTGCCCGTTGCGCTTGCTCAATGTAAAATGGGCTTTATCGTATTAAAATCTTAAATATAAAAATTGGTTGTTAAATGTTTGTAAATTTTTTAGTTAGAATATAAAGCAAGGGAGGAAAAAAGCAAATAACAACGAAAACAATTATAAATTCGTCTATTTATCTATCTTTTCAAACTCTATTGATTAATGAATGAGGATAATTACTCGACTGGATAATGATAAATAGGTAGAAATTACTCGAAATGCAGTCAATTATATACTTTAATTACGAATCCGACGTTTCGGCACACACTTATATCACCATCCCTTGATGAAGGCATAAGTGTGTGCCGAAACGTCGGATTCGTGATTAAAGTATATAATTGACTGCATTTCGAGTAATTTCTACCTATCTATTGATTAAATTAGGATACAATTTTTCCCACGATAATCTGATGACTTTTTCTGAAAATGATTATACATTAAAGAACAATTAACTTTTGTTAATAACTATTATTTTTATTGTGACGATATTTGAAAGAATATTAGTAACAGTTATTTGTGTATTAAGAGCGGAAAGTGACTCTTTGTTATTCGCGCACGGTAATTGCAGCGCGAGCCGAAGGCCAGAGCTGCAATAGTGCAAGAGAAACAGACACTTTACGCTCGTAATACACACATAATTTTATCTACGACTAAAATTATTTGTTATAATAATAATAGTATTCAGTTAGTTTAATCTGCGTTCAATCAATTTATGTTTTATTCGTAACCATGACGATACCAATAATATCGAAATAGAGAAATAAAAAAATTTGTTTGATTCTGTCATTTTCTTTTATTTTATGTAATCAAAAAGTACTTTATTGCGTGTTGTCATAGGAGACGCGCAATAAAATGTTTTTTTGCTTGGTCCTCAGTAACAATCAACTTTACGTTGACAATTGAAAGCTTAAATATAAACTTTTTATAGTAGTCGTAGATAAAATCTTATATGCATAAGAAATAAAAATGGCAAACTGTCCCGAGGTACAATGCGGTGTTGTACCTTGGAACAGAGCTACTTCGGGACACATAAAATATAAGGAAAAAAGAAAGAATCAAACGAACAGAAACAGAAATGAATTTATAAGTTTTTATGTTACACATATTTATTCATAAGTAATATAATAAGAGCCATACATTTATCGGTAAAATTTACGAATAGTTCTTGCGTAGAAACGGACAAACGAGTGTCAAAATTGACAAATTTAAATCACGACAGCGAAGCTGGAGTGATTTAAAAGTCAATTTTGACCCGATTTGTCGTTTCTACGCAGGAATTATGAGTAAATTTTACCAATTAAATTTATGACTCGAATTATATTTGCTTGATTATTTCACGAACGAATATCTTCTCTGTATATTATTTTATTTTTGACGTTTGCAACAATAAACAAAATGTAACCATGGTTACCCTACTGTGGTTTTATCAAATTTTATCTCTGAAAAACTGCTCTCTTCGAAAAAGTTATGCATTCTTATTGGCCAGAAATGACGTGTGTAAAATAGTCAATAATATATCAAGGGATCATTATTTTGCTGGTAAAATTTATTTCAAAAGATTGTTGCTTGGTAACATTTCGAGGCAAATGACATGATCAAAAACCCGAGCTGAAGGCGAGGGATTTTATAATTCAATTTGTCGAGGAATGTTACCTATAAGCAACAATCTTAAGAAATAATTTTACCTGCAAAATAATGAGACCAGAGATATATTTTGTTAGACTATTTCCCAAATAAACAGACATAAAATATGAACTAATAAATTTACGTTGGACTGTCCTAATATTTTTATTATTAAATGTTTTTTAATGCCGGAGTAGGCAAAATTTGACACTGCTGCAGACCGATTATAATAATTATTCGTGGTTTTTCGTGTTTTTAAATAAAGACTAATTTTTTGTGCCGAAACGGTTGTTTATTTTGACATTTAATTTTTTTACTAACCTTTGAGTGTCAAAATTATAAATTTTAGTTTCTTTCATTTCGCAAGTTCATTAATAATTGCTTCCAAACTAAGGTTTTTGACGTAACTGTATTTTTTGGCGTTATATGTGATATATTTTTATTTCATCGTAAGAAGTTGTCGCAAAAAGGTTCATTTGACACTTTTAATTTCAATTAAAAACAATACTAAATCAATAAAATTGTCATACATGGCCATGTAACGGGTAAATTGTCACTTGAACAATCCCTAGGGAATTTTTTCAATTTTTGCCGATATATTTTGTACGTCATTGGTCAGAATTTAAAAAGTTGAAACAAATGATTGGTTTAATTAATATGTGGGAAATAGTCAAAGAAATATAATTGAGTTTGGGAAGAGAAATAATATTATTCCATTTTATATACGATTTAAAGTCTATACCATAGCGCGATACTTAAAATTTTAGTTTAGCGATAAATGTATGCAATTATAATTTCCATTATCCTTGAAAATTAAATTTAAAGTTTACATATCCTCGAAGACATGTCCTATGCCTTGAAACCATGTCCCAAGGTACAAGCAAATTATTGTCCACAAGTATAAAGTATAACTAAGCAAATATTTTTATTAAATATAACGCAATATTTATTTAATTAACTTTTAAATATCAATGCAAGAAGTTTTCGAAGAAGTAATAATGTATATACTAACTATCAGACAATAAAAAAAACATTCATCTTCAGTAACCGAACAATAACTGCATGAGTCTTGAAACAACGTTGTGACGAAGTGAAGTCGTCACGTAGCGATTTCGCGGTTTTTATTCCGCGACCACGTGGAGAACACAGAATTGTTAATAACTCCGGCAGTTTTAACTCCAGCAACCGGAAATCTTTTATCCTACACTAATAAATTGTTCCGCCGATTATTAGAGTAAAATGAGAAAAATATCCGAATCCCGTGATCTAGATCCAAGATATCAAGATCGCCCCTATGCTGTAGCATTGGCCAAACCGTTCAAGACCTAAACCGACAGGATTCATTAAGCCAATTAATGATTTTGTATATAAACCGCCGGATTTGACACCAGAAGACAGTCAATTTTGTGACAGTGAAACCGACAAGTGAGTAGAGAGATACCGTGAACCGAGACCGAGCAGAGAGTTACCAAGGACCGAGAACCTGGTGAAGCCGACATCCAGCCATCACCGAAAGTTCAACCGAGGTGATTTGCTTTTTCATTTCTATTGTTTCTTGGAAATTTGTGACACTAGTCCCGTGAGTCTTCATACTGGAAAACCGGAAAACACCTCTGTGAGCTCCTCCTAAAGTGGGTTTTCAACCGTCCAGTAGCGAGTTTTCCTGGGCTAGTCCGAAAGTGTCTACTATAACGGCTGTGAGTTTTCCTGACGTTATCCTAGCGTTGTAGGTCACAGTTTTCCGCGACTAAAGTAGCGCTGCGAGTTTTCCGGGCGACTACCGCGAATACCGGAGTGAGTTACTCCCCGGTATTCCGCGATACTCAACCGCGAGTTTTCCCGAGCTACTACAACCAATCACGTAACGGCTGCGAGCTTCTCCTGACGTACTGACTGGAGTCAGTCGATTTTCCTCCGTGGCGACCGTGAGTTTTCCTGACGCCACTAAACTCTCGCGGAAATCTCTTGATCCTGTCTCCGTGACGGCTGTGAGTCTTCCTGGCGTTGTGTTTTCACAACACCTGTGAGTTTTCCTAAACGTCACCACTTCCACCGTCGCGACGCTCCGGCGTCGGTTTTGAGATAACACCGGAAACCGATCTCAAACCTTTTTTTTTTCTAAATGGGTAGGAGAGAATGCTCATGCACACCCAGCATTATGCCTAAGCAGCGGATGCCCCCCGAAGGGTAAGGGTAGTGTGGGACTCTAACCCACTAAACTCTCCCGTCCCTTGGAACTACCAACCACACCGGAACCGCTCGCGCATACTTCAGTGTGATGGCTACCATGGCCTATTGGCACCTCCTTCTCATGTTGTTCTCTTATTTACCTTGCTCCTCGCCTATGTGCCCTCCTGGCGTTGTCGGCATCTCTTTCATCGTCTTCTTTCTTCCGCATGACCTGGGTTACGAAGTCCAATACTGCGTTCCAGTGTTCTTCGTTTTCTAGCATGACTTTGGTCATGTTGCTACTGTTGATGACAGCGTCGCAGTCCTGCTCCATGTTCTGCCGTTGCGTCGCCCACTGGGGGCAATCGAAGAGCGTGTGTTCCGGAGTATCGATAACTCCACAATACACGCAGTTCTCTTCCTGCCTCTTACCGATCTTATGTAGATATGTGCCGAAACTACCATGGCCTGTGAGGCCCTGCGTAAGGTGGTACGACACTTCCCCATGTTTCCTACAGACCCATGGCTCCAGTTCAGGGATCAGGGTCCTGGTCCACCCTGCCTTGGGTGTTGCTTCCCACATCTCTTGCCACTTCACCATGGTTGTTTTTCTTACCGCCTCCTTACTCTGGTCCCTCAGTCCGTACCTGGTTTCCCGTTCTTCCGCGAGCAGCTCAATTGGTGGCAGCCCGGCCACGACCTGCAGTGCCTCCGCTGATGCTGTCCTATATGAACTGGTGATCTTGATTGCCATCCTTCTCTGGACTGTCGTCATGTATTGCCTGTTCCTTCCCTTTTTGAGGGCTTTTGCCCATATGGGCGCAGCGTAGAGAAGTACTGAGGTTGCAACACTTCCCATAACCCTTCTCTTGCTGGGCCTCAGTCCACCTATGTTCGGCATCAGTCTGCCCAGTGCCACCACCGTTTTCGCGGCTTTGCTAGTGACCGCCTTGATATGGGGCACGTATGTCAGCCCCCTGTCCAACACTACTCCCAGGTACTTGATCTGCTGTACTGGGTGCACGTACGTTCCTTGTACGAGAAATCTGATGGGTCCCAGCTTCCTTCTCCCGGTCAACATTACCGCCTCCGTTTTTTCCGGCACAATTTCTAATTCCAGGTCCCTCGGGCAGGCGCTTATCCGTGCGATAGCCTCATTCGCCCCCTCCATCAGTAGTTCCTCTGTCCTAGCCGTGGCCACGATGGCAATGTTGTCGGCGTAGCCCACCATTCTTATTCCCTCTGGTAGATCCAGCCTCAATACTTGGTCATAGAGCAGGTTCCAGAGGGTAGGGCCAAGTACTGACCCTTGTGGGACGCCGCTGGAAACCTGTACTTCTTCGCTGCCCTCCTCGCTGTTGACCAGGATGCTACGGTCATTCAGATAGCTCTTGATCATTTCCACCATGCCGCGCTGTTAAATGCGTTGCGCACGTCAATGGTAATGACAGCACATACCTTTCTGGTTCTCCACGTCCCCTGTCTTGCTTCTTCTGCTATGCTGATCACCTCTGCTATCGCTCCTACCGTGCTCCTGCCCGGTCTGAAACCATGCTGGTTCTCTGCCAGCCCCCCTGTTCTTGCAATCTCATCGCAGAGTCTTCTGTGTACAAGATGTTCTAGCAGTTTGCCCAGTACGTCTATTAGACACAACGGTCTGTAGGCCGAGGGTTCTTCCAATGGTTTGTTTGCTTTACGTAAGAGGACGAGTCGTGCCGTTTTCCACTTAGCCGGGAAGATTCTTTCCTTAAACAGCCCGTTCATAACTTTGAGGATACTCTCCGGACACTCTTTCGTTAGAATCTTCACTGCCTCAGGTGGTATACCATCAGGTCCTGGCGCTTTGTGATCCCTGATCCTGCTTCCAGCTTCCTGTAGTTCATCGAGCGTGAATGGAAGGTTCTCTAACTCTCTGTCGTCGCAGATCCAGTTAGGTACCCGATGGGCTGGGAAGAGATGTCTGACTGTGCTCATCGCTTGTTCCCTTGTCATGACTTGTGGCAGAGTATTCCCTTTGATCCTCTTGGTTACAATTCGGTACCCTTCCCCCCAGATGTCCTCATCCACCTCAGCGATGAGCTCCTGCCAGCACCTCCTCTGCGAGGCGTTAATGGCTCTGCGTAGCTCTTTCTTTGCTTCGACCGCGAAGACTCTCTCTGGTTCTGCGTCATCATGTCCTCTCGCCCTCTTACGCTGATACCTCCTTCTGGCGGCAACACACCTTTTCCGAAGTGTAGCTATTTCCGGTGTCCACCAGTAAACTCTTCGCGTTCTTGGGTTGCTCCGCGGCATAGCTGCGTCGCATGCCTTGCTGACCGCTTCGCACAGCCACTCTTCACCTGGGTTGTCAGGGCTGTTCTCGGCGAGACGGCTAAAGTGGTAGAGGAGTTTTTCCTTATCTAGGGACTTCCTCGACCACGGGCTTGGACTCGGGTTGGTCTGAGCCGTTGACGGCCCGTTGGTCTCTTCTATTTGGTAGCCTATGTAGTTGTGGTCGCTCAACGTTTCGTCTTCAAGAACTTTCCAGTTGGTTACATGGCGCGCCATTGCCTCCGTAGCCCAAGTAAGGTCGAGGATGGACTGCTGCTCTCCTCTGCTGAACGTTGGGGTGGAGCCCTGGTTCAACATCACCAGATCCAGACCCCCTGCCCAGTCCAGCAGCATTGCTCCGAATCTGTTGGTTCTAGGTGACCCCCACTTAGGCGATTTTGTGTTGAAGTCGCCTGAGATGAGGATCCTGCACCCTTGCGCCGCGATGCTTTGCCTTAGCTCCTCCAAAAAGGCCGCGTATTCGTCCCTGGTACTGTTCGGCGAACAGTAGCAACTGTAATATGTACTATTATTTATATTCACCCAGGCGAATCCTTGGCCCCCTCCGGTTTTAGCGACAGCATGTTTCCTTATCAGGACTCTTATGGCCGCATCACCCCTCTCATCCATGTACCACCCAGAGCATGCAGCAGCATTGGGCTCGCTTACCAGCAACAAGTCCACCCTCCGCTCCAGGGCCAGCGCGTACAGAGCATCGTGTGCTGCTCTGCATCTATTGGCGTTGAGTTGGATGCAATACATTTTGTTTTCTGCTTTTCGCCTCCTCCAGGGCGATTCTATACTTTGGGCAACCATTTGTGTTAAAGCAGTGCCCCAGACTCTTGCAATTATGGCAGTACGGATCGTTCGTGCACCCCCTGGCGGTGTGCCCGGCTTGGCCGCACCTGTAGCACTGTGCGCTACGGTCTTCTCCTTCGCAGTTCGCTGTTGTGTGATTGAGTCCGTGGCAACGGTAACATTGCATGACCCATACCCATTCGCGGATTTTGCAGTCCACTCATCCTACTCTTATACTTCCTAGCGCCAATAATCTTCTTGCTTCCTGCCCCTGCAGCATCGCCGTTGCCACCTGGGTACCGGCGTATGCAGGCTTCATTGTCTTCACAATCCTCGTTGCACCTTCTGCTTCTCCCAAGGTATCATTCAGGGCAGCTACAACATCCTCCTTTGTAGCTGTCGTCTCGAGGTCTCTGATTTGCACCGTGACCAACTTGTTGAGGACATGCGCCGTGCCTTCCCCAGCCAATTTACTAGTGATGGCCGTTTTAAGGGCCATTACGTCCACACCTTTCTTGATGGTCAGGAGCAAGTGTTCACCCTCTCGGGTCTTTCTCATTCCACGTACTCTGCTCGCCTCTTCTACGGAGATCTTGTTCTTCATGCTTCTTACCAGGTCCGCATACGTTTGGGTCCCCATGTTTTTGATTAATAGGGTCTCAGGTTTCCCATCTCCCACCCTCTTCTTCTGAGGATTTTTCCCTCTTCTATCGCTCTTAGTTGTTTTCTTCTTTTGGCTCTTCACCGGCTACCACCCTTCATCATTTGAGGCTGCCACCCTTCATCATTTGAGGCTGCCACGTCAGTTTCACTCTCCCTACAGCAGTCTTCCTCCCTGTCCTTCTTGTTTGGTTTCTTTTTTGTCTTCTTTTTCCTGCTGTATACCTCTATTATGATTTGGGAATCACTGAAAATGTTTTCCACCATTTTCTTAACGAGGCCCCATCTCAGCTTCCCCTTCCCGCATTCAATTCTCGGCATGGCAACCCTTTGGATGCCTTGCTCGATAAGTGTGCCTTTAAGTTTCTGGAGGCACGTGTATACATCTCTGGCTTCTGGCTCCTCCTGGTTTGCTTCCCTGGTAATCAGGCAGAGGGTATGTCTCGTCCTAGTTACCGGGCCTTCCTTAGTTGGTACACTCGTTCGGCTCTGGCAGTGTACCACCGTTCCCACTACCGCCGCTTCGTCACCTATGTCCAGAGGCGGTACGTACTGCGCACTGCTTCCCTGCTCTATCATAGCGTAGACAAGTGCCATGTCTTTCGAAGCATCACCGATGTCCCCGTCCTTTTCCGTAACCCTTTGGTAAACTTCAGCAGGCCAGTACCGATCTACTATCTGTCGGAAGCCCTCGTAACTTGCCTCAGGGTTGAAGCTGGCACGTACTTCCTCTGCCGATTGTGTGTTTGCCTCTAGCTCCGTTACCCTTTTTGTAATTCCCTAATCCTGGTTTGGTATTCTTCTTCTATTCGCTTTATAGTACTCGCTGTTTCCTCCTGTTTTCGTTTTTGCTGTTCCCCTGCAGGTTCTTCTGTTGCAGTATCCACTGCTTCAGTTTGGGCCTCTTTATCTTCCATGGTTTGGGTTGGCTCCTCGGTCCGTGCTCTGGCGCTCTCCCTGGTCTCCTTCCTAATTTGGTTTGCTACATAGATCTGTGTCGTCAGGCTTTTGGCGACCGATTTGACGTCTCGGGCAGTGTTGGGGTATGCCTTGATTTTTTGGTTTAGCTGTTCCAACAGCTGCAATATACCTTTCCATACTCCTTCTTCTTTCCCTGGTTTCTGGGGGACTGCTACCCGTTCATTTCCATTCCCACTATTTCCGTCCTGCCGGGCGGCCTCCAGGAGGCCCTTCCGTAGGTCTTTTGTAAACCAACCCGTTAACTTAACAGGAGTTGCTCGTTTTTCGGCCTGGGCCATTTCCCCTGGCTGCATCGGGCTCCTTTTCCTCTTGGGTGTGTCCTCTCTGGTTTCCATTCCTGTTGGTGTTCCCTTCGCTGGTGCTGAGGAGGATCTAGGCCTTGGTGGTGTCCTCTTGATTTTGTGCTTCCCTTTGAAGACATCTTCTTCTTCCGCAGCCTCGCCATCTCCTGCGCTCGAGCCAATACTTATAACAGACCCATTATTAATGTCCTCCTCTTTTACAAGCGTGGTCTCCCCTTCCCCCGCTTCTTCTATCTCTGTTGGTGGCTGCGGAGCATCCAGGGTCAGTTTACTGGTCCTTATTTTCCTTTTTCCTCTTTGTTCTTTCGGCCTGGCGTGCTTCATAGGCGTAAAGAAGACCTCGTTGCCTTCTACGTCCTCCATGACCTCTACGTCGTCCGTAATACCTCCAGAGAAGCCAGACCCATCATCCTCCGTGTCCGTTCCTGCTTCCAAGCCGGCCATCGCGGTCTTTGTCGCGTCTTCCTCCACTATCCCAAGTGCGATACTTGCCCCCTCCGTATTCCTTGGGGCAGCGCCTGCTTCTGCAGACGACGGGATTCCCTGTCCTACAGGACCCGCCCGGAGATTTGTTTCGATATCGCCGTCCATGGTCGCATTTTATACCTACTGCCAGGTGACCTCCCTAGACCACTAGGGATCTCAGACCCTACCCCGGAACCCAATTCCGGCACCACCAACGTCATCAGGGCGGAGACCCGCACTACATAGTTAAGCGTCGACGTTGCGACGCCCAGGCGTTGTCAGGAGTGATTTGAGACCATCGACGTCGCGACGCCCGGCGTCGTTTTCGAGATAACCACCGTTTTAGTGTTCACTAGTCGGGAATCGACGACGACGACCTGTTTCAGGAACCCGCACCGCTCGCCGTCGCGACGCCAAGCGTCGTTTTAACCGAAGACCCGAAACCGAACCAGCAGCACCCAGAATCGCTTCCCCGACGTCGGAGAAGTCGATACAACGTCACCGCCGCCGCGACGCCCCGGCGTCGTTTTTGGGAAAAACACGTCCCAGAGGGACCACCGACCGAGAGGGTCATTTTGGAACCATCGCCGTCACCTTAGCCAACGCAGTCCCGACGTACGGCGTCGAACCCAGCCCGACGGACCCACCGATCTTTGGAGATTTCTGATCTGTACTGTATTGTCATTGTGTTGTCAAATAAACATCTTGTACTACCAAACACGATTTTCATTGTGCGAACAAAGAACTCCTGGAACATCTTCGAATCTGCTATCCGACCGTTGGCGCCCGAGCATAACTCGCGCCAACATTATTGCGACGTACCTCGAAAGTACGTCACAACGTGTATCACTTTATTTTTAACAGTGTTGTCAAATTATAGTCCAGTAACCTAGTACATCGTAAGTTGCATCAAGTGGTGGTAGTAGGTTTCTATTTTTTTTTCTTGTATAGGATGTGACTGAGATGCAAAATCCAAGTTTTCGACCTCGGCAACCCTCCGGAACACTTTTGAATATCTCAAAAACTGCTAAATTTTTGCACTTTTTTCGGATTTTTACCATTTTGACTATGAAGGGGCACGATTTCGACAAAAACCATTCTATACATTTTTAAACTAGATTAAATTGTCTACAATCTAAAACCAGAATGGGCTCGGTAGCCCTAATAGTTTCCGAGATACAGCTTTTCAAAGTTTGGCAAAATATACAGATTTAAAACACCAACCGTTTCTCTTCTACAAAAATTTTACTATATTCTCTCGCGGCAGAACTTTAAATTTCAGCTCAAGGAAGACCATTGAAAATTTTTGACAGAATGTAACTTATAGAAAAAAGTACGAGGAATTCAGTGCTGCAAACCGGAAGTCAATATCAATATTCGTTCAGATATTATAGTTAATTAAACACAATAAACAAAAGAATAAACAAAAATTTTACTATATTCTCTCGGGGAAAAACTTTAAAATTTAAGCTCAACCAAGGCCACTGAAATTTTTTGACAAAATGTATCTTATAGAAAAAAGTACGAGAAATTCAGTGCTGCAAACCGGAAGTCAATATTCGTTCAGATATTATAGTTAATTAAACACAATAAACAAAATAATAAACAAAATTTTTACTATATTCTCTCGGGGAAAAACTTTAAATTTCAGCTCAACCAAGGCCACTGAAATTTTTTGGCATAATGTATCTTATAGAAAAAATTCCGAGGAATTCAATCCTGCAAACCGGAAATTTCTATCATTATTCGTTCAGATATTATAGTTGATTAAAAACAATGAACAAAAGAGTAAACATAAATTTTACTAAATTCTCTCGCGGAAAAACTTTAAATTTCAGCTCAAGGAAGACCACTGAAAATTTTTGACAGAATGTATCTTATAGAAAAAAGTACGAGGAATTCAGTGTTAATTAAACACAATATACAAAATAATAAACAAAATTTTTACTATATTCTCTCGGGGAAAAACTAACTATAATATCTGAACGAATAATGATATTGACTTCTGGTTTGCAGCACTGAATTCCTCGTACTTTTTTCTATAAGATACATTCTGTCAAAAATTTTCAGTGGTCTTCCTTGAGCTGAAATTTAAAGTTTTTCCGCGAGAGAATTTAGTAAAATTTATGTTTACTCTTTTGTTCATTGTTTTTAATCAACTATAATATCTGAACGAATAATGATAGAAATTTCCGGATTGCAGGATTGAATTCCTCGGAATTTTTTCTATAAGATACATTGTGCCAAAAAATTTCAGTGGCCTTGGTTGAGCTGAAATTTAAAGTTTTTCCCCGAGAGAATATAGTAAAAATTTTGTTTATTGTGTTTAATTAACTATAATATCTGAACGAATATTGACTTCCGGTTTGCAGCACTGAATTCCTCGTACTTTTTTCTATAAGATACATTCTGTCAAAAATTTTCAATGGTCTTTCTTGAGCTGAAATTTAAAGTTCTTCCGCGAGAGAATATAGTAAAATTTTTGTAGAGAGAAACGGTTGGTGTTTCAAATCTGTATATTTTGCCAAACTTTGAAAAGCTGTATTTCGGAAACTATTAGGACTACCGAGCCCATTCTGGTCTTAGATTGTAGACAATTTAATCTAGTAAAATGGTTTTTGTCGAAATCGTGCTCCTTTATAGTCAAAATGGTAAGAAACCGAAAAAAGTGCAAAAATTTAGCAGTTTTTGAGATATTCAAAAGTGTTCTGGAGGGTTGCAGAGGTCGAAAACTTGGATTTTGCATCTCAGTCACATCCCATACAAGAAAAAAAATAGAAACCTACTACCACCACTTGATGCAACTTAGGCCCATTATAACCATGACAAGGTTACTGGACTATTATACTTGAAATTAGTATATTTAACGCTAGATGTGGCTGCAATTGATGTTGTCCAAAGATTGGTCGCAAAGGTACAACGCTCTCTTCTACTAATTAAAAAGACCTTACCCTGATTTTAAGTCCATATGTAACACCCACACATTCTACAATATCCAACAGACAACGGAATCTAATCTTAATGCCACGAGGTATTATTATGTTTCTACATTTACGTTTAAAACTGCAAAATATATTGATTACACTAACAGTAACAATCATGAATACCCATCGGTTGATGGACCCATACCCATAATACATATCAATTGATGGCTAATGCCTTATTTACTCATAGTCTAGTCAAATTAGATTTTTTAGTGGGAAAAAATAGTAAAAAGCTGGATTTTGGTATACACTTTCCTAGTACCTTTATTAACAATATACTAAAAGTCTCAATCGATTGGACTGGAGCTTCGTCCGCCATTTTGAAAAAATGGTCGCCGACTATTGTTTTTAATTTTTATCTCGTAAATGATAAATATTACGAAAAAAACAGTTAGTAACAAATTGTAGAGTACAAAATTTGCTATAAAATGGTGTACATATTTTTTACGAAAGGCGTACAGTTTTCGAGAAAATCGTGACAATGTAATTTGAAAAAAACGATAAATTTTGATCAAGTAGTAGTTTATGTCTCATCATACAAAACCGGCTGTAATTTTTTTATGAATAAAAATACTGATTTCCGGTTTGCAGAATCCAATTTCCTGAATACTTTTCTATGAGTAAAATTATTTTCAAATTTTCCGATGCACGGGTCTAGTCAAAATTTAAGGATATCCTAACAAAAGTTTAACAAAAAATGTCGTATGCCGTACAGCTAACGGTGGCCACATTGAACACTTATAATGTATGGAAAAAAAACTTTGAAATTTCCTTTTTACTTCCTTGTACGCAGTAAAGGTTTTCAGATTTTGATGGAAATATCCGTTTTGACCTTTTCTGAATCCATTATGACTAGTTTCGTCGTGACGTCTGTACGTACGTATGTGTGTCGCATAACTCAAATACGGTTAGACGTAGAAAGTTGAAATTTTGTATTTAGGACTGTTATAGCATCTAGTTGTGCACCTCCTATTTTTTGTTTCAATCTACAAACCGTAAGTAGTACTTTTTTCAAATATTTCGATAAATATTTAATTTAAGACAATTTTTTTATTTTAAATGAAAGATTATGTGATTATTATCTACAATCGGTATTTTATAAATATTTTTGTATCTGGTATCATTTAAGAATAATTAAAGTATATATTTATAATTTAGTATTTCTATCTTGTAGTCCATGATCGATTAACATAACGTAAAATTTAAATGATTATGACATGACAGTGACAATAGTAAAATATGCTTTATATCTTCTTCTGTAGTTTAAATAAAATGACTAAAATATATTTGTGAGTATAGTAGCAGTAGTAGTAGTACTTATATATTAATATATTTATATAATATAATAACTAATAAGTTTTTTTTTTAAATTTAATTTTTTTAAACATTTTGATTTTCTAGGCTTCATTTAGCGATTTTATAATATTTATAAATAAGGTAAATACCAATATTTTATTCAAATACACTTACATGACTATTATTATTATAAATCGTTATATTTGAATTTAGCACCAAATTTTCTAACTAGATTGAAAGTTCATCACAGTATAAATCAGTCTTTTAGTTACAGAAATACATATTATAGGTATAACAATTCACTGACGTAGCATCCCCCTCTTTATCACTGCACCAACTACCAAGACGTTGACTTGGCGCTAACAGACCCGATTCTGTTCTACACCCACGACCCAAGAGCAGGCCGTCAGATCCGGATACCTTGGGCGCCGTGTACGGTCACCCGTCACCGATCTTAATGCGTGTATGTGTGTTGGTTTACTTGTTGTCATTGTTGTTATGAATTGTTGATAGCTTAGTCAAAGATGGGGGTGTGGCTATGAATTAAGTAGTCGACAGGAGATAATGGTTTCAGTTTGGTTTGTAATAAAGACTTTATATTTATAAAAACATCTGTAGACGTGACCAATTTAGCCTATTTTTGTATTGTACTACTCGTATTTAATTGATCGGTCTTTCTACGAATAAAATAAAATATCGACTTGCGATTTCCGGCAATCGATGTCTCAAACAGTATCTATTGAGCGTCAGTGACAATAATTTTTTTGTACTCATAACCTAGGAAATGACATATGAAGCACGCAATTCACAATCCTCTTGCGGGAAGACACCATCCCAGCATTCGCGTAAATGAAATTCAAAAAGTCGCTCATGTGGGATAAACATCTGCCCGCATTTGGTTTGTAAATATCTATTTTGTACTCATCATCTAGGAAGTGACATATAAAACACGCAATTGACAATCGGAAATGTCAATTTCCCAGTGCAGTCAATTAGGAAAAATGCAAATAACTCTGGCCTTTCTAGACATTTCAGAGTAAAATCATCTTAAAAATAATAAAATTTAGTTTATAAAGTGTTACTTCCGGGAATTATAATTAGTGAAGACCACCGAAAACCGCCAATATTTAAAAATAAAACTTGTGTGCAGCGCGCCATTTGTTGGTAGTAGTGAGTACAAAAAGCATCGTAACCTCAAATTTAATGACAAGAGACTACAACTACAACTTGAATGTATTTGATTATAGTTTTATTCGTTACAAAAAAACATTGTACATACCTCTTGCGGGAAGACACCTTCCCAGCATTCGCGTAAATGAAACCCTCGCTCCGCTCGTGTTTCAAAAAATCCGCTCATGTGGGATCCAAATCTTCCCGCATTTGGTTCGTAAATAACTATTAGTCCCATTAGAAATGACATTTTCTTGAAGATAAATCTTTTAATTTCAAATTAAACCCAGTTGTAAATTAAAATCATGAAGAGAAATGCTAAGAATCTAAAGTAACTATTAATTGCGTTAGAAATGGAATTTTCTTGCAAATAAATCTTTTAATTTTAAATTAAACCCTATCGCATTTTTATAAATTAAAATCATGAAGAGAAATGCTAAGAATCACATGCGAAAAAATATAAATAAGAATTTTTTTCTGTTCATAAATGAGATATATTTATTTCTTTAATAGAACAAAATTCCACTGCTCGACTTTCGGAAACAGCAAGTCCGATTTAATATAACAGCCGGTTATGAGACGAAAAATTACGATATTATTTTGATTTTGAAATATATTTTTACGTTTTCAAACATACTAAGTATTACAAGAAACTAGCGCAGACCCATTTTTGAAGCAATTTCATGGCCTTCAATCTAATTTATTAATAATTACTGCTTCTACACTTCCTATCCCTTGATCCTATAAAAACGCCTAAGTTAAAAAAGCAATACTTAAATAAGAATATCATTGATAATAATTTATTGTAGTATGACGTCTTTTAAAACCATTTTCAATTACAATTAATTAAACTTTGTTATTATTTTACCAATAATTAATTATTTTTTAACATTTTCCTTCATTCGTTTCTGGTATGAACGCATTTCATCAATTAATTTACTAAACAAGCATTAGCGTGACAAATTTAACAAATTTATTTTTTAATTAAATTCAGTTGACAATATCCTGTAGTACACGTACAATGAGTTTAAACGCAAGTGATATTTTCGAAGCACTTGCTTCTTTTCACAAGATGTCAAGAATTTTTGGCCTCATGCCATATTCAGTGCAAAATTATAAATCTCAAGATTATATATTGACGACCATACGCGTAGTATATTGTCTTTCATTGCTGAATCAAATTAGAATAATAAATAATAAAAATACTATTTTTCATTTGGTAGATGCTTACACAATGAGTATATTAATGCTTTCAATGATTATTACAATTTGTTGTACTTTTCTTTATGGTCATATTAATTGAAGAAAAGTATTTTATATTTTAAATGAACTACATTCAATTGATTTGTCATTAAAATCTATGTCAGTTGAAATAGAATACAGTACATTGAAACAACAAGTTATTATCCATATTATCATAAGAACAACGTCATTATATTTCGAGCCTCGTTCTCGTAATTACAACTATGTAGTACGCTTTGCCGGTACGATTATGTCACAATGTTTAGTAAAAACAAAAACGTAATGTGTTACGTCCCCCTAGATTCCTCTGTCTCCGATCTCCGTGATAATATTTAATCATTACGCTTTCTTGTGCGGTTGTGGTCACATCGGCTCCGATTAATTAATTGTTATAAAGTTAGTGTACAGTGTTCTGCAATGATTTAAGAAGATTGGAAAAAGAAGAGATAGGATAGAGACTCGCGGTTGAGGAATAATGGAAACTCGAAAGGAAAATAGCGCAGTCGTCGGCAAATTCAAATTCTTCTTCTTCAGAGCAAATTTTAGAAATTAAACAAGGTAATTTATTACCGTTGGTGGTCATGATTTTCAAACTTGTTTTTTTCAAAATGTTTAGCAGCGGTTTTTGCATATGTTTTTGTTTTTATAATATTGGATCGGTATATTTCTTAGAGGGGCAAGAACCCTTATAAGTATTTCGAAGTCTTAGTTTACAGTGTTTTAATTGATTTCTTAATTAGCAGTACGAGTTCACACAAGATCACATTGATCACTGTACAAAATACTACTTATAGTAGATTATTGCCTTTATTACAAGTCCGAAAGTTTTTTAAACAATTATAACTATAACTGAAATTGAGGGTGATGCGGTTTTTTGCATATGTTTTTTGTTTTTATAATAGTGGATCGGTATATTTCCTAGAGGGGTAAGACCCCTTATAAGTACTTCGAAGTCTTAGTTTACAGTGTTTTATTTGACTTCTTAATTAGAGGGGCAAGAACCCTTATAAGTACTTCGAAGTCTTAGTTTACAGTGTTTTATTTGACTTCTTAATTAGCAGTACGAGTTCACACAAGAGGTGAAACATCTGCAGTTACATAACTGAAATTCACGCAAATAGTGAAGCAGTTACGTAATGGATCTTATCGATTTCAGTTTTGTAAGAAATAAAACATTATGCATATTACTCATCCCAAAAGTAAAATATTTTCAAACAGTTAGCAGGTAGATTAATTTAACACGAGAGATTAAACAGTCTGTTTTAATTGACTTCTTAATTAGCAATACGAGTTCACACAAGAGGTGAAACATCTGCAATTACATAACTTAATTCGGACTTTAGCAACCGAAATTCACGAAGGCAGTGAAGCAGTTACATAAATAGATCTTATTGATTTAAATTTTATAAAAATTAAAACATTATGCATATTACCTACTTATCCTAAAAGTAAATAATTTCAAACTTCTTAAAAGAAGAAAAATATACAATTAGTCATTCGAGTAGTAAATTACTAGCCTTATCAGACTAATTAGCATCGGAGATTATCGTATCTCCGAAATAATTACCCATTAACAAATTCGAAATCGAACCACTCTTCATGCATCAAACACGCAAGAGTTCCTAGTTGAAAGAACTGCGGATTTACTGGGGAAGTATCCAATCTCAAAAATCGAAGAAATGGTAAATCTGCATCCAGATGTTGAAAAACAATAGAATAACTGGATCAGTACAGAGGTCGGAAAGGAGACTAAAAATTATAGCATAACAAAATACGCGTCTAGCGAAGTTTCCTCCTTTACCGCACCAAAACTGAACCCCGAAATAAAAGCTTTTTTGCCAGATTAGTCTCAAAAGAGACAATCTTTTTCTTGACTCGCAGATCCAGTTAGGGACTGCAATAACTGTAATTGGAAAAACTCTATCCAATATTTTGTCAGAGGAGGAGTGGGTTAAGTATTATAACTGGAAACACTCACCACCTCAGGGCTACACAGGTGCAGATGGGCGCTCGAGGTGCTACAGCATAGGCCCAAAAATCGAGTTGTAGTCTCGCAGACTCACAACCGAGCTGCAGCGATACAAACAAGGTTCAGGACTTCAGCGAAAACTTAACGCAGGTCACCTGTAAACATGCAGTCTTAACGACGACAACACAGCAATATTAATTCCAGAGGTAAGTGCTGGTCGTCTTAAAGTTTCTAACAAATATGGAAATCGTTTACAAAGGATACCTATGTAGTTGAGCTGCATTAAGGGTTACGAATTGCTTTTCTATAGTCAGCCAAGGCAAAAATTGTGCCAAAGGTAACTAAAAATAACTCAACACAGTTACATATTGCTATACAGAATTCAATAAATTATTTTCACCAACTGTTGAAAATGGAGAACACCAGAAATGCGACTAAATTACTTAGTCCCTGTTCATTTAGATGCCCACTGGGATCTAAAGGATGTATATAATTTTTAAATTGTCCAGTAGCTAAAGTAGCAGCAAATATTGAGTTTTTCTTACAATAACAAACTGTATCAGTTCACTGGTTTGCCGTTGGACTTGTACAAGTCCTTTTCATTTTACAAAAATTATGAGGATAGTAGTACAGAGCTTAAGATAGCAAGGAGTTCTATAACTTTTATTTAGATGATTTTTTGTATTTCGTCAATCCATTTGAACATTGTTTATCTAATTTGCGAAAGATTATTGATCGCTTTCAATACCATGGGTTGTACTAAATATTTGAAAAAAGTAGTTCAACACCTAGTACTAAACATTATATTTAGAGTTATTATAAACTCTAGTAATTACTTGTTGGAATTACCAGAACATAAGAAAATTATGTTAATTAACAAACTAAAATCTTTGTTGGGAAAGAAATTAATTTCAATCAGTTCTTTCGTACAGCTGGCTTTACATAAAAGCAGTTGGAGACAGATAAAAACATAGCTCTGTCTAAAAGTAACGGCGATTTGGATAAAATTATATTTTTACCCGATAAATTAAACACAAGTTTAAATGGTCAATAAATAATTTAAGTTCTAAAAATCCTATAAGACATTTCAAATTCGATTTGAATTTAATAATTTTTCCTGATACTTCGAAGCATGGTTCGGGTATATTTTGTGCAGGTCAAACTGCACAGGGTCTTTGGAATCGTGCTTAAAGAAAAGAACATATTATGACCTATTTGTATTTACTGGCAATTTTATAGACCTTCGCTGATTTGCAAGAGTTAAAGTAAATTGCGAAAGCTGGTTGAGAATAGACAATACAACAGCGATCTCATATGTTAATAAAATGAGTGGAGCGCAACTTAACAAATTACATAATTTAGCAAAATTGTGCGAACAGAAAAATATTTGGCTTTACGCCTCGTATATACCATCCAAAAGAAAATAAATGCTAAATGTGAAAAGTTCTGTTCATGGCATAGAGATCCTTATTGTTTAATTCACTATATCATGGAAAAATATAATTATGCGTTTCCACCGTTTGCTATGATTTTAAAGGTCTTACATAAAATTATAGAAGATTAAGCAGAGGGAATTTTAGTATATTGAACATAAGTTCACCCACTTGCAACCAATCTATCCTTATTAGCAGGAAGATTGCGTGGGAAGCGTTCGAAACCGAAACTCTAAATTATTCGCCAGCCACTGTTGATATTTTAATATCATTTTTATCGGGCGCAACGCTAAAACAATATCAGGGGGTTTTTATAAACTAAAATTATTTTTTTCTGTGATAGTCACGGATATGAGTTGTTTATGACGACAGAAAATAACTTATAGTCCAGTAAATGAAGGGTCCAACCTTGACAAAATCGCTCACCAATGTAATTTTTATATTAATTTGTCGGGATTGACAAGTAATTTAAAATAAGAAAAAGTTCTGTAAAAAATGTTCTTGTATGGGGGAGAAACAGCACCAAAGGTTCCAAAGATCGTTTTTCCGCCAATATCTGCTAAAATATAGCATTTACAGAATTTTTGTTTAGAGAAAAATGAAGATCAGTTAATTATTTACAAAAAATGGTCCTTATGAATTTTCTCTAAAATTTGGCCGTTTTCCGAGATAAACGGGCCCAAGCGCACCCTGGATTTTGAGCTCCTGCGCTGCATGCCGGAGAGCACGCTCCATGCATCTACACCAGGAGCGGGCGGACAAAAGTCCAATAAATTGGGTAAAAATGTATATTTTTTATTATTCAAAGTTTCAGTGAAAGGGGAAATCTACAGCTATCATACCCGGTGACTTGAGTCACATTTTGATTTTTTGATATTTTAGATATTTTAGTATTTCAATTTATACAAGGTGCGGTTTACGGCAATCCCACTTCAGCACGGTCGGCAATTTCCTATATTCTGGGGGCCTATTAACAAATAGCACTTTTATAAAGAGATTTTTAAGGGAATATACAGATTGAAACCATTATTTCCAAAGATTCAGTAAAATATGGAATACTAATATTGTAGGTATTTAAATTAGCAACTGAAAGTCATTGAGATAAATTATCATAAAAAAAAAAAATCTAACAGAAAAATTAAGTACCTTAGTTGCACTAGTTTTAGTGCATAGAGTTCAAATTTTAGCAGAAATTGAGATAAATAATATTCATCAAACACAGACCGCCATTGAAATTGAGATAAATTCTTTCATTGAAACCTCAGGACCAAGCCGAAATCAATTTTTTCTAGATTTTCTTAGAAAAACCTAATTTACGTGTGGCTAGTACTAAACCTTTATTTAGAGAAAACCAAATTAGTGCAGCATACCAATAAATGGTTTTATTTCCTGGAATAAACCACATACAGCTGTATGTGCACAAACTTTTTCTAGATGAATTAAAACAGTTTCAGATAGATGTGGAATTAATATAAAGCAGGTTTCAGCGCATAGTACAAGACATGCGTCAACATTAGCAGGGTGTAAGAGGAATTAGTTTGGATGTAAGTAATAAGAAACACAGCTGGCTGCTCGAGGAATTTCCAGATATTGCAAAGTGTTATAATAGACAAGTGTCTAATTATAATAAGGAAAATTTCGGGGTTACAACCCTAAATGGATAACTATAACAATGCTGATTTGTTATTAAGTATGTGGTTGGTTTTAGGGAAAAATATAGCAACAAAATTTCAGCTTTTTCATAAATCTAAACATCTACATAGTTGTAATTACGAGAACGAGGCTCGAAATATAATTGAAGATTAAACGAACTTACCTGTAAGTGAAGTTCAATCGAAATTATATGAGAGCCTCGTTCGAAGTAATTACAACCTCCCACCCATTTCCCAACCCCATAGGAAAATAGCAGAAATTTTCTTTCAGCTCTAAACGAAATGATTAAATATTATCACGGAGATCGGAGACAGAGGAATCTAGGGGGACGTAACACATTACGTTTTTGTTTTTACTAAACATTGTGACATAATCGTACCGGCAAAGCGTACTACATAGTTGTAATTACTTCGAACGAGGCTCTCATATAATTTCGATTGAACTTCACTTACAGGTAAGTTCGTTTAATCTTCAATTATATACTGGACTAACTTTAATATATTATTGGATGTTGGATGAATTTTCTAAAACTAGCATTTTATATATAACTCAAAATGTTTACTTTTTTTCAGTTAATGCATTACCATTAATGCAATTTCTCTTATTTATGAAGTTAATTAAATGTAGATTAAAGTTATTAAATAATAAATTAATGTACGGTTTTAAAAATGATCAAGAATTGTTGTCAAAAATAAGTAAACTTTATTTTTCACTAGTAGAAATTGCAAAATATGTAAATAAAACGTTTTCTGTACTTATTTTAATGAAATTATTAATGAGCTTCATATCATTAATAAATGTTACTCCGGATGTCATTTTTGAGTTTATTTATGAAACGAACGTTATTGATAAAAAAAATACAAATTTTATGGATTTTTATAGCTGCTTAGATATCATTGGTACTGTAGCTGCTTGTATGCAAGTTGTTCTCTTAGTAAGTAGTTAATACAGGTGTACCATATCTTGAGGTACATATTGTTATGGCATATTGAACTTACTGATTTTGGAATAAAAAGATTTTTTAGAAATTCCTATACATAAGGGTAGTTTACTTCAGTAGAACATTTTTAGTACCACTGAATACTATTTATTTTGAATAAAGACAGAGTTATATGACCAGATACTTCAATCTAGATTCAAGTATTGTACGGGTGATTCATCGTAACTTACTTATTTCAAAACGCAATAATGCCCATTTTATGAATCAGAAACTTTTTATTTTATAATGTAGGTACATATCGAAGGATTTGTTTCACCCAGTTTTCAAAATGATATCAGGTAGGTGACGCACCCCATTGTCTATACACTAATTAAGCCGATTTCTGGCGTTTGTTATAATATAATAACCCTTTCCAGCATGGCAGCGGGTATGTTGGCAATTGCGGCCCGGATGTTGATCTTCAGGTCTTCTAGGGTCTTTGGACGGTTGACGTAAACGTGGGATTTCAAAAAAACCTACAAAAAAATCACAAGGCGCCAAATCGGGAGAGCGGGCTGGCCACTCCTTCCAAAGTCACATGCATTGGAAAAGTACGACTCAACTGATACACACGCTGCTCCGTGCTCCAGCGCATGATGGCGACTGACCGGGTGGGGAACAAAACTTTAAAAGTGCACCTGTCGAATGAGATCACTCTCTCCCCACTACGATCCCTACAGCATGAATGGCACGCATTTTAAAAAAGCAAGTTATGATGAATCACCCTGTATTATGCAAACATAGATATTAATTAGTTACTACGTAATATTTAATATTAAAACTACCAATTCAACCAGAGACCAAATCTATTTCCCTCACAAACCTCAAAAATTAATTTTCGAATTTTGAAAATATTCTATACAGGGTGAGTCATCGAAATGCCCGTCGTCGATATCTCCCTTGTCGTTAAAAATACAGCATAAATTTATTAACAGAATTTTTCGTCTACTTAAGAAGCATAACTTAAAATTATTTTCACATATACAGGATGTTGCATAACGACTTGGCAATAATTGTTCGTCTTTTCTTAAATGAAACACCCTACATATTTTTATATATTTTGAATTGTATTTTATTTACCTACCTAAATTTAATTTTAGTTTTTCGCGGCGTTGCCAAGTTATTCAATTTTTTCTCTAAAAAAAGCCGAATACACGTATTGTTTTATAAAGGCGTACTGAAGTTATTTTAATAGTAAAAATTATGAATTTTTTTTCTGCACAACTTTAACTATACTCTTTGTTCTGACGTAACTTTTTTTTAATGTTATTATACAGGGTGTTCAATACAGAGAATCAAAATTACTCAATTTCAAATGGCTATAACTCGTCATTTTCAAATGGAACACCCTATATTGTATTATTCTGTTGTGTGTATTTTTGCATATTCTTATGTTATAAAAGGTGTCCTATGCCTAAAAACATTAATTTCGAAATTAATTAAATTAATGTTCAAATATCGTAATACATTTGAATAATTAACATTACAAATATTGTTATTGTACGTGTACAGCGAGAATATGAATTTACCTGAAGAAACTGATATTTACGAAGCAATGCGGCCATATTTTAAAGTGGCCAGAGTATTTGGAAACATTCCTTATGATGTAAAAAAACAATGTGCACCAAAAGTTGATAAAAGTTTGACAATACTGCGCTTTATATTATGCTCATTTTGTATTTATCCATATTTAATCGAAACAGCTGAAACATTACTTGAAGTTGTTAAACTTATTGGAGGACAAATTTTAGGAATATTAGCGACTGTAGAAGCTTTTGTAGTACTTTATTACGGTTATAAAAATCAACGTAATGTTTCATTAATTATGGATACATTAAACTGTATTGATATGAAACTAAAAAATATTCAAATTAAAGTTAACAACAAAAACTTAAAAAATAAAATATTGTTTCATATTATTCGTGAACTATTAACAATATATACTATCCAACTAATTTTTTATTGTTATTGGTTTAAAAACACTGCTTCATATAATATATTTTTCTTGTTAATTACTTTTTTTTAATTACTGGTGGTTCTTCTTTAGTTGAATTTATACTATATTTGTATGTTATAAGGTTAAGATTTGAAATGCTAAATAATAAAATGAAAAATATGTACAAGGATTCCAGTATGGCTCAAAACGAAAAATATGAAATGATCAAAAAAATTTGTCACATAGTACATACAGAACTGGTTGATTTGACCAAAGTTGTCAACAGTAGTTTTTCAGTAATTTTAGTTTTTAAGATGATAATATATTTTTCATCTTTGTCTTCTGCAATATATCCAATGTTTACACATTTAATATACAATGAAAAAACATTAGTATTTTACCTTCAAATTATTTGGCTATATAATGATATATCAGATATTGTTAAAACTGCTTCTGTTTGTGAATTTATTATTTCAAAAGTAAATAATTGAACTAATTACTTTATTTGTTTGATATTCTTTTAAATTTTAGGCCGAACAACTGCCAAAACTACTTCATGCAAATAATAAAGTTACAAAAGAATTTAAAAATTGTGTACGAAAACACATATATCATAATAAGTTTAATATCACCGTTGGTGGTTTGTTCACATTGGATTACACAATGTTATACGAGGTTTTTAATAATATCTTTGTACTTATGAAGTTTTAAATCTTTAATTTCATCTGTTTTAGATAATAGGTGGACTTTCATCGCTGTTTGTAATTATAGCAACGTTTATATAATGGTTGATTGTATTAATACAAATTTTAAACTCACCTCAAAAATAAAATTATAACACTTTAAAATATTAAATGGAAATTGGAACATTTGATATTAGATTCCAATCTGTCACTTTACATCATTAGTTTTATGAATAATTAAATTATTACTTATTATCTATATTAAATTTGTGTCCTTATAGTACCAATTGTATTGATTCGAAAATTGTGTTAAAGTTAAAACATTAAAAAAAATATATACTTTATCAATTAATTTGAGGTATTAGGTTTTTTGTATAATACCTAAGGTATTGTACTTAAAAACAAAAAATCTGATGTGGCCAAAACATCATAACCTCCCGCATGGACATTGTAATATTTGAACTTAGTAATGTACTTTTATTATAATTATGTAGGTAATAAATTTTATATTTCACAAATAATGCAAAATATTATAATTTTATGTTCAGTAAAATTTATGATAATGAATCAGAACGAAAGCGCATAGTAGACGCACATACAGACTTTCATAAATACACACACAGAGACATCCTCGTGACAATAGCAAAAAAGGTACTAAAACGTGCTTATTGCCAAAAATCTCGACATTATGTTTTTAATGCAATTAAACTTATATTCGTAGAGTAATTTATTACAACTAACGATGTATAAACAACTATTACTATTTAATGACATTAGCACTTATGAGCACTTAATTCGATTAAGTAGTTTGATAAAGTACCTAATGCTTAATATGATCAAATATGTTAATACATTTGATTAATTAACGTTACAATTATTGTTTATTGTACGTGTACAGTCAGAATATGCATTTACCTGAAGAAATTGATATTTACGAAGCATTGCGGCCATATTTTAAAGTAGCCAGAGTTTTTGGAAACATTCCTTACGATGTAAAAAAACAATGTGCACCAAAATTTGATAAAAGTTTAACAATTCTGCGCGTTATATTATGCACAGTTTGCATTTTTTATCCATATTTAATCGAAACAACTGAAACATTACTTGAAGTTGTTAAACTAATTGGAGAAGAAATTTTAGAAATATTATCGATGATAGAAGTTCTTTTAATACTTTTTTACGGTTATAAAAATCAACGTAATGTTTTATTAATTATGGATACATTAAACTGTATTGATATTAAACTAAAAAAGATACAAATTAATGTTAATAACAAAAACTTGAAAAAAAAATTATTGTTTCATATTGTTCGTGAACTAATAACAATTCATACTATCCAACTCATTTTTTATTGTTATTGGTTTAAAAACACTGCTATATATAATATATTTTTCTTGCTAGTTACTTATTTTTTAATTACTGGTGGTTCTTCTTTAGTTGAATTTATACTATATTTGTATGTTATAAGTTTAAGATTTGAAATGCTTAATAATATAATGAAAAATATGTACAAAGATTCCAGTATGGCTCAAAACGAAAAATGTGAAATGATCAAAAAAATTTGTCACATACATACAGAACTTGTTGATTTGACCAAAGTTGTTAACAGTAACTTTTCAGTTATTTTAGTGTTTCAGATGATAGTATATTTTTCATCTTTGTCTTCTGCAGTATATCCAATGTTTACAGATTTAATATACAACGAAAAAACATTAGCATATTATCTTCAAATTATTTGGCTATATAATGATATATCGGATATTGTTAAAACTGCTTCTGTTTGTGAATTTATTATTTCAAAAGTAAATAATTAAACTAATTACTTTATTTGTTTGATATTCTTTTAAATTTTAGGCCGAGCAACTGCCAGAACTGCTTCATGCAAATAATAAAGTTACAAAAGAATTTAGAAATTGTGTACGAAAACAAATATATCATAATAAATTTAATATCACCGTTGGTGGTTTGTTCACATTGGATTACACATTGATATACAAGGTTTTTAATAATATCTTTGTACTTATGCAGTTCAAAATCTTTAATTTCATCTGTTTTAGATAATAGGTGGACTTTCATCGCTTTTTGTAATTATAGCAACGTTTATATAATGATTGATTGTATTAATAAAAATTTTAAACTCACCTCAAAAATAGAATTATAACACTTTAAAATATTAAATGGAAATTGGAACATTTGATATTAGATTCAATTTGTCACTTTACATCATTCGTTTTATGAATAATTAAATTATTACTTATTACCTATATTGAATTTGTGTCCTAGTACCAATTGTATTGATCCGAAAATTGTGTTAAATATACTATATCAATTAATTTGAGGTATTCGGTTTTTTGTATAATATCTAATGTTTTGTATTTATAAACATAAATCTGATGTGGCCAACACATCATAATCTCCCGCATGGACATTGTAATATATGAACTTAGTAATATTATAATTTATGTAGGTAATAAATTTTATATTTCACAAATCTAATCATCTCTTTGTTTAATAGATTATTTTATTTTATAAATACAATGTGTAGATTACGAAACAGAATAATGTTCTTTTAAATCGCAAAATTAATTTCCATGTTTCCCAGTCAAAAAATTTTCGTAACCACTGCCACTGGTAGTGTAATTATTGTTTCATTAAAAATAATTACATTTCGTTTGTTTATTTCACTAGTATTATGTAATGTAAGATGTTGATTACCTACTTCTATTGTTTGTGTTTAATAGAAAAACGAATCCAGTGCAGTACTACAAAAAATGCTGCAGGTAGACTACCCTTAATTAAAAAATGCAAATTGACAAATGGTTTATTCAATTTTATGACAACAAGTTATATAAGAAAGTAAAATATTATGTATTTCATTATTATATATTGTATCAAGCTTCAAAAATAACAGGATGTTTATTTCAAACCTAATAGGTTTTCTATTGATTCAAATTTTTATTTTGTTGGTTTTGTATAAACGTTGCTATAAGTACCAAGAGTGATGACATTCCAGCTATGATCTAAGAAAACAAATATTTAGACATAATAAATATATACTTCGTATAGTTGATTCCACGTAAGTTTGTGATTGCGCAACACTATATCGTTTACACAGGTATAATTTGTGACATAACCTCAATTTTATTTAAAAATATTTACCTCCCTACTTGCAGAAATAGGAATTGTGGGTCCATTATTTGCTTTTTAGAAACCTATACATTTACGTTTGTCGTACAAAATTATTCGTCTATTTTTGCGCAATCACAAACTTACGTGGAATCAACTATATAAATATTATTTAAGTAACTACCTTGTATATTACAGTATAATCGTATATAAAGAAACCGGACGCAGTGATATTAAATTTATTTTGATACATTTGTAGCGAGTATACACTTAGCTGAAAGAAATTTTATAAATACAAGTAGAAATCTGTTAAATATAACATTTAACATAAAAATAAAATAGTAAATAAAAATATGAGTTTTTTTTGTACCCAGTTTTTAAACTCGTAGGTTAAATTATTATTTTCATGAAGCAACTTGGGAAATTGTTCGGACTAAAATTTAAATCAGTTTTACAAAAAGAAATTAAGAGCATTCTGTACAAGAAGAATGTACGCGTAAAAAGAATTTACACGCATACACCTCATCAACACATGGTTGCAAATTTTAACAAAAACAAATTTTTATATGGTAGATAAGGGATAAAACTTCATTCTATTAGTGCAAATTTTTTTATCAGCCCGTTCAATGGTCGAAATTACTTACTTTCAACCGCTTGCAGGCGTTTAGAAGCACCTACAGTTTTTTCTTTATATTTCGCAGAACATGATATTTTAAACTTGAATCATTTAGTTTAAAGTTTAATCTACGTTGGGGTAGTGTTATTTTTTAGAAAAAACTTTCTGATTTCGAGAAAATTAGAGGTACAAAATGTGAATTTTTGTAGTTTTCTTTATTTTATAAACTAAAACTTCGGTACAAAACAGAAAAAATGGCACTAATAGAACGAAGTTTTATCCCTTATCTACCATATAAAAATTTGTTTTTGTTAAAATGTGCAACCATGTGTCGATGAGGTGTATGCGCGTGTAAAGTGCTTTTTACGTGTATATTCTTCCTGTACAGAATGCTCTTAAGTTTTTGCATTAATTTTACTTTTGAAATGACGAATACACAAATTGATGAATCTGCTAAAATAGCCGAGAAGTAATATAATAACCAAATAATTTCTAAATGAAGATCCATAATTTATTTTCTGAACATTAGGTCAGTAAACATTGGATATATTGCACCAGACAAAGAAATGAAAGATGTTAAAGTTCCCGACACTAAAAGAACTGAAAAACTATCGTTGACAAGTTTTGCTGTATCCACAAGTTCGCCATGAATTTGACAGATTTTCTTGATAATTTCACATTTTTTTATTTTAGTTATATTGTTATCCATTGATATAGTCTTCATTTTATTACCTCTTAATAATACTGTAGTTCTACATCATGATCAAGGTCTTGTATTCGACGATATTGGTTCAGACTTAAATAAACTGCAAGATAAGGAAAATGAATTAAATGATCATTTATATAGAAATTCTAATATTTGGAAATTCACTTTATCTACTTCAAGTTTACTTTTTGTTTTTATATTAGTTATATTAATAACTATATTTTATAAAAGACATCTTAATTCTAAGGTGCCTGAAAATTCAGTTACTTATCGAAATTCTTCTACGATAAATTTAAATGCTACTGAAGATGACTCTCAAATTGAAGTTGTCGAGCCTGTTGATCAAAATGTTCCTTGTCCTAATCCTACTATCAGAACTACAATTGGTAGACAGCCACGCTACCAATTTCATTCTTAGAGGGGAGGTGTTGTAAAGTCATATATCCCCTATATTATTGTAATATGTACTAACAATATTTTATAATTATTTACTTATTAATTTTCTTACTAATAATAGTATTGTATTTTATTCTGAGTATCGTGAATAACAGGATATTGAGTTTTGCTTACCCTTCTTAATTTCATTCAATTCTCGTTAAGATGATAAATGACATCCTGTTATTCAGATATTAAAAGTGCATAGTATTTAAAATATAAATTCCTTCTAGAATGTTCCATGAACAAACGGCTTCTGGTCACGTCTTGTTTTCGTCTTTAAAATAGCTATATAAGCACTTTGTGACAAAGCTGAACGTTCCTGAAACAAACGAGAAGTCAGTCCCTTCGAATCTCTCAAACTCATAAGTCGATCTACATCTCTCAGACTTACAAGTCGCTTTTAATATTTTTCTTCGTTACAAGTCATAAGTCGTTAAACTTGTCTTAAATAAATATATTCGACTCTCCTGTATGTAATATATGTATCATAGTAGTTAAGATTAATAAACCCAGGTTACCGCATATCAGAGTTTCACTTAAATATCATAAAGAACCCCGCAGTACATAATTTACAGATATTTCGTCGCCTCCTGACAATTCCGCTCGGCCAAGGTAAGGTGATCGAATGTAAATTACAACAGTAGTTCTACATTTAAGATTGTCCAGTGCATTTTTGTAGAGAATATAATTTCCAAAAATGACACTTTGAACTGCTCTCTTCGATTAACCGTTTCTGAGATACACGCGTTCAAAATTTTCTTCGAGGGAAACTTGATTTTTTTTTACTTTTTTCATAAGTTTTGTGTTTAATGACCTGTAACTTCTAAAGAAATTAAAATTTTGATATCGGGTTCTTTAATTAAATTCTGCAAACAATTCTCTATAAGATAGATTATATGAAATTTTTCTTGAAGGCCTTAGTTAAGCCAAAATTTTAAGATTTTCTCCGAGAGAATCTTGAATTTTTTTACTCTTTTCATAAGTTTTGTGTTTAATGACCTGTAACTTCTAAACAAATTAAAATTTTGATATCCGGTTCTTTAATTAAATTCTGCAAACAATTCTCTATAAGATAGATTATATGAAATTTTTCTTGAAGGCCTTAGTTAAGGCTGTTCGACCCTGGCCTCAGAAAACTGTTATTTTGCACAACTTTAAGATGATTTTTCTTGTTACTGTACGTTTTGTTTCTTTTCAAAAAAAATGTGCATATTATTGAATAAACTAAATGGCAGACTCAGAATTTTAAATAATGTTATTGTTAATAAGATATCGGTACTATTAGTGAAGGTGTAAAGATGCTCATATTTTCTGTAATAAATTTTTTATTTAAAATTGCTCTCTGCTATTTAATAGCATTAGTAAAATTATGCTCAAAAAATAAAAAATCCAATAACCCGTTCTTGAAAAATATTATTTGAAAAATTCGCAAATGCGAATTTTTCAAATAATATTCGTTCGTGTTTTTGCGCGTTGCGCCAATATTTAGACAACTTATTTCACATCCTTGTTTTCTGCTCCCAGGTTCGAAAACCTCAAAGCAATAAACTCGGTAGGGGGTAGGATAGGGCTCAGGTATAAAGTTGAAACCTCCAGCTTCTTGTTTCAAATATAAATTTGTGTGATACTGTTTCGTGTAATATAATAACAGAAAAATTTCAAAACATTATTGTTTAATTTAAATTGTAATAGATTTGTAATTACAAAAATTTGTTGCAGTTACAATATAACATTCAATTATTTAACTCAATAAAGCTGATATTAAATTGATACTTAAATTTTTGTACTTACCGAGCAAATTAATATTTGTAAACCATAAAAACACATATGAGTTGTGAATGAAGTACAAACCTTGATTATTATTACGAGTATCTACAAAACATAAAAGTATTGGATTGGAGTTTTGTAAATGGAATGAAAATTAATATAAGTGAGTAATTGTCAATGTGTTACATTTAACACAATTTATTGTTTTGCATAAATCATATCATTTACATTTTTATTAATAATTAGATACTATAAATTAATTTTCCTTGTTTAACAAATAAATCCACTATAAATAATTCGGCCATGCATAAGTACATGAAATAAAACACATATTGAAGTATGTTCAATATAATTAAAAAATTTAAAAAATTATAATTATTATATTTGATTATTTGTTAAAACTAAAATCTTAAAACAATAAAATATAATCAATATGTTTCTCGGGGAGGTAAGTCCCGTATATACCTGGAATCTATTAATTCCGGCAAAATTCCATCGTGATAAAATTTGTTTAATTGATCTTCCATTTTTTCTTGCCAAAATAAATTATCACGATGAATTTCTTGCACAAATATGTCGTGTGGACACCACACAACAAAGTAGCATAATTTTCTTTTTGTTATATGTAGCTGACCCTGAACTTGATACATATAATTATGGTTGTCCTTGAGTGTTATCTCCCCGTTGTATATTTTCAAAAAGTTTATTTCTTTTTGTTCAATTGCACTTTTTATTGTTTGGGCTTTTAGTTTTGCTGGACATTTAATTTCGATTATTTTATCGAGGTCAATCAAGCCATCTGGAGAAGCAGCTAAAAATGGTAATTTTTCATCTATTACCAATCCACTTGGTTCAACTTTCAAATGAAATTTTTCTTCAAATTCATTAATAGCAACTTTTTCATTTTGAACACCGTACATTGTATTTACATTGCCTCTAAAATTGCTATACAACAAACCAAATACTTTTTTCCCCATCGGCGTCGTAGCCTTCTTCTTGCAAATACTTCCAAAGTTTGAAGCAGTTAATCTTTTTCTTCTTTCTTGATGCCAAATATCAGAGTGCTGCTGCTCTAGAGTTTTCTCGCAGTTTGCTCATTCGTCTTCTCCATGATTTTGTTTGAACCATGTTAACTGTTCACAACACTAATATAATGATAATGAATATAAAATAAAGAATATTCGCAAAAACGTTTTATATCAAGAACGACAACCAATATCACTTTACTATAATAAGACAAGCAATAGAGTAACAAAAAATACCTTAGGGCACGAATATATACGAATTTAACAGTCAATTCTCAGAATTTGGAAAAATTTGTGGATTAAGTAATTAGGTATAACTGTGTAATTACTGCCAAAGTACAGTTGCAATTTATAGGAATTTAACAGTCAATTCTTAGAACTTGGAAAAATTTGTGGATTAAGTATTAGGTTACAGTTACAAAAATATAAGCTTCGTAAGCCCAATTGTACAATTATGTTAATCTTGATATTATACATTTTTGAAGCTTGATATTACTATTGTTTGACTATGATTTTTGCGAAGATGATAGCCATTTGTGTTAAAAGTGTTTTTTGTTCATTAAAAATACTGCTAAATATATACATTTTTTTATACAACTTGATTTTTAGCAATTCTCAAATACCTTCCCAAGTAACATTTTTTGACTTGTTTGTTATAAAATCTTATTTCTAGTTATTAAAACGTTTTCATCACCAGCTTTTAGTTATAAATTGGTTATTCGAAATTAATTATATTATGGTGTGAAACATTTGTCACTAAAACGTTTTGAAAACGTTTAAAACTCATTGGCAATTATCATCAACAAGCAATAGGTTACTATGGCTAAAATATATCCAAATGACTTCTAGTTATTTCTTTTATTCCTACATAGCCACAAAAGCGTTTCTGAATCTCTAAATACATCCCTAAAATAACTAAAACTGTTTAGTTTTTTTCTTGTCAAAAATGCTAAAATAATGACAATTTTCAACCATCGTATGACCATGACCATTGCTCAGTGGATGTTGTCAATTATGTTTCATCTTTGCTAAAAATTGTTAGAAATTCTACTATATCATTTTATAATTCAAACCGTGTTTTTCTTTACTGTTTTTCTGCTTTGTCGCATAGTTGTGGGATTACAAACTTATAGCACATAGGTACTGTCAACTTTAAAACATTATTTTAATTACTAATTTATAAAAATATTTTTAAAATAAATAAATTTTAAAACAGATCTATACCAATAACAATACTGAAAAAATAATCGGTATTTGAATTGATGTAAAATAATATTTAAAAATATTTTTGTTATTAAGCAGATATTATATCATTACGAATTCGAAAAAAACTTTGGAAAATGAGAAGAAATGTAACAAATCTATTATTTGGTCACAAGAACTTAAAATTAACTAGACCTTTATCTTGTTGGTTTCTAAAAGCCATTTGGAAAAACAATAGTTATATTTTAGCCACATTTTAGCTTTTGAATAGTCATCGCAATTGTTTAATTTTCCTGCGTTTTCGCCATCTTTTCCTTTATACGTGAAGGCATCCATTGTTTTACAAATACTACAAAATGAAGATTAAAAGGTTTTTAAAGAGATTTTCTTATTTAAATCAGTATTTAAACATTACTCATATCCTTTTTTAGCATCTATATACAACCTGGTATTAAATTTTTAAAAATATATTTTTACAATATATTTAATTGATAAATTAAACCATGTAAGTAAAGCAAATAGGACCGGCGCACATAATTAGTTATATTACGGACATAAGAGAACTAAATTGCTAACTACAATCCAAATAATAACCAAACAGTCAAAATATGGCAATTTATTGGTAATAACCAGTTTAAGACTTAATTGTAGCTTTATGCTTTTTGGTAATATTGTAGTAAAATTTCTGTCAAAATAATTTATAAAATGGCTAAAAAATAAGACACAACAACGTTTTCACAACCAAAATATAATTCCCCATTTACGTAAAGAAAACGTTTTCAAACTGTTTTAGAAAGGTCTTGATTTATGGTAATTATTGCCAAAAAGATATTCAAACTGTTCTCATGACGTTGTGATATTCAAAATACAGCAACAAATGCTACTTGGGTTCCTTCTAGGTATATGACGAGAAGTAAAAATATATTATGATCTTAAATTTGATATTATGTGTTATCAAAATAGTTATAAAATATCTAACACACAATTTATTAAAATAAGTATAAACAAAAAATAACTGGTGTTTTTGACTAGGTTATGGTATAGATATACTATCCTTATTAATATATTTAATAATTTCATATAGGTGGCTTATTTTAATTTTACATTCATATTCAATATTCGTCAGTCGCGTTGTTCATATCATAAGTAAAAGATTTTATTCTTGAGGAGTTTTCGTTTCAAAACATTGAATGTTAGAATTCTACCCAGAGGGATTAAGTTGTAAATGTTATGATTTATGATCCTTCTATGAAGAACATACCGACTGTGTTGTTCTGGTTGTATACCAAAAGGAGATTATTTGAAAACCCAGATGCGAAATTTTTGTTGAGGGTCGAAAAGCCTTAAGCCAAAATTTTAAGATTTTCTCCGAGAGAATCTTGAATTATTTTTTTTACTCTTTTCATAATTTTTGTGTTTAATGACCTGTAACTTCTAAACAAATGAAAATTTTGATATCCGGTTTCTTTTATTAAATTCTGCAAACAATTCTCTATAAGATAGATTGTATGAAATTTTTCTTGATGCCCTTAGTTAAGCCAAAATTTTAAGATTTTCTTCGAGAGAAACTTGAATTTTTATTACTTTTTTCATAAGTTTTTTGTTTAATGACCTGTAACTTCTAAACAAATTAAAATTTTGATATTCGGTTTCTTTTATTAAATTCTGCAAACAATTCTCTATAAGATGGATTGTATGAATTTTTTCTTGAAGGCCTTAGTTAAGCCAAAATTTTAAGATTTTCTTCGAGAGAAACTTGAATTTTTTTTACTCTTTTCATAATTTTTGTGTTTAATGACCTGTAACTTCTAACCAAATGAAAATTTTGATATCCGGTTTCTTTTATTAAATTCTGCAAACAATTCTCTATAAGATAGATTGTATGAAATTTTTCTTGATGCCCTTAGTTAAGCCAAAATTTTAAGATTTTCTTCGAGAGAAACTTGAATTTTTATTACTTTTTTCATAAGTTTTTTGTTTAATGACCTGTAACTTCTAAACAAATTAAAATTTTGATATTCGGTTTCTTTTATTAAATTCTGCAAACAATTATCTATAAGATGGATTGTATGAATTTTTTCTTGAAGGCCTTAGTTAAGCCAAAATTTTAAGATTTTCTTCGAGAGAAACTTGATTTTTTTTTACTCTTTTCATAATTTTTGTGTTTAATGACCTGTAACTTCTAAACAAATGAAAATTTTGATATCCGGTTTCTTTTATTAAATTCTGCAAACAATTCTCTATAAGATTGATTGTATGAAATTTGACTTATAATAATTTATGAACTTAAGTTTTACTTTTTACTACGATTTAGCGGAGCGGAGCTATTGTACGATTTCATAAAAAATAAATGTATTATTCATAAATAAAGTACCTACTTACCTATTATATTGCATTTGCATTCATTACAGTAATTATTTATAGGAATAATTATGTTACTCGCCTGCGGCTCGTGTAATAATAACAATTATAATGAATCATTAAACAAAATGTTACGTGTAGAAAAAGTAAACGTCAGATTTTGATTCTATTTTCTTCAATTGTCCGTTATCGTTTGTCTCTTTCGTTATCTTTCTTCCTTCCGTCACTGTAGCTGAAATAAATTCTATGTTTATTACTATTTTAGAACAACTTACTTACCTCTGATTCATTTATTCTAATTAGATTAGTTTGTATACATACATAAATGCGCGTAAATGTATCAACGTAATAACATTCATAATTTTAGGTTATAATAATTATTGTTTATCTGTCTATGCATTCATTATGATCTTTTCTTTTAGTAACATTCATTTAGTGATTTCACTAGCTTCGTGTCGGTAAGGTAGATGCCTAGTTGTTATTCTTCTCTCTCTCTTCCCCTCAATTGTGTTCGTATCTCTTCGTCTCTCTCTTATGCTCGCGTTCGTCTTTACCGGCCGCGCGAGTTTCCTTCGACTTCGGACGATTTTGGCGCGTATTTTGATCTTCTATACACATCGCCAAAGTTAGACGTTTTTTTTTGCGAAAAAACGTGATTTTTCGTTCGGGTTTTAAAGGGTACGAAAAAAGATCATCCTAATCTGAGATTATCCCCTTAAAGTACACCCACAATTTGGTTTTTCCCCGAAAGAATCGTCTAATTTGGTTGAAAAGTCGCTGAGTTATGTGCAAAAAACCAAAAAATGCCTTTTTAAAAAAAAATTCATAACTTTGTTCCAAATGATCGTAGGAACTTCGTTCTTTGAGTCCTGCACAGGGAATTGAGTGAATTTTAGTGCCCTTTTGATGGATCAAGTCAAAAAAAAATTTTAAAGTTCATAGACATCGAAAAAAGTTGGACATTTTTAAAATTAAAATTTATTATTTTTCACCGGGATGCTGGAGGGCAGTGGAAGGGGTTGCGCTAAAATTCGCAGGCATGACTTTAAAGTAGACACTTCAAAGTTTTTCGTCCACAAAGATTCATCGAAATCGATTGAAAATACGCCGAGTTATAGCGGTTTGAAAATGGTCGAAATTTCACGAATTTCAAAGTGTTTAATTTTTTTTTCGCCAGTGTATTTTATTCACCACGTGCTTCCCTTTCCACCAACAACCAATACAATTATTAGTTTACTTCAAATTATTAGTTTATTTCAATTTATCATCGTTACAAACTTAATTAGTAGTTTACTAGCGTCAGGCCCCGCTACGCGGGCCTTCGGCTAGGTCGCGCTGCCGCGCGACAGGGGGGATTCGCCCGCTTCGCGGGCTCAAGCTCTGCGCATCCTAAATGTGGGACGATTCGACACTTCGTGCCTCAATTATAACAATTTTAACATTTAGACCCTACCGAAAAAATTGTATGATGAAATTATAATTATTTAGAATTATTATTCTTCCTTCTTCAATATAAATTTTAGTTAAACCATAAAAATTTTAGTATAGAACTACTCGGGCCTTCAGCTAAGTCGTGCTACGCGCAACAAGGGGGATTCGCCCGCTTCGCGGGCTCAAGCTCCGCGGACTCTGAATATGGAGGGATTCGGCACTTCGTGCCTCAATTATAACGATTTTAACAAATAGACTCTGCGAAAAAAATTGTATGATGAAATTATAATTATTTAATTACAATTTCAAATTATTCATCTTCCTTCTTCAATATAAATTTTGGTCAACGCATTAAAATTTTAGAATAAAATAACATAATATGTGTAATAAAATAAATATCCTGGTTATCCAACTAAAAACAAAAGACGATTGTCGAACGTCATCTTGAACAATATTGAAGGTACCTTATCAAAACCTTTAATTTTATATATCAAACTTGAAATGATTTTATTATTTTGAAAGGAAAAAAACAGAAGCTAATCACCCACTATCATATTTATCACTTATTGTGTAGGTATATCACTCCTCATCATCAAGATCAAGACCTTTACTTTGATATTAAATCAATATGATTTTAACAATTTTAAGATATAAACAAATGACGATCGTCGGTCTCCATTTTGAACAATCTTGTATCAGCTCTTTTATCAAGATATTTAATTTGATATCATATTCAATAGGCATGATTCTAACATATTTTTATAAAAACAATCGTCGGCCACCATTTTAAATAATTTTATTAATAAGCTCTCATCTAACTCTTTAAATTGACATAAAACTCGATATTGTTTTTTTTAAATGAAAACAAATAATGTCAATCGTCTGCCACCATTTTAAATAATTTTATTAATAAGGTAGCCTTCATTTTGTAACCCTTTAATTTAAACCCTTTATTTTTAATCAAATTCGATTTGATTTAATAATTTTTTTATAAAAACAAATGACAATCGGTCGCCATTTTCAACAATTTTATAAAGTAGTGCTCACCTGACCGATTTAAATTATTTTATTAATTAGGTAGCCCATGTCCTGCCCTTTAATTTGATATCAAACTGATATAATTCTTATTGTATTTGATAAAAATAAATGACAATCGTCGGCCACCATTTTAAATAATTTTATTAATTAGGTACTTAGCCCTTATCCAGCCTTTGAATTTGATATCAAACTCTATATGATTTTTTGATAGAAACAAAATGACAATCGTTGGTCGCCATTTACAACAATTTTATAAAGTAGTGCTCACCTGATCGATTTATATTATTTTATTAGGTAGCCCATTTTCAACCCTTTAATTTGATATCAAACTTGATATAATTCTATATTAATTTAAAAAAATAAATGACTAACGTCGGCCACCATTTTAAATAATTTTATTAATTAGGTAGCCCTTATCCAGCCCTTGAATCTGATATCAAACACGATATGATTTTTTGATAAAAACAAATGACAATCCTTGGTCGCCATTTTACACAATTTTATAAAGTAGTGCTCACCTGACCGATTTATATTATTTTATTAATTAGGTAGCCCATTTTCAACCCTTTAATTTGATATCAAACTTGATATAATTCTATATTGTTTAAAAAAAAAAATGACAAACGTCGGTCACCATTTGAAATAATTTTATTAATTAGGTAGCCCTTATCCAGCCCTTGAATTTGATATCAAATTAGATATGATTTTTTGATAAAAACAAATGACAATCCTTGGTCGCCATTTTCAACAATTTTATAAAGTAGAGTTCACCTGATCGATTTAAATTGTTTTATTAATTAGGTAGCCCATTGTCAGCCCTTTATTTGTTATCTAACTTGATATAATTCTATAATGTTTTTAAAAAAATAAATGACAATCGTCGGCCTCCATTTTAAATAATTTTATTAATTTTGTAGGCCTTATCCAGCTCTTGAATTTGATATCAAACTCGATATGATTTTTTAATAAAAACAAATGACAATTATTGGTCGCCATTTTCAACAATTTTATAAAGTTTTTGCTCACTTGGTAGTTTAATGTAATAGCAAACTCGATATTGTTCTATATAATTTTTTGTTAATGCAGATTGTCGACCTTCAATTTTAACAGTTTTATAAAGTACCTAGTGTAAAAAATACAAAAAAATGGTTCTTTCGATTATTACCTAATATAATTTACAAATTGCTTCTATTACTAATATAACTTGATACATGCATCTGAAATATCGAATTGTAAACTGTAAACGTCAGTTTGACAGAACATAGCATTGTTTTATTTTCAAATGTGTTAACAATTTTTACCCTGAATGTACTAAAACTTCTGACGTCTTTTTCTGCGCCTGTACTTTGTAAAGACTGTCAAAATAAAATAATTTTTCTTTAAAATATTATTAAAATTGATGAGAATATTAAAAATATTTACGCTCCCACTATTATAACTCAATATAATTAACAAATTGCGTCTATTAATTATATTACTTTAGATAAATGCATTTTAAATGTCGAATTGTAAACGTCAGTTTGACAGATGTAGCGTTATTCAAACTGCAATAGTCATTTGTTGAACTTTTGTTTATACAATCTCTGATCCACTGTTGAAGTATAGTTTTTAATTATTAAATCAAAAACTATACTATGTCAAACATTGAAACCTGGTCGCATGAACTCCTTATTAGTTGTTTACTATCCATACCAATTTTTAAATCGATAACTTAAACCATACATTTGTTATTAACGAAAAACAAAAAGTCAGTTTTTCGCATTTTTCTCAAACAAAAAAAAATCAAAAACAATTGAATTATATATAAAAATGTGCGTCTCGATGACCTCTATCGTTTAGTGAAAAAATCATTAAAATCGGATAATCCGTTCATAACGTTGGCCCGACGCAAACCCGTTGTTAGGCAGACGAAAATATTAATTAAGCCTTTTAGTATATAAGATTCATTATCTGTGAGCGCGGATGTATGCGTCTTGGACGCTGCTCTAGTTAACTTTAAAATTGGATGTCCGCGTGACTGCGCATTAGGGGTGATCATAACAGTCGATTTGCTAAAAAAAATTTATTTTCATTTGGGCAGATTTTCAGAAAGGTGTCTTTTGATACCAACAATGAAATTCTTAAGTGGAAAAAAAATCAAAAAATATTTAATGCCCTCAGCACTTAATTGAAATTTTGGTATCTTTGATTATGGCGCTTTTAATTAAATATTTATTTTTTACACACTTTTAAGCTAAAAGTCTGTTAAATAGTGAAATTATTACAGTTTATACTATTAATGAGTCATACATTCTTGATAAGGATGAAATATCTTACTCGACGGTACGCAATAACCCATCAGCGAGAGAGTTGTTTTAGTCCATCGCTAGTTATTTCGTACTAAAGTCGTTATAAGCATAGTATTAACATTAACAAGATTATTTGTTTGGAATAATTAATAATTTTTGGTAGGTAAGTATTGTTATATGCAATTTAATGTATGATAATTTAAAAATTTGTCTAGACAATTATTTTTTCGACAAATTTCAGATACCTGACCTATATATCGTTTTGTTGCAATGAAGACCAGAAACACAGACATAAACTCTTCTGTTCCCAAATTTCCAGCTGTTAGTATTAAAAATAATACCAAATTCAAGAAAACTATAAACACCAGGATCAATATAAACTGCCCATTATTTGGACCACCCGCGAATCTAAATGGATTGACTCTCCCAACTTATATAGACGTAATGAAATATTATCAGCTAGTTCGAAATAAATTAAAATCTAATTGCAATAAAGAACCATCGCTTACTCATATTGCCACTGCAATTGCTGAAAAGGTAGCATCTATTTGGAGTAAAGCTAGTATTCCGATTGTGCCTAAGAGAAGAATATTGGAAATGATCAAAACGTACTGGTTAAAATGTGTCGCAATTAAGAAGTCTTTATCGTTACCACCTAAAAAACAAGGAAAAAATTTTAATGTTAAATTAGAATGCTTTAAGAAAAACGCTGAATTACTTATGGATGTGGCTGCTTGCAAATGCAAGCAAGATTGTAAATGTGCAAAAGATAAAAAAGTACTTGAAATAGAAAAAACATTTTTATTGGATCAGAGAACAGTGCGAAAAATGGTAATGGGCAATGTTGATTCGAAGACAACAAAACAAATACAAAAGAAAAATATTCGAGTGCAACAAAATTTATTACGAAGAGAAAAGTATCAGAAAAATGTGTGTGCACAAACAATCGTGTCTGCTGAAGATGCTGCATCTAAGTCTGGTGAATTAAGTAACAGTGAATCCGAAATTGAAATTGATGATGATGAAACAATGCCGTTGCAAATTTCAAATTCAGAATCAAATTTTGAATCAGATCCTTCACCGAATAATGAATTTACGCCGATTTTGAAACGAAAGAGAAGTTTTAAATTACCATCAGTTGCAATTGCAGCAGAAAGAACTGGAGTATCTAGTGCAGCGGCTGCTATGATTGCAAGTGCGGCTTTAAAAGATGTTGGATTAATTAAAAGTGACGACCATTCTTTTGTTGTGGATCGAATGAAAATAAAACGTTTACGTGAAAGTCAAAGAAACAAAATAAAAACTAAGCACAGTGAAACAGCCGAATCCCTAAAAGGACTTTATTTTGATGGTCGTAAAGACAAAACAATGTGTGCCGCAAAAATAGACGGGAAATCCTATACGAAATCGGTAACAGAAGAACATTATTCTCTTGTGCAACAACCCGGTTCCTATTATTTTGGACACATTACTCCACTTTCTGGTAGTGCTGAAGATATTTCGTCTAAAATATTTGAATTTTTTATTGAAAATTCTGTCTGTACCGATGAACTTGTGGCTATTGGAGCAGATGGGACTGCAGTAAATACTGGGAAAAAAAACAGGCGTTATCAGGCGTATTGAAGTTAAATTGGGAAGACCATTGCAATGGTTTATTTGTCTCCTGCATTGTAATGAGTTGCCACTGCGTCATTTATTTAATCATGTTGATGGTAAAACTACTGGTCCGGCAGGCTATTCGGGTCCGATTGGAAAATTAATAATTGATTGTCAAACCTCCCATTGCTAAATTTTCTGCCATAGATGGCCCGCAACTTCCAGCTATTATAGTAACTGATCTCAGTAGTGATCAGAAGTATTTAAAGGAAATTTACGAAGCTGTTAGAAGTGGCTTTTGCTCTAAAGATCTTGTTTTACGTAGCCCAGGAAAGTTAGCTCATTCTAGGTGGTTAACTTTGGCCAATAGAATTTTAAGGCTTTATGTTTCAACTACATCACCTAGCGATAATTTAATTATACTTGCAACTTATCTGATGATGGTTTATACTCCAGTTTGGTTTGCGATCAAAACAAAACCATCATGCAAAGATGGAAGTCGCTACTTTTATAAGCTAATTTCTTCATCTCGTTATTTACCAGATAATCTTAAAGCAGTAGTTGATCCAGTTATAAAACGCAACGCGTTTTTCGCGCATCCAGAGAATGTAATCTTATCTCTTCTGACGGATGATTCCAAAGTTATTCGAGAATTAGGCCTTCGCAAAATAAAAAAAGCAAGGAAAGAAGCAAATACGAGAATTCTAAGAAAATTTGAAGTTCCAGAAATTAATTTAGATGCCAGCTCATATTATGAGATGATATTTTGGCAGAACTTGAATGTAACTGAACCACCTATTACTCGTTCAATTTCCGATGAAGACATTAACAATATGGTTACTACCAAAGAAATTGATAATATTGAGTTCCCAAGGTTCCCAAACCATACTCAAAGTGTGGAGAGAACAGTTAAAGTAGTGACGGAAGCTGCCAAAACTGTGTGTGGGGAATTTGCACGTGACGGTTTTATTAGAAACCGGTTGGATTCTCGTAGAAACATGCCAAAGTTTTCTTCTAAAAAAGACTTTCGTATTTAGTTGGACTTGTCCTCTCACGTGTTTAGTTTTAAGGAAATAATCAAAATCTGAAGCTATATGTTTAAATTTATATTTTTAAACGTACAAAGTGTATTTTAAGTTACTTTAAAGAATTATATTTTGTTATATATAGTGATAAATATGTAAATAATCCTAAATAAATAATCGTCTAATAAATATTGCACTATTTTCTTTCAACGCCTACCGCGATATACATAGTTCAATCATTAAAAATTTTGACACGATGCTGAGGGCAGTAGATATTTTTTTAAATTTAATTATTTTGGGGGATTATTGTGGGACCATAGAGGCATCTTTTGCAAACTCTGCCCAAAGGAAAAAAAAAGTTGACTTTTATGATCACCCCTACTGCGCATGCGCCGAGTGTTCGCCTCGTTCTGCGAAACCGCTCCCACCAGATTGTTGTAAACCGGCTGGCCAGTTAGGTAGGTAGGGCCCTTGTAGTACCCAGGTTAGGGAGTTAGGTGTCCAGGGCCTGCGGGAAAACTTGAGACACGCGCCCGATTTGTTGTTTCATTTTTCAGGTTACCTTGTTCTGCAGCCCGTGAACATCCGTGATTTGAGCTTCTGTATTTTGTTCGTTGCATTTCTTTTGAATTATTTTAACTTAAACATACGTCGTATGCTGTCAATAAATCTCATTGTTAAGTTAACTTCGGTTTTATTTTATATTAGAACTTTAGATACCTTCACACTGCCTGCGTATCCTCGCTCCAGTTCTGTGTTCTTTTTCTTCAGTGATATAGTTTCAATTAGATCTCGCGGCTACCGCAACCTAGCGGGTGAGGACGACACTATTGGTTGCGTGGCGCCCCCTCTTTGAACCACCCCTTCTTCGCTGAGAAGCCGGCACTCACCCCGGTGAGATCTTTGTTACGGCCAACACCAGGTAGGTACGTAACAAAAAGTTAAAAAATTATCAACAACTACACAGCGAACGGCAAGTACTGTACTGTACTACGAACACGACGTGCTAAGCACTCAACGGTCCGTGCGTTTTTCTTTCTTACACTATAAAATTCATAACTCGTAATCTAGTCAACCAATTATATTGATTTCTTCACTAAAAATTATTTTGTTTGTCTTGACGAGACCTTTAAAATAAGGTGTCACAACCGCTATAAAATAATCAGCGGATATATCGTTCGCGTGGGCGTCCATTACTTCTGAATTGGTCCGAAAGTTTTGTTGATCCGAGAAACAAGTATAAACCGGGTTATTAGCAAAATGGTGATGAAAAATTGAACATTTCAGTTTTTCACAAATTTCAAAAAAAATTTGAACGCGTGTATCTCAGAAACGGTTAATCGAAGAGAGCAGTTCAAAGTGTCATTTTTTTGGAAATTTTGTTCTCCACAAAAATGTACTGGAAAATCTTAAATGTAGATCTAACCGTTTAGTAGTTATTGACAAATAACCAAAAAAATCCATTTTCTTGGGCGATTTTTTCGAATTTCCCGGAGTTGCCCAGGGGTGCCGCTCTGGCACCCGTCATATTATGATTCTGTATATCAAATAGTACTAGAATCAATCATAAAATATTTGTTGTACCCAACTTCCAGGTTACATGGCTCGGCGACCGGACTATTATCCTGTATTCAGTTTACTTCAGATGATGTAAGTCGATTAACACATCGTCAGTCGAGAATTATATTGTTTTATCTACATTTTTTTCGTTTTCGGCATTATATGCCTAAATTTTTTGTCGGTATTATTTTATTCTATCTATATGACAATATCTATAAAAACTGTACTTATTCTAGCGTTCTAGCCAATCATATTGCAAGACGGTTGTAGATAGAACATTATAAAATTTAAACAATTTATAAGTTCGTTTACAGATTCTGTGTGTAATCATGAGTTTATAAATAAAATTTTATTCTAAAACTCATGTTTCTGTATCTTATTACTCTATTCCGGTTGTTGCTTTAGTTTTCTTAAATTTGTATAGTTCTTATATACAAACAATAATGTATTGAACAATTTTTTGTCACCTTGTGGCATAAATTTAAATAAACTATTGAGGTCTAATACTTTTTCTTGAGAAATGAATTATGTTTTTATGACAGGACAAATTTTTACGAAAGAAGATTAAAATGTTGCTGTTTTTTCTGCGATGAACGATTTAATTTTCCAGTACCTAGTTAAAAATAATACCTACTTAAATTCAAAAACTCATTTTTACTGAATTATTATTCAATAAAAATGAGTTTTTGAATGGTTTATTTAAATTTATGCCACAAGGTGACAACAAATTGTTCAATACATTATTGTTTGTATATAAGAACTATAAAAATTTAAGAAAACTAAAGCAACAACCGGAATAGAGTAATAAGATACAGAAACATGAGTTTTAGAATTAAATTTTATTTTATTATTATTAATTATTTTATCAATATTTTAGCAAAATGTTATATCTACAAATTAAAAAAAAATTATTGTCGTGTAACTTTTTTTCTATGTATTTTTTAAAAACAAAAATTAATACATAAGATAGTTTCAATGTACACTAGCGGAAAAAAGAAACAGCACCCCCCACCCGAAAAGTTGAAAAATAGGTGAATTTTTAAACCGTGATAACTCGGCCGTTTTTCAATGAAATTGGATGAAACTTTGAATCCGAAAAACTTTCAAGTGTCTACTTTAAAGTCATGCATGCGAACTTAAGCGCAACCCCTTCCGCCCTCCTCTAGCACACCGTGAAAAAAAGAAGTTTTTAATTTAAAAAATGTTCAACTTTGACAATGTGTGTACCATGTGTACTTTGACAATGTGTACCAAATCGTCGTAGGAACTTCGTTTTTTGAGTCCTGCACAGGTAATTGAACAAGTTTCAATGCCCTTTTGGTGGATCGAGTCGACAAATTTTTTCCAACTCGGTATACATGGCCAAAGTTGGACGTGTTTTTGCCCAAAAACGTGTTTTTTTTGTTCGGGTTTTGAAGGGTACAAAAATAGATCATCCTAATCTGAGTTTACCCCCTGAAAGTAGAGCCACTATGGGTTTTCCCCCCGAAAGAATCGTCTAATTTGGTTGAAAAGTTGCTGAGTTATGTGCGAAAAACCTAAAAATGCACTTTTAAAAATAACTTTGTGCCAAATCATCGTAGGAACTTCGTTCTTTGAGTCCTGCACAGGGAATTGAACAAATTTTAGTGCCCTTTCGGTGGATCAGGTCAAAAAAAAAATTTCAAGTCCGTACACACCGTCAAAGTTGGAAATTTTTTAAATTAAAAACATTTTTTTTCACAGGGTGCTAGAGGGGGGCGGCAGGGGTTGCGTTTAAGATCGCATGCATGACTTTAAAGTAGACACTTAAAAGTTTTTCGGACTCAACGTTTCATCCAATTTAATTAAAAAACAGCCGAGTTATGACGGTTTGAAAATGCACATATTTTTCAACTTTTCTTGGGGGGCGGTTTCTTTTTTCCGCTAGTGTATTTTATAAGAATAATCATTGAGACGCAGCCTGCAGCCTATAAACAGTAGAAAGACAGATGCAACAACCATTTTTTTAAAACTGTATAATTCTCGACTAGATCGATTCGCGTATTTTGTGATCAATGTCAGAAAGATACTAATGCGGTTGCATCCATTAAAAGTTGTTAATTGATTTGCAATCTGAATTTACAAATTTGCATGCTGAAATAAGTGACTTAAAGGATAAAGTTAATTCCAACAATGCAGTGATTAATAATGAATACAGTTTAATAAATAAAGTTATTAACGAAATATCTGTCAGACAATTACGTGCTCATAACATTATAATATCGGGAGTAGCGGAAGTTGATGACAAAGATCTATCAACAAAAATCTCCGATCTCACAGCAGTTTGTTGTTGCACCTACTCTACTCTCTATTATCGGGCCGATAATCTCAAAAAAACCAACTAAATCATAACCCAACCACAGTTCTCTCACAAAATGCTTTAATTTTTTTTAAATCAAAACATTCAAAATTTAAATAATAAACTATCACTTCTTGTTATACAGCCATGCTTGCTTTATCTTATGATATTATTGCCTTATCAGAAACTTGGCTCCATGACGGTATTAACTAGTCGCGAATTTAGTGATAATAATTACTGTATTTACAGAACTGATCGTGATACTGATTTATCCCATGGAGGGGGTGTTCTACTATAAATAATTACATTTTCTCAATGGAAATTAACTTAAAGGAATTCAATTTAAGAATAATAAGTATGTGTTGACATTTCATGTGTTTTATGGAATAAGTAACAAAGATCTCTATATATTAATATTTATGGAATGAAAAAGTAACAGAGTTCTCAGTCTTCAAAGTTAAATTTATTTATTAACAGATGATAATCATCACCGACGTAGCAAATCTACCTTCCTCAGGGTTCTAGGAGAAAACCACATACAATAAATTACAAACATCATACAAAAATAATACAATTAAGGTAATGTACTTACAATTATCAAAATCTTGAAAAATTCAACATTTAGTTACATACAAATTTAGCAACTTGTCGTCATAATTTAAAACATACACCATACAAAATTATTTCAATATTCGTAGACCAAGCAAAGTTACTACCAAGAATCAACTGTGCGAAGACAGGACGAAACTTATATATATGTATACAAGAAAGGATGAAACCAGTAATAGGATATTGATGATCCAATGGGAGAACATTAAACTAATTAATCCAACAGGATGGTTCTTATCTAACTGACAAAGAGACGTCAAAAAAGATTCCCGTAATGTTTAGTCAGAATGCCGCTATATATTGCGCTTAAATTTTGGATATCAGATCTTGAGTTGACCGAGTTCTTATTCTCTTGAATGTGGAGCATCTCTAAAGTCAAACGTTTATTCAGATTCGATTCAGTGTCGATAATAGTTACAGAATCAAAGTTAAATGTGTGGTTTTCAGTTTTGCAATGATGAACCAAAGCACAATTACCTGTGTTGTTTGGTTTCACACAGTTCCTTTTGTGCTCTTTAATCCTAGTATCTAGATATCTCTTCGATTGACCTATATAAACCTTGTCACAATCATTGCATGGAATCTGGTATTTGATGTTTGATTTCTTAAGTTTGTTAATTGGAAATTTAGTGTTAGTAAATAATTGTCCCACAGTTTTTGTTTGTTTGTAAGTAATGTTAACATCAATATGCCTTGTAATGGTTTTTTAATATTCTGTGATAACTTAGGTATAAACGGTATAGTGTTATAAAACCCTTTTGTTTGATCTTTTTGTTTATGATTTCGTGTGTCTGTTGGATTGTTGTTAATTAAACTGTTGACTAAACTTTTTGGGTAGTTGTTAATTAATAATTGATCCTTGACTTCATTTAATACCGCTGATTTGTATCTTTGGCTGGTAAGTAGGAGCGCGCGCTTTTTCAAATTATTTGCAACATTTACCAATTGGTGGAGGGGATGTTGTGACTTATAATTCAGATAACGCGTGGAAGATGACGCTTTTTTGTACCATCTGGTTTCTATTTTACCTTCTGATGTACGAATTAAAAGGATATCCAAGAATGGTAGAGTACAATTGTTTTCTTCCTCCATGGTAAACTGCAGGTGAGAATTAAAGCTGTTAAATGTGTTCAGAACTGATGTGACCTTGTCCGCAGGAACAGCTTTAACGATGTCATCAACATACTTCTTAAAAAATGTAGGAGTGAAATCCAGGGCAGCAAGACATTTTTCCACTAACAAATCCATGACTAAATTTGCAACACCAGGACTGAGGCTAGAACCCATGGCTGTTCCAAATTTTTGTAGGTAAAGGTACCTTGAAAACAAAAATAGCTATTATTGTACCAAAACTCCAACAAATCTTTGAACTCTTTTTTAGGTATTTCTGTTCTTAAGCTGATTATATCCCACATCTTGTCAACTACTTCGAGGATCAAGCATAAAGGAATGTTGGTAAAGAGATATACAACATCAAGTGATATTTATTAACCTTACTGATGTAGAAATTCCCGTAAAATGCAAGAACTTACTTTCATTAGGCCCTAAATTTGCTGTAGCTCATCTACCTCATGAAATACCAGTTAATAAAATAATTACTGATGTGGAATATATACTTACCTCATTCACTGACACAGAATTAAAGAACAATGTAAGAGCTGGTATTGCAAATAATATTATCAATCATATAAACAAAAGTCATTTTAATTCTAATTTTAATAATAGTTTCACTACAGAGTTTATTAAAACAAAGAAATTCCTTACAGACAACAAAAATGAATTGATAATAATGAAAGCAGACAAAGGTAACAAATCAGTAGCCATAAAACCGGTAGACTACAACCAGAAAATGATAAACTTATTGCAAGACACTAATACTTACACAGCTGTTGCACAAGATCCTACAACTAAAATTCAAAATAAAAATAATAAACTAGTAAAACAACTCCATGAAAAAATGTATCTAGATAAACGGACTAAATGTATGTTAACACAGGAGACTGCGGTTACACCAAGAATTTACGGATTAATTAAAGTTCACAAAGAGAATTATCCTCTGAGGCCAATTGTTTCAGGAATTAATGGACCAACATCGAATCTAGCATCTTATATTTCCAATGTCATCAGCAACCTGGAACAAGACGAGTATCATGTGAAAAACTTCTTCGAGTTTAAGGAATTTATTGAAAACATAACCCTAGAACCTGGATATATTCTAATATCACTTGATGTTGTATCTCTCTTTACCAACATTCCTTTATGCTTGATCCTCGAAGTAGTTGACAAGATGTGGGATATAATCAGCTTAAGAACAGAAATACCTAAAAAAGAGTTCAAAGATTTGTTGGAGTTTTGGTACAATAATAGCTATTTTTGTTTTCAAGGTACCTTTTACCTACAAAAATTTGGAACAGCCATGGGTTCTAGCCTTAGTCTTGGTGTTGCAAATTTAGTCATGGATTTGTTAGTGGAAAAATGTCTTGCTGTCCTGGATTTCACGCCTACATTTTTTAAGAAGTATGTTGATGACATCGTTACAGCTGTTCCTGCGGACAAGGTCACATCAGTTCTGAACACATTTAACAGCTTTAATTCTCACCTGCAGTTTACCATGGGGGAAGAAAACAATTGTACTCTACCATTCTTGGATATCCTTTTAATTCGTACATCAGAAGGTAAAATAGAAACCAGATGGTACAAAAAAGCGTCATCTTCCACGCGTTATCTGAATTATAAGTCACAACATCCCCTCCACCAATTGGTAAATGTTGCAAATAATTTGAAAAAGCGCGCGCTCCTACTTACCAGCCAAAGATACAAATCAGCGGTATTAAATGAAGTCAAGGATCAATTATTAATTAACAACTACCCAAAAAGTTTAGTCAACAGTTTAATTAACAACAATCCAACAGACATACGAAATCATAAACAAAAAGATCAAACAAAAGGGTTTTATAACACTATACCGTTTATACCTAAGTTATCACAGAATATTAAAAAAACCATTACAAGGCATATTGATGTTAACATTACTTACAAACAAACAAAAACTGTGGGACAATTATTTACTAACACTAAATTTCCAATTAACAAACTTAAGAAATCAAACATCATATACCAGATTCCATGCAATTATTGTGACAAGGTTTATATAGGTCAATCGAAGAGATATCTAGATACTAGGATTAAAGAGCACAAAAGGAACTCTGTGAAACCAAACAACACAGGTAATTGTGCTTTGGTTCATCATTGCAAAACTGAAAACCACACATTTAACTTTGATTCTGTAACTATTATCGACACTGAATCGAATCTGAATAAACGTTTGACTTTAGAGATGCTCCACATTCAAGAGAATAAGAACTCGGTCAACTCAAGATCTGACATCTAAAATTTAAGCGCAATATATAGCGGAATTCTGACTAAACATTACGGGAATCTTTTTTGACGTCTCTTTGTCAGTTAGATAAGAACCATCCTGTTAGATTAATTAGTTTAATGTTCTCCCATTGGATCATCAATATCCTATTACTGGTTTCATCCTTTCTTGTATACATATATATAAGTTTCGTCCTGTCTTCGCACAGTTGATTCTTGGTAGTAATTTTGCTTGGCCTACGAATATTGAAATAATTTTGTATGGTGTATGTTTTAAATTATGACGACAAGTTGCTAAATTTTTATGTAACTAAATGTTTAATTTTTCAAGATTTTGATAATTGTAAGTACATTACCTTAATTGTATTATTTTTGTATGATATTTGTAATTTATTGTATGTGGTTTTCTCCTAGAACCCTGAGGAAGGTAGATTTGCTACCGAAACGTCGGTGATGATTATCATCTGTTAATAAATAAATTTAACTTTGAAGACTGAGAACTCTGTTACTTTTTCATTCCATTTACCTAAACAGTCAAGAAATTACAATTTAATTAATATTTATATTCCTCCAGCAAATACTGTAGAAATTTATAATGATATATTTGAAGAAATCCAAGTTTACAGTTCTTATAGGATGCGTACCTACTGTATAATCACTGGTAAAATAATAAATAATAATAAATAAATAAATATAATATATTTTGCTTAGAGAACAAAAATACATCTCTGTACAAAAGAGTTGGCAACAAAGTGCATATAGTTTATTCTTATATATTGATACATTTTTTCTTACTAATATGTGTATTTGATTTTTATATGTTATTAATAAATGCTCGAAGTCTGAGTGCTGCTTTAATATAGTTATAAATGTCATACATCTTCGGAATGGTTGCTTCTCCTAATAGGATCCTTGTGTTCGAGGTAGCTTCTACGATGTTTTGGCCGTCCTGGATGAAATGCTTCTGAATGAGGGTACTTCTGAGAGGATTGTATATAGGACAATCAAATAGGAAGTGGTGTAGGTTGTTTGGTTTATTTAAGTGTGTTGCAGATGTCACAGATTACTGCACCGTTGAATGTGTGGAGTGCTCCCTCAAGGTTTAAAAATATTAATTCAGGATTTGATGTACGAATTCTACTGAATAGTGTGAGGATACTATATGGGACGGGCAAGGTAAAATAGTTTTGGTGAATACTGTAGTATTTGAAGTTAGGGTTATACGAAGAATCCTTTATAGATTGGATATCTATTTTGTATAAAACGTCATTGTAAGCTGATAGAATGTTACAGAGTTCATCTTTTATAGTGGTACAACTTTTTTCGGTCCACACCCATTTGTGGTGAGCTTTTGTGAGAGCTGAGTCCAAATGATTTGTCCAATTTAGCATGTTTTGAGGTTTATCATTGTTTGTATCATTTAAAGATTTAAGTTGGATTAATCTTTCGTAACAAACTTTTGGGTATCGGTCCTCTGGCATCATAAGAATTTTTTGCCACCAGTTCAGTACTTTTTGTAGGATTAGAAGTTCTAATTTTGGTTGACCCGTTTCAATTCTGATTATATAATTTGGTGTTGATTTTGTCCATCTTAGTATGCTTTTAAAAATTTAAAAAATTTAATTGTATTATTTTTGTATGATGTTTGTAATTTATTGTATGTGGTTTTCTCCTAGAACCCTGAGGAAGGTAGATTTGCTACCGAAACGTCGGTGATGATTATCATCTGTTAATAAATAAATTTAACTTTGAAGACTGAGAACTCTGTTACTTTTTCATTCCATTTACCTAAACAGTCAAGAAATTACAATTTAATTAATATTTATATTCCTCCAGCAAATACTGTAGAAATTTATAATGATATATTTGAAGAAATCCAAGTTTACAGTTCTTATAGGATGCGTACCTACTGTATAATCACTGGTGATTTTAATATTCCTAATTTTGTAATCTATTTTAATACTCCCACTATCAACTCAATTAATAACATTTTAATTTTTTTTGAATTTGAACATAACTTAAAAAAACTCATGTGATCGTTTGTTAGATTTAGTAATTTTTAATGTTAATTGTTCTGTTAAGCCAGAGTTGCCAGATTGGGCGATTTATCGCCATTTGTGCTATAAAAAATAAATTTTTGCGACAAAAATTTACTATTGGGGACAGGCGATTGTTTTAGGCTATCATTTTTTTTAAATTATAAGTTTGGGCGATAAGCAACAGCAAAACTATCAAAATAAATTTATTCGAATATGAAATACACTCACCGGCACGGAAAACGGGTCACTTATTTTTTTTTAAGAAAAAAACATTTATGTTGAGGACGAATGCCGTAATATTACTATTGATATATGTTAACTAGACATTCTCGAAGGCGCTTCCATTACCAACTCTTACAAACATTAACAATTTACTTAAATATTCCTTTTATATGCGCATCATACCGAAATCGCGAAATTTATAAAATGCATAGTTATTGATAATGCTGGCATTATTTCTTTACATCATTTGTTTTATTGTTTATTTATCATTTTGATGGGGTGTGATGTGGTCTATGTTTTCAAAATGACACAGAATGCATAAATTGTAGTTTCCATCATCACTTTAATCGAAGACAGAAGAAGTCAACATTTCGTAGCTAAACGGTACAATGTATCACTTAGTACCTACTATTCAACGCGTTTATACACGTTTTCTAGCGACAGATTTCTACACCAGAAGACCTGGAATAGACCTGAGAACAGCAACAGAAATATTAGATTTTTTGTTTTGACATCGCGTCGAAATCGCAATATAATTGCCGTGGAGGCCCATAAATCATTACTACAATTGCATACTGTGAATAATAGTGAAGGTATTGTACGAAGAAGAGTAATAGAAGTAAATTTTCTGGCACGATGGTCCGCCATGCGACCACACCTCCTCCAACATTACCGAGTAGCTCGCTTGTAATTTTTTGAAAGGCGTGTAAATTGGGATTAAGGTGATTAGACTCGTGTTTTAGTCATTACCGAATCCCGATATTTTTTAATGTCACCATATGGATGTGTAAAAGTGTGACGACCAATTGAGAAACTTGTGCATTCAGCAATACTGTAAGATTCCTGGGAGGATCAGTAATGGTAATATTCAATACCGATATACAAGATATTCTGACCGACAATGTTGTCCCTTATGCACCATTTTAAGATGATAAATTTATCTTGATGCACGATAATGCGCGCCGCGATGCTGCTGCAATCTTGAACGGTTTCATAAATGTTGTTAACATCAATCGTATGATGTGTCCAGCGCGGAGTACAGATCTGAATCCAATATAATTTGGGTAGTATATGCCCGATATAAAGATTCGAAGTCGTGTACCCGGTCCCAGAGATGCATTTTTAGAAGCATATAATAATATCCCTCAAGATGGCATCAGGAACCTCATTTTGAGTATGCCTCTATGTTTCACCGAGGTCATAAAGTACGCATAGGGAATTATGTTTATTTATGTGATTCCAATTTTTTGCAACTTATTTTTTATTGTTTTTATGTCCATAATTTTTTCATTTCATAATAAACAATTAGTAAATATTCAAAACATTAATTTCATAATACGAAATGCTTGACTATAATACCCTTTAATAAAATATATCATAGTTATATAAAATAATCAAGGGATAACAAAAAAATTTACAAAAGAAAAAGTAACCCGTTTTCCGTGCCGGTGAGTGTATATTTGAACTTAGCGCCGGGTTATGCTCATGCGCCTTTGCTTGACGGTCTACCTTACCTACTCTTGGTCTTGTATTGTTGGGTGACAGTGTATTCTTTATATTTTTAATTTACTTGAATGTTTTCTGTTGTTTTATAAAATGGGGAAATACGGAAAATAAAAACAGATACAATAGTGAATGGGAGAATTACAATTTAAAAGTAATTATAATGTGAGGTTAGATATTTCGAAATGGAATTGTCTATTCGGAATGCGATTGTACAAGATTGTACTTACGATTGCACGAGATTGTATTTAAGATTGCACGAATTTGCACGTAAGAATGACCTTAAGAACTTTTATATCCAATCGCGATTGTATTTAAAAGCTTTTAAATACATTCAAAGTACAATCTGATCATATATCAGCCCATAAATGTCGGAAATAGAATTAAAATTCATTAAACCTTTTAGAATACGTATCTGACAGGTTATGAGGCATCTAACCTAATTCAAATTGTTTGACTCGATTCGGATGCGAAACCGCGATGGTTTTTCGTGCCGGAAAGTGATCGGAATCGGAACAACATAAGGGGTGAATTTTTGCACACCTCAATGGAGCACAGAACCCGAAGTTTTGAAAAACGCAATCTGTGATGAACCAAAAATACGGCTTTATTTAACAAACAACAGCATATAAACAATGAATAGAACAAAAGCAAGTTATGTACTAACTATGATTAAAATATTGTAACGAGCGGCGCCCGGGTGGCGGCGGCCAAGCGACCGGCACAGACCAGGTCGCTGAGTCTAGCCGGCGCGCTATTATGTTGATGGCGCCAGAGGGGGATGACTCATCGGGTCACGCGATAAGGTAATGAAATTTAATGACTTTCTGGAAGGAATCTATGGATTCTTCTGGAATTAACGCCTGTGGATATATAAACGCTACCCGAGCGGACGGTGAGTCAGTCTACGTTAGAATGGTGACATAAATAGAAGTCTACGTTTGAATAGTGACATAAATAGAACTAAATATTCATGTATTGTGACATAAAAAGAGTTTAATGTTATTTAGTGATTAAATAAATAATTATAGTGTATAAATAAATAATCGTAGTAGTGTTAAGTGTGTAAATAAATATAATTAGTGTGTAATTAGTGTTTTAAGTTTAATTAATAGTGCGTGTTTATGTAATTATCATTAAATTTTATCTTTTATTTTTCGTTATTAAACTTGTTATATAAATATTCGTGTTTTACTGATTTTACACTTCACCTAAATAAATAAAACCGTTACAATATTGAAATTAATTTACAACATTCACTGCAGCGTAATTTATACGGTAGTCTTTAAGATAATTTGGTGTTTGTGTTCTCTAGTTGAGCGACGCAGAGGTCGTGACAATTCCATCGAAGATCTAGGTAAAGTTGAATCGGAAGTTGGTAGTACAGGTCCAGGAACAGTTAAATCAGTAATTCGAAGTTGGTAGTAGGTGGTAAAGGTTGACATGGATTTAAGAGTGCTTGATCTTGAAGATTTTTATCTGGAAGGTTAGAGTCTATTATGGGATTAATCAGTTCTGAAGGCTCAGGTGAAATTATTGTATGTTCATCAGATGATATACAACTAGGAGCTAAATGACGATTCTTCAACTAAAGGATCGTATTTGCTATTTCTCTGATGTATTTTTAGCCAAAGTATAGCACCAGGACTAAGCCATGAAGGTAGAGATTCTCCACTACAGGATCTGCGTTTATGATGGAACATCCGTTCATGTCGAGTTTCATTGGTAGATGTACACAACAAAGAGCGAATTGAATGCAATGCTTTAGGTAACACATGTTTCTACGTAGTTACGTGCAAGTTTTTAGATTTTAATGCAAGTTGAATTGTCTTCCAAATTATCCCGTTGTACCACTTTACTTGGCCATTACATTGAGGATTATATGCAGTAGTTCTACTGGTAGCCATGGCTCTCTTGTTGAGGTATTCATTTGACATAAAACTAGTATCTCTGTCACTGTGGATGCATTCCAAATGTATTGAGTTCCAAATGTATTGAAAAGAGATTCTAAATGTTTAATGACTGTTGTGGCCGATAAATCAGAACAGGGGAAAGCCCAAGAGAATCTAGAGAATTCATCAACGACAGTTAATATGTATTTGTTTTTCGTAGCAGACGGGATAGGACCTTTGAATTCTAGTGATAATCTTTCGAAAGAATTTGTAGCTTTGATTAGATTAGATTTATTACCTTTGTAAAATTAACATATATAACATTCTTTCGTGAGCTTGCGAATGTCTTCTATAGAGTAGGGCAAAGTTTCAGATCTTACCCAGTGAAACATACGAATTATTCCTGGGTGACATAGCGCTTCATGTAGTTCGTTTAGTTTATTTAAATTAGCGTTAGTTATATTGGGGGGAGGGCTACAGAATAGCGGTAAGAAGCCTGAAATACACCCCCCCTACGCCATTACTGCCGAAGGAACGGGTGACAGCGGTAGTGGATGCACTATTTCCCAGGCATCCAAGGGTGAGCTGGATAGTCACCAGCATTCCGACACAGGATATCCCTCTGTTCACGGAAGCGGAAATTGTGCAGGCCGCAGCCAAACTAAACTCAGGTAAGGCACCAGGACCCGACGGAGTCCCCACCGACATCGTAAAACTGGCGGTGAGCGAGCACCAGGACTATTTCTTGGAGGTTATGAATAACCTACTGTCAAGAGGAGAGTTTCCAGCAGAGTGGAAGAAAGCCCGGCTGGTGCTTCTGCGTAAGGGAAACAAACCACTTAATGAACCTACGTCTTTCCGCCCACTGTGCATGCTGAACAGCACAGCGAAGCTAATGGAGCACCTCCTTCTTAAAAGGTTGAAGGACCATATAGCAGCCACGGGAGGATTGGCGGAAAGACAATATGGATTTAGAGAGGGCAGAAGCACCATAGGGGCAATAGCCGAGGTACTGGAACTCGTTAGCAAGGCCAAAGAGGGCACGTGGAGGACTCGGGAGATAACGGCGCTTGTCACTCTCGACATCAGAAATGCGTTCAACACTCTGCCATGGCGTAGGATTATACGGGCCCTCAGGGAGAAAGACGTCCCGGGATACCTTATCCGAATGTTCCAGAGTTATCTTTCTGAAAGGAAGATACTTGCGGAACACGAGGATGGGGTGATGGATGTAGAGGTGACCTCGGGTGTACCACAGGGGTCGATCCTCGGACCGTACCTGTGGAACACAACGTACGACGGGGTCCTCAGACTGGATCTGCCACAGGGGGCAAACCTCATAGGGTTTGCGGATGATCTGGCCCTGGTGGTGACGGCCAGGACGGAGGCGGAGGTCCAAGACAGGGCGAATGAGGCGGCCCAGACAATAGTTGAATGGCTTGAGGAAAATGGACTTGCACTGGCACCAGAAAAGTCAGAGATGGTAATAATGGCAGGGAGACGAAAGCTCAACCCAATAAACTTGAGTGTCCTTGGCCAGAATATCGAGCCTTCGAATACGGTGAGATACCTGGGGGTGACGATTGACAGAAACCCCTCTCTGATCCCCCATATCAAAGAGGTCGCATCCAAGGCCAGCAGAGCGACAACGGCTCTAACCAAGATAATGCCGAACGTGAGGGGGCCCAAAGCCAGTAGGAGAAGGATACTGTGCAGTGTCGTGCATTCGATCCTACTCTATGCAGCACCAATATGGGTCAAAGCGCTAGAGAAAGGGATTGCAAGGAAGGAGATGGCCAGGGTGCAGAGAAAGGCCGCACTGAGAATCGTTAGCGCATACCGCACAGTATCCGAAGACGCGGTATTGGTACTGGCAGGAATACCCCCCATTGACTTGATGGCAAAAGAGAGGGCCGCGAATATGGAGGGGGAACCAGGGAAGGATAAGAAAGCCATCAGAGAGGAACAGAGGGCAAAACTCATGGCAGAGTGGCAACATCGGTGGGACAAAAGTGAAAAGGGAAGTTGGACAAGAAAGCTGATACCACTCGTGGGAGAATGGGTGAACAGAACCCATGGCGAACTAAACTACCACATCACACAGGCCCTAACTGGACACGGTTGTTTTGGAATGTACCTCAAGAGGATTGGGAAGGAGGAAACAGATATTTGCCGCATCTGCGATGAGGAGCAAGATACCCCAGAGCATACGCTCCTAAGATGTAGGAGATGGGAGACGAAACGGGAAGTCTTACGGGCAGAATATAGCATAGAGCTAACCAACTCCAACATAGTCCAGACTATGCTGGAGTCTGAGGATGGCTGGAAGGGGGTGAGCTCCTTGATAGTAGAAATCATGGCGGAAAAATAAAAGATGGAGAGGGAACGTCAGAGCTCCATGCTCCTGAGAGGGGAGTAGGGATAAGACGCGCCCGATTGAAGCCAGCGCCCTGAAGAAATGCTTATGGCAGTCTCGGGGTGCTGGTAGTTCATAGGGGGGAGGGGTTTTAGTCAGTAGAAATCTGACAGTACCGCGGTACGAGTAACGCGGTCTCTTTGAAGATTTCCCCTCCCATATCAACAAAAAAAAAAAGCGTTAGTTATATTAGCAGACACTCTTGATAGTGCATCAGCTACATTGATGAGTGATCTTGGTCTATAAATAATATCAAAATTGTACTGAGATAGTTCCAGTCCCCATCTTTCATTTTTCTCGTTCTTTGTTTTACTTTTCTGTTTTTGGTTAAACATAAATGCAACAGATTTTTGATCTGGTATCAATTGAAAATGTCGTCCAATGAGAAAATGTCGCCATTTACGGAGGGACTCTACACAAGCGTATGCCTCTTTTTCAATTGCTGAGTGTTTTCGTTCGGAATCTGATAATGTTGTAGAAAACAATGCAACTGGCCTATCAATTTCCACAATAAAAGGAATTTTGTCATCTATAGCTTGTACAGCTGAGTTTGCAATTATTGAATAATTCTTTTGCTTTTTCAGATAAAGCAAAGGTTCCTTTTTGAAGTAATGGTCTAATCTTCTCTGAAAAATTTTGTATCCATTTTGAAAAGTGAGAAAACATGCCAACAGCTCGACGTAAAGAAACAGAATCGTTAGGGATAGGTAGTTGAAAGAGCGGTTTAAGACGTTCAGGATATAATACCTTTCTTTGATATATTACGAGTATATCCTAATAAACTTATAGCTCTTTAAAAAAAATACTTTTGTCTAAATTTAATAGTAAGTTGTACTTATTTAAGGCATTCATAAGTTTTGATAACTTACGGTCGTGATCTTCTTCATCCATGCCACACATAGTAAGATCATCGAGGTAGGCAAAGACTCCATCGAGTTGCTCCAATTCAATTATATTATTTATGACTCTGAAATCCAGCTACTCCATTAGTGACACCGAATGGGATACGAGTAAATTGATAGAGTTTTCCAGCGGCTTCAAAGGCAGTATATTTCTTATCTTCTTCCAGAATTGGGATTTGATGATATGCGGATTTGAGATCTATCTGACTGAAAACTTTAAATTTAGCGATTTTACTAAGAGAATAAGCATCTAGTTGAATATAAAAATTTATAGTTCTCGAATAGTCAATAACCATTCTTTTCTTGTGTGTTCCTGATACTATAAGTACTTGAGCTCGCCACGGAGACGAACTATTTTCTATGATACCTTTATTTACCAAACAACAGCATATAAACAATGAAAAGAACAAAAGCAAGTTATGTACTATGATTAAAATATTGAAATTAATTAACACTCTCGAATTAGTGATGTGTGTGACAGTTACTGTCTCTACTCTAACCTTTGCAGTATCGCTGTCTCTGTATTTAATCAGGGAAACTTGACTGCAAAGTTAGATGGAGAGTGAATTAGCGTATTCGAGCAGAATTCTGGGAAATTATTAATAAAGGACGCACTTATGTGACTTAAATTCTCGGTTCTTTATTAATATTTAAATGCTGCTCGAATACGCTGTAAGGTGGTAAGGTTGTTTTTCCAAACTTCTAAAAATATTCAAATGTAATATTCCGTAAACTATTTTAGAATGACTTTTCGATTATAAGAAGTAAAATATGATGATAATTTGAAACATATGTTGCAAAGAGAAACAAATGTCTAAAAAATGGACGTAAGTAACAAAATTTGACTTATACAAAACACTCAGATTTATCTCCTCAGCTAATTAATAGCAAAACGATAAATAAATCTGATTTGGTTTGTTTGTTTTTATTGTACATGTTACTTTATTTGAATTTATTCAAGTTTTAAAGAGAAAACCCATTAGACCTGTGAAGTCTACAGTCACTAATTTCAATGGGACCATCTTTTTTAATATCATTGAGACATCACATTATTCTTTTAAAAGCTAACCAGGTGACCATTTTATTATAGTAAAGCGGTCTCTAGTGAAAGACTAATTTTTCAACAAAATAATTTAATATTATATTGCATATATATATATATATATATATATATATATATATATATATATATATATATATATATATATATATATATATATATACAAATTATATATATATGATCGTGGTCGATATATAATTTAAAAAATCTTTTATTTTAACAGACGTGTTTTATGAGTTACACCTTTGAGTATACACAGAAGAATCATGATATTTCATTGTCATTGGGAAGATGTTTCGAAAGTTCTGACAGCATTGTAGGCGTTTTGCTTGGATGCGAAAGCGGTGTTTGGTTTGTTAGAATTTTGCTGAATATTTATAGGTTTTGAGGGAAATTGTTGTGCAGGGAATTTTTGTGGAGGTATATGAAATAATTTTTGTGAATGTTGAGGGATATCTGATCTTAACAATGGATTTTTAGAAGTTTGGAGTGCATAGTTATAATCATTTGTTAATAGATTTTCACACATTTCTAATGTAGTGGGATTGTTGTTAATTGTTGTACGTTAATCCTCTTACGTGAGTAGGTAGTAATGTAATGAAATGTCTTACGACTAATTCTTGTATTTCATTTATTAATATAGTTTTCTGAGCGGTATGATATTTTAATAAATAAACTTTTGATTTGTACTTTGCAAAATCATTTTTGAATTGTATTAAAGTTTCGTGAATTTTATTCGTGTTTTTAACATTTAATATTTTTAATAAAATGGTTTCTTTAGTAAGTTTGTCTTCAAAATTTTCTGATAAATATTTATTTAAATCAGACCAATTTTTGAAAGTGTTCTCATTGATTAAATTTATAGCTTTGTCTGTTAATTTACTCAAAACTAGTGAGAACGCGTATTTCTTTTGTAACTCGTCAAGAGTTGTTGAATTTAAAATTTCGTAGAATAGATCTACTTGAATTATGAAATTTGGTAATCTATTTGCATCACCATTATATTCAGGAATGACACTATACTCAAAATCACAAGTTCTGGCAGTATGGCAGAGATAGCAATACAATGTTGCTAAATGTATCCCATAAGAGTAATGTGTTAGACAAAGATGGAGAATCCAGAGGCGGATTGTTTGTTTTTCGCTTACTTGTACTTTTCATAAATTATGCTGATTATTTCTTGATGTTTCTCAAAACCAATAAAATGTTTAATTAATTGAATACATTAATAAGTAATCAATTGATATGCATCCAATTTAAAGTCTTTTACTTAGAGAAAAAACTCTGGTTCCTATAAATTAAATTTGTAAGTCAAAAAATAATCTAATTTAATATAATTCGAGAATTCAATAAATTATACAATAATTCTCCAGTGTTTCAATTTATTCTCACCCTCTTTACTGATAATTTTTCTCGTTTAATATGAAGGATATATAATTAAGTTAAATATTAAATTAATATAAATATACAATTTTATTTTATTTTTTTGATAACAAATTGATAACAATGTAACAATAAAATAAACACAGCCAAAGACGGCCAAGTCAAAATCACAAATGGCGAGTAATACAAATATATACATGTTGTTTAAAAGACATAACAATTAATGAACAAATGTTGTCAATATATACATAGCATAAAATAGAATTACAAACTTAAAGAAAAATATCACATACTAAGTACATTAAAAATTTGAAGTAAGGTCCTGGACCTGTTTACATTTAAACTTCGTCAGGTAGCTAAGCGTAGCAGCGGTACTCAAACATACAACTCATACGTTACATCTTCATCGCTTTCAGTATCACTAGCTGTCGTCACGTAAGGTTCGATATCATCTTGCAATTGATAAGCTTCCCAAAATCTTTTTTCTTCATTTACAATGTGCCTATAATAAATTGTCCATTTTGCTCGGAAATTTTTGAATATGCTTCACATATTATGGCACTATGTTAGTTGGGATTACATTAGATGGTAGTTACAAATACATTACAAGAAATGTAATTAGTATATGTCTTGAAATAAGATTACAGGGGTAGGTATAGTTATTATATCATTTCTTAAGTAATGTGAAATCAAGCTTATAATATTTTTAAACTGTTTCATAACTGCTGGCTTCTTTTCCCATCGGCACCACTCCACCGCTATAAGATTTACAACCCTATACTAACATTTCATTATGAAATTTAACACTGCAAACTAAATGTGTTAAAGCATGAAAACTGAATGGTGTACCATGAAACAATGTAAGTGTAAAACTGGCAACAAGGCCGAGTTTATCTCCATAAGAATAACATTGCCTATCTCTGCCATACTGCCAAAACTTGTGATTTTCACTATAGCAAGATTTTTGATCTCTGAATAAGTAGCGGTCATTTTGGTTTCTGAATTATTTGTTGTATTCGTATTAGGAATCTGGGGAATATTTAACCTACTTGGCGTTAAAGAAATATTCCGTACTAAAGTACTTATGTAATCAAGTACTTCACTTGTATCAGATGACTGTGATTCGTTATCTGACATGAATTTGTTTGTTGGAAAGAAACAACAATGAGACTTACAGGTTTATTGTGAGTATCTGTATTGTTGACATCTCAATTGTTGCGAGGGGTTGATGACGTTCAGTTGACGGATATCTTCTACTGTGAACTGCTTGGTTTGGTAAACTGCTGGGCCTGGTGGACTGCTGGGCCTGGTGGACTCGATGGGTCGTACGAATAGACCTCTGATGGGTCGTATGAATAGACCTCTGGTGCAACCACTGTTTAGGTTGATTGTTGATAAAAGCGAAGGCTTATTGGTATAGCTTTGCTTTTACGAAGGCTTCTTGCGTGTTAGGCTTTGAGTTTCTTCGTGGTGTTGATTATTGGTTCGATCACACGTAGCAACAATTGAAATTGTTGAATAAAGCACTGTACAGATTTACGGCGAATTTTTCAAGCACACTGACTTCTTTATTTGTGATCCTAGCAGACTGCGCCAATTATATGATCGTGGTCGATATATAATTAAAAAAATCTTTTATTTTAACAGACGTGTTTTATTAGTTACACCTTTGAGTTTACACAGAAGAATCATGATATTTCATTGTCTTACTCATATTTATAGCAAAGTTTATCTTAAAGGACTCTTGTTACAGCGTGAGACTCTATTAGAGAGTTCCTTGCTATTTGTTATGTCATCATCTAGTAAGGATACATAATATACATAAATATATATATATATATATATATATATATATATATATATATATATATATATATATATATATATATATATATATATATATATATATATACATAAATAATAAAACTAACACTATGAATAAAAGAACAGACGTTGATGATTTGAGCCAGATATACATTTATTTATTAAAATTAGCCGAATCAAAAAACATTCATAATACATCAATTCAAAATGTACAAAATGATGGAGTTGGTTAAAGTTGCTTCTTGGCGGTTTTAATTTCAAAATTTTATTCTAAACTGTTCCTTTTCAACCTAGTGACAGTCCCTGTAACTACGTACTCTTTGTTGTCTAAATATCAAGAAGAAGTTTTCTTCCAGCTAAAAACGCGGCAAAAACTGGTAGCCATTACTTGACATACATTTTTCAGTGATCGAACACCTGATCACGCAGTTATCGTCCTACCATTTTTTTGTGGCAAATATCCTCAAAATTATTTTGTTTGATCTTAACTAGTACAAAATTTGTTCTATTTTTAATATAATGTGTTTTTTTACCAATGTTGACGACATTTGTCAAAATTCTAATATACATCAGATACTTTTCTTAAACTAACCTCAACACTATGTAAGTCTGAGATTACACTATAAATTTTGTATAAATTTTTTTATTATAATATCAAAATTGTTACAGTGTCCTGATGAAGATTTAAAATAAATCGAAAGCTTGACAAATTCTAAAGAGTCTACTTTAAATTTTTGGCCAACTTTTGACTGTCACACCCACTACTCTTTCTTCCTTATATATATATATATATATATATATATATATATATATATATATATATATATATATATATATATATATATATATATATCCCACAGTAAAACACTTTTGCAGTTTCTCTTATTACCAACAAAGTATATAGTAATACTACATAAATAAATGTTCATGATAGAATGAGACTGAGCGAGATTGTACCATATTGTACAAGTTTTTGCGAAATTGTATGATGTATTGGCTGGAATTGAATGACGCTTATGAGTCGATTTCGAGAGTTCCTTATAATACAGTATACATCAAGTTGAAGTTATATGTTCGAATATTACAAACATATACTACATATACAAGCATACTAACAGATACTCAATCTTAAGAATATAGGTGATTGGAATATTATCAGATGAAAATAAAAAATTAACGCTTTTTATTTTTTTGTCTTCTATTTATTTTGTATAAATATCAAGCAAGTCTAATAAATTAAAATCGGATTACTCGCTTTACAAGATTTTCTCGCTTTTACACGGAAAAAGCGAGAAAACACTTAGTCTTCTCCAGGCACGACTCAGTAGTGTTCAGTGGAATACTCACTAGACAGTATTCGCCATTGTCCAAGCACTACTGAGTAGTGCGCGGACAATAGTGAGTGTGAGTATTGTCTAGTGAAAATATTTCGCCGGACATTACTGAGTAGTGCGCCGGAAAAGCCTCAGTGATTTCTCACCTTTGCCGTGTAGGGCGCCCAGGTACATTCACAATGATAATGACCCAAAACAAAATAAACCTTAAGCTTGGGCCTTTCCTTCAATTAACCCCAAAATCGGATTTCAAAGTCAGAGTATTCTTATTTGTATTTTGTGATACATTTCTCGCAATACCAGTTCTCCTCTGGTATGTCATCAGTTGTGATGCTTGCACACGATAAATGAATCCATGCCAAACATGAGTCGCAGCTGATGCATTTATCGTCGACTCTCGTTCTGCAGACATTACAACTGATTTTTGTTTGTTTTCATTTTCAACTGGATATATTTTTGAATGCACTCTATAACGTACTTATCGCAATATGTCTCAATCAGTTTCAAATTAACTTGATCATATGCGAAAGAGTCTTTCAAGTTAATGTAATCTACATTGTTTAACTCAATGGTTCTTCCTTCTAACACTTTTTGTATGCCATCTCTGCCTATCAGCCACTCCAACATGACAAGACGCTGAGAATTCGGAGATCTTTTGGAGAACGGAATCAGCTGATTTGGATCGGTCAAATCTGGGATCGTTTTTTTTTTCGGCAATCGGATTTTTGGTGTTCAGATGTTGGGTATTTAGGGTTTCTTTTTCGGTCGTCCACAGGGTTTCGTCTGCGTAAGTACTGTTAGATGGCCTGGTGTTTCAAAAGCTGAAAAGTTATAATAAAGTTATACATTACCGTATCAGTAAATAAAGTGTAAAATTAATTAATTAACAATTACTCGAATTGAGGTCTGGCGCAGTATTAGAGTCCTCAAAGTCGTCATCCACACCTTCTGTCCAAAATGCAATGAGATCTACTAGTACTTCCAGCTTCTCATCTCTACCTTCTTCTTCTTCTTTTAAAATTATATCCTTTATGTATTTTGCCAAATCCTTTAGTGCTAAAAGTGTTTCAGAAAAATGTCATTTAATGGAAATTCGCTAATTATCTATATAATTTCTATATGAACAATTTCAATTACTTCTCGCATGACCGATTTCAGGCAGGGTTGTTCATCTACGCGTAAAGTTTTATTTTCTACGTCTACACGTAAAGTTTGCGTAAACTTTGTAAAATGTAGACAATGTAGACTTTGCGTAAAGTAAATAAATAATTCAATTGTCAGAAAATCTAACCTATAATTTTATACGTTTTCGGTGAGATTTGTTCTTTGTCTACATTGTCTACACTATTTTATTGTTTATACAGATACTGCATGCGTAGATTACGTGTTTGTCTACGCGTAAAATTACACGTAATCTACGTCGCGTAGACTACGTGAACAACCGTGATTTCAGGTTGAGGAGATTGATCCGATGCTAAATCTCTGGCTCCTTCTTCGGTTGAAATCTCGGATTCTGCAGGGGTATTATCACCTGCATTGTGAAATAAATTACTGAATTAATGTATGGAAATATTCTTTTAACTTATGTAATTTTTAAAATGTATAGCCTACGAGATTTAAATCACCACACAAATAATTATTAATAATAAAAATGACAATGTAGTAACGACTTCAACTATTGAGAACTCAAAACAATGTTATCTGTTATACATTTGGACAATTTATATATATATATATATATATATATATATATATATATATATATATATATATATATACAATTTAGACGAAGCCTATCCCGTTAGTCCGGTCGCCGAGCCATGTAACCTGGAAGTTGGGTACAACAAATATTTTATGATTGATTCTAGTACTATTTGATATACTGAATCATAATATGACACGTGCCAGAGCGGCACCCCTGGGCAACTCCGGGAAATTCTAAAAAATCGCCCAAGAAAATGGATTTTTTGGGTTATTTGCCAATAACTACTAAACGGTTAGTTCTACATTTAAGATTGTCCAGTTCATTTTTGTAGAGAACAAAATTTCCAAAAAATTGACACTTTGAACTGCTCTCTCCGATTAACCGTTTCTGAGATACACGGGTTCAAATTTTTTTTGAAATTTGTGAAAAACTGAATAGTTCAATTTTTCATCACCATTTTGCTAATAACCCGGTTTATACTTGTTTCTCGGACCAACAAAACTTTCGGACCAATTCAGAAGTAATGTAAGTAAGTAAGTTGATTTGATTTAATTCATTTCAGGGTTTTTCTCCTTTCTTCTACCGTTTTCATTCAGCATAGTCCACCTCCCGAGTCGTCCAGTACATCCTCCCTGCTTTTTTCTTCTTCCTTTAGTTCCCTACAGTTAGTGATGGGTCGTTCATGAACGAGTCGTTCAAAATGAACGACTCATTTTAGTGTGCCGTGAACGAACGACTCTTTAGTTCGTTCAGTACGGCACACCAGTTCACACTAGCACCGTGCTAGCTCCGCTCACCGCTCCGCTCGCTGAACGCAGAAAGACGAACGAGTGTGAGTGGAATGAACGAAACGAACGAAACATACAGACAGCGCAAGGTACATAACATATTTCAGAGCACTATTGGCTTGACTGAGTGCAGTGTATTCTGAGAAGAATGCATGCGTTTCTGTTGTATGGCCAACAATGAAAATAATCAACAATATGGGAAGTGGGAACAATGTAGGACTGGACAACAACAAACGTTTTGTTAAATTTGTTGAACATTCTTCAAAATGTTGCCAGACAGTACTCCTTTTGCTAAATTTTTATTTTGTTTATTTTCCATTGTCAATATACATATACAACAACTATAAGCAACACAACTAACAACTAAAATGCTCAGGTTCAGGTTCATACAGTTTGGCACATGTGCACATGCCACATCGCATATGCACACACGGCGAGCGCACACCGCACAGTGCTGTGAGCTGTGCGGAGCTGTGAGCATGTGCAGAGCAGCTCAGCTGAGCAGCACACTAGCACGGTGTCATTTGAAACGCACAGTGCTCTTTTACAGAGTCGTTCGAATGAACGACTCAGTGTGAACGACTCACTTTACTGAGCGGAGCGAAATGAACTGACTCACTAAAAATGAACGAAAGACCCATCACTACCTACAGTCATATAAAAGATGTTCTAATGTTTCCCAGTCTTCCCCGCATAGTCTGCAACTTCTTTCTTCGTCACTCTTCCAGTACTCGTTGGCTTTCTCTTCGTTCCCACATCTGTATCTTGCTATTTTTCTAATTTTCTCTATCTTTTCTCCCCTCAGGTAGCGTGGTATTCCGATGGTTCTTATTTCTTTATACTTGGGGTTGTATCTGGATGTTTCTAATTTATTTGTTCTCCACTGATTCTGAATTTCTATGCTTCTTTGTCTTATTGTTTTTGTCATATTATGTCCTCTTGCTCTCCCAATATCTATTTCTATTGTTGAATATCCATTGTTTTCGTAAAATTTCCTTCTCTTGCTCATACTCTCTCTTTTCTCATCTCTTTTTCTGATTTCTTTGAAACATTCCTCTATAATTTCTCCTTTTTGTCCTAACTGAATCTTTTCTTCAAATTTCATCGCTCTTCTTCCCGCTTCGATTTCCAAATTATCCCTTTTCATTTCTTCCATTGTAAGTTCGGGGTTGCTCTGTCTGTTCCAATTAGCCATCTTATTTATGTGGTTTGAATTGCTTCCAACTTTTCCTGTTTTTCCCAGCCCCATATTTCCGCTCCGTACATCATAATACTTTTGACTAATGCGTCAAATAGCATCAATCTGGTTTTTATGTTTCCTTGGAACCTTCAGAAGTAATGGACGCCCACGCGAACGCTCTATCCGCCCACGCGAAAGCTCTTTCCGCCATTTTGGTTTTGAGTATTCGCGCAAACTTTTGATTTTGATTAATTTATAGCGGTTGTGACACCTTATTTTAAAGGTCTCGTCAAGACAAACAATATTATTTTTAGTGAAGAAATCAATATAATTGGTTGACTAGATTACGAGTTATGAATTTTATAGTGTAAGAAAGAAAAACGCACGGACCGTTGAGCGCGTAGCACGTCGTGATCGTAGTACAGTACAGTACCGGCCGTTGGCTGTGTAGTTGTTGATAATTTTTTAACTTTTGTTTAATGATTCATTATAATTGTTATTATTACACGAGCCGCAGGCGAGTAACATAATTATTCTATTCCTATAAATAATTACTGTAATGAATGCAAATGTAATATAATAGGTACCGTAAAACCCCACAATTTTGAACTCGCCCCTCAACTTTGAACGTGTGTTACATTTTGTTTCTTTCGTACTTGGTGTCATCATCTGTTGAATTTTTCCAAATTAGAAAATAAATATAATTACAGGGAGGTTTTTGTAGTAAGGATGGTTTAACCAAACTAATTTTGAAGCTCACTTCACACTGTAGAGACGGATGGGGTCAAACGTCATTTAGTCATAGTTTTTGGTGGGGTGTAAACTTCTGTGTGTCAAGTAAGTACAAAAATATCTATATAAGAAAATTATATAATATCTTGTACATTTGTATGTTGGGATTATTTTACGCTGAAATATAATTTGTTATCTCTATACGTTAAAACAAAAATAATATTTATATAACTTTTCGTATTTTGTTGGTTAAAAGTCGACAACTTTGAACAGCAATAATAATAATAATAATATTGCAATATCAGAATCTAGCAGCGAAATAGGAAATAATTCCGTAACGAATGAGGTTATTCCAGTTGTTGGAAAATATTACATTGTGGAATTTAAAGTTAAAAATTATGAAAAGCACTATGTAGGTAAAATTATACAAACGAGTAATGACACTGAAGTTGAGATAGCATTTCTCAGATTATCAGAAAAAACCCAATTCAAGTTTATGTGGCCACGGGTACCTGACGAGGGTATAATACCCAATCAAGAGCTTATACAGATGCTAACAGATCCCGAGATTGATCGTCGAGGTGGTCTTTTATTTAAAAAGACTGAATTACGAAGATTTAATGAAACTATGAGTTAGATTTATATACCTACCATGCATGGAGACTGATTTATTTACAAATGTTACTTTTTACAGAATGTAAAATATTTTTATATTTTTCTTATTATTTACAAATGTTAATTATTATAAAATGTAAGCATAATAATAAAGACTGATTATTATAAATACTTTTTTGTTGCATTTTTATTGCCACATTATATAAAAATATAAGAAACCGGTGTTCTCTACATAAACACCCCGGAAATTTGTCCTGCTGTAAAGTATTGTTTAATATAATTATATATTTTTTAGTTATAGTGTTCAATGTTGTATTTAAAGATCAAAAACTTTGATTTTTGATAGAAATAAGACTGAGTTCAAAGTTGTAGGAAACTACCCGCAACTTTGAACACCATTGTTTTATTTTTTTTATTATTATAAATAATTTAGTACTTTACAATTTTTATGTTTCATCAATTCCTGAGTGTGTAACCCCTATTATAGGATTTTTTCATATTTTTTTGTGAATTAGATCTCGAATTATTGCCAAATGAATGTGAAAATTGTTCAAAGTTGTGGGGTTTTATTTATGAATAATAAATTTATTTTTTATGAAATCGTACAATAATGACTAACTTTAGCTCCGCTAAATCGTAGTAAAAAGTAAAACTTTAGTTCATAAATTATTATAAGTCATTAAACAAAAAATATGAAAAAAGCTAAAAAATTTCAATTTTCTCTGGAAGAAAATCTTAAAATTTTGGTTTAACTAAGGCCTTCAAGAAAAAATTCATACAATCCATCTTATAGAGAATTGTTTGCAGAATTTAATAAAAGAAACCGAATATCAAAATTTTAATTTGTTTAGAAGTTACAGGTCATTAAACACAAAAATTATGAAAAAAGTAAACAACATTTTCAAGTTTCTCTCGAAGAAAATCTTAAAATTTTGGCTTAACTAAGGGCTTCAAGAAAAATTTCATACAATCTATCTTATAGAGAATCATTTGCAAAATTTAATAAAAGAAACCTGATATCAAAATTTTAATTTGTTTAGAAGTTACAGGTCATTAAACACAAAAATTATGAAAATAGTAAACAAAATTCAAGTTTCTCTCGAAGAAAATTTTAAAATTTTGGCTTAACTAAGAGCTTCAAGAAAAATTTCATACAATCAGTGAGTATAAAGATTATAGAGGAATAAAGCCTATGTTATTTGATGTAATAGCTTTGATCACTTTCGTAATAAGATGGCAGCACAGAACTTTAAGTAGTTCTGAACTTTCAACTAAAGATGGCATCAGATGGCCATCTATCCGCAAAATATTGAACCTTCGAGCATATACTGACTAGAGAAGTAATTCCCTATACCAATGCATTGCTTGTTGTGATCGGAAGATATGCAGTAGGAGGGACTTGCGGGGCTGGAAGTCATGGTGTATTGCGGGCAGCGTTTTGCTGTTATTCTTTGTTACTTCTTGTCACACATGTCATTTTATTTAACCTTAAGTTCTGCGTTTACTTTGTGAAAAGCTTTATGAGGTTTTGTGAGTATTATTTTACTTTGTGGAATAATACTAAGAAATTACGCATCCCTCAATACATCACGGCTTCCGACCCCGCAAATCTCCCCCGCCGCATATCTTCCGATCACAACAAACGCCGTAACGCGGTCTCTAGTCAGTATATGCTCGAAGTATTGAACTATCCCGGTAATCTATTTTATGAACTGAGTTGTCAAATGTCAAAGTCAAATAGCTGAACGATTATTTGACCATGACGAAAGATGTGAGAAATGGGTACTTGCAAGTGGCAACGTAAAATTACTAGGTTAGTAGCGTTAGTAGTTTTATTTTTATAAATTACTAAGTATTTCCAGTGCTGATGCAAGTGAAATTCTGGGCATTATCTTAAAATAATTAAATAAATTTATAGATCTATAAGAAATAATTAATATTATTCTATAGCTGACAGTCTCTTATATTTCGAATAGAACCTTATACAATTTATAAAACAGTCCAGACAATGTGTAGCATAATTGGCACTTATAATAAAAGAAAAGCTGGGTTATGCAAGTTGTATTTTATGCATTTAAAGCTAACACTATGTTGTATAGGAGTTGAATTAGTGAAAAGACGTGTTGCATTTATGTTGTGTTACTAGTGCAGCTTTCTAGCATTATGCTGTTACTTCATAAAATATATTAAATTCTTATTTTTGAAGGAATAATACTAACCAACGACATTATGATTGTTTTTGCATGCAATGCTAGGAAAAAACAAAGTACAAATAAATTAATCTACACCATAATTTTGCTCTTTTCTTGCCATATTATTTCAGATTTGCAACCTCAACAATTAAAAATGATGTCTCTGTGTGAAAGTCATTTCACAGAAAATTGTTGTTCTTAAGGCTGGTTTATAATGGATGTAATCGTTTACATCTTCTGTATTCTGTAAGATCTATGATGTGAATGAGAAGTGTGTGGTTCACAATGACATATAATAGATTAGACGGAGCGCGCCACGTTTGTTGTGATGTTGACACATATAGAGGGGAAAGGGAATGTTGGCATTGCTTGATTAACTGGTTGCATACAAACCGCTTATTTTCTTGGCGGGAACGCGGGACTTATGCTTATTTGAAATCTGAATAAATGACGGCGGAGAAGAAATATTTTTATTCGTTGAAAATAAAACAACTATTAAATATATTGAGATAATATTTAAACAGAATACAATACAATACAAACATACCTAAGCAGATTTTTATTTTATTTGAAACACATTTACTGATTTTTAAAATGAATGGATTTAGTTAATTTTCTTCTTATTTTTTCTTTGTCGTGTCTAAAGTTAGAAATTGTAACCGTATGGTGTAATCTTAAATTAAAATAATGTTTTAAGATTTGTTTTGTTAATTGGATGTTATGTGTATTCATAATTTCTTCTTCTAATAGATGTTCGTCTGTGAAAATATCGAAAATATTTGGTGGTAATATGGATAATGTTTTTATTGTTAAAATTTCAACTATGTTTTCTTTTCGTAATCCACAAGAATTTTCTAAATTTCGGTATACTTTTTCTCCGGTAATACATATTGTAATGACAAAATTGGATGCATTAGTTAATCTACCATAACTTTTGCGCTGCTGTAATAACGACATTGCATTTTCTGTTGTCAAAAGTTTGGTACAATTATCACACGAAATAGATTTTCGTAGTCTTTTTACTACGAATCCAGCTATATACGATACAACATCATTTTGGTAAGTTGTTAAATGCCAAGCTCTTGAAGGATTGCAAGCTTGCTTAGTTTCAGATATAACTTGTTTATATTCTGGAGATTCTGTTAAATTATCACCCATTTGCGATTTATTAATGCTACTGCTGCTCACATGTAATATACTAGTTAAATCTAACGAAGTACAATTTCCAGTAGAGGGCCCTTTTATTTCGCTGTGTATCAGGAGTCTTTTATATGCGGCTTCAAACTGCACAACATTTGGATTATTATTAAAGCCACCTTTGCTTCTTATTGCGCCAAAAAAAAGTTCCAGATGATCCTGGCTAAATTTATATAATAAAAGAAATTTCAATTGCGGATTTTGACAAAGTATGTAGTTATAGAAAATATTTTTAATACTTTCAATGTTTATTAAAAAACCCAAAAAACCAGTTTTTCTTTGGCTCTGTAGTACAGGCTTACCATTTATTTTTAATTTAGAAAAATATAATTTTATCTCATCAAATTTTTGAAAAATATGTTCATAGTTCTGCATATCTAAAGCTTTCTTATATATATATATATATATATACTTGCAAAGGAAATTTCTACTGTTGAAAATGTCAAAAAGATCATTTATAAGAAGACAAAATTTTGCGGTTTCCTCAGAGTCTTGAAAATCTTTTAAATGTAAATCTTTGTTTAAATACGTAAATGCATCTGCAACATTTCTACTGAAGGTTTGTGCAGCAGTTTTGACTCGCATTTTCTCCTCCCACCATTTAACATGTCGTCTCCTTAATTTAGTTCCTGCATGTAAACCTTCAGATTCTTGCAATTCGTGTAATCTTTGAAAATATTTCCATTCTATAACACCACCATCACTATGATGTATCTGTTCAACTGTTGCCAGACAATTTCTTACAAGCTTAAGCATGTGACATGCATCGAGTCATTATTGGTTGGATTACAAAATTTGGTTTCTAAAGCAGATGGATTTTTTAAATCAGCACCTAATTTTGACATCATATTTAAATTAACTGGAGCCCCATCAAATGTAAATGAAATAACTTTAATTCCCGATTGTTCTACAAATTCAACACAACGGTTAACAAGATTGGCTTTTTCGTCTGCACCTAACGAGTGCATAAAAAAGTACGCCACAGGAATTTTCCAGTGACCATTCACTGCCACTAACATAAAAACTAAGGCTTGTGTTGCTAATTCAACGTCTCCAGAAAATGTTGTGCCAATGTTTACTTGTCCTTTAAATCCTTTATGACTCCATATTTCTTGTTTTCTAATGTACATTTCGTCCATAACTAAGTTGCAATAAATTTTGGTACCTTTAACATCTGCTTCAGCAACTTTTATTTTTAGAGCATCTAACGCTTCCTGAGTAAATCCAGGTTCTCCATTTACAGTCTGGTACCATTTTGAAATAGTTTTTGGGTGCGGTAATGACTTGTTAAATTTATCACGTACAAAATTATATGCTTTTGCTGAATAAAAGTACAGAGTAAGAGCAAAACTCCGTAATGCAGGCGTGTATTTTTGAGTTTTTGGTCCACGCAGCATTTTTTCAAAAACTGACTTCGCCGAATCAGATAATGATGCTTAAAAATCAATTTTACAATGTTCAATAAATAATAATAATAATAAATTTTTACTACAAAATGACATACCAGAACAGAAACTTCAGCATTCTCAGAAAGATTATATTTATCTTTTAATTCCTTCATTAAATTAGTTAAATTGTTTACACGACGTTCTAAACGTCTCCTTCTTTGGTGCAAATACGCAATTTTCTTTTTTTGTCTTGAAATTTGATCTTTAGCTACTTGCCAATTGCGTCTTGTTTTCCTCGGTGTCTCCATGTCATCTGTAAGACAATCTCCAACATATTTTGGATTTAAATAACGTTTGCTCCTAAAATTGAGAAAACAACCGTTTAAAGCATTATGAGTACATATAAATGAGAATAAATACCTTTTCTTCTGTAAAACATTTAACTTTTTTATTTTTCGTAGCGTTTCTGAAGCTGTTAATGTGGTTGAAGTACCTGGGCTACCTGCTTGAACTATTTGTTTCTTTAGATAATAATGTAATACCGCTAATACCAGAAACTATAGATTTTGGAGATGCATCAGTTTTTTGGACTGATGGTTTAAATCTGAAAATAATGAATAATAATTCAAAACATAAATTCGACATAATTATGTTTTGATAAGTACCTCTTCATTAAATGTTTGGCCGATACTAATGGTGAAGAATTGTTACTATTTGTATCCGAATCCGTAATATTTTTTTTTCCAGGTGTAATGTCAAGATTTGTATTTAAACCTGATATTGAAGCTTCTACATCTTGTTCCTCATTAATTTTTCTACCAGGTGAATCATCGAGATTTTTATTAAAATCTGATGTTGAAGCTACTACAGCTGCTTCCTTATTTTGTAAAAGCATTCTGTAAAAATTATTGTTTGTACCTATGAATCATTTTCAAACATGCTATTCTTACTTTTCTCTAACTTGATTTTTCATTGTAAAAATATCCGGCACATCAAATTTAGTTGGAAATGCATCCTTTCTTAATCTGTTCCCAACAAAATAAAATTGTTCAAAATGTTTAGAACATAAAGCAGAATTTTTATTGGGAATAAAATTCTTCAAATTGATAGCATTTATTCATTGTTGCCTTCGTATCGGATCTCTCGGAAAGCTGGAATAGTGCATTGCATATATTTATTATATTTTAGTATTAAATTTTTCAAAAGAAACTTACGTATGAAATGAAATGTTAACTTTTTTCGTTGCTGATGTCTCATGACAGTTTAACACAGCACAAACGTAAACCATTTTTAATTTTTATAAATACTAGCACCACTGGCACCAACAAACTACAATTATAATATTCACCGTATTCGCCACAGAAGAAAAATAGTATTTATCGTATTTATTAGCATTCACGATTTACATAACCTGCAAATTGCGCGCTTCTGTTCAAAACGAAAACACAACAAAAATGCAGGCAACACAACTCGCAAGCAATGCCAACCCGCTTGCCCCCCTATCGTATATTCCAACATCACAACAATCTGTACGAAGCATTGCATAGAGCGCGCTCCGTCTAAATCTATTATATGTCATTGGTGGTACATAATCATTTCAGTAATCTGCTAACTTGATGACATAACCTTTCTTATAACTGTCAGAAATAAATCCGTTTGTTGAAAGTTAGTTGGATCTGCAATGTTGATAACAATAAATATTGTAGCGAAATAGGGTAGACCGGGGACAGTTGTAACAATTTTTAGTTTTGCTTTTACAGTAACGCGTTCATTTTGATTCTATATACTAAAGTATTTAGCATTTCATTGACTATAAAGTGTCTCTACTTAAATATTATTAACACAGAAAGAAAAAATACTACAAGCCTGTCAATCAAATTGAGTAAAATGTTACAACTGACCCGGCCCCGGGGCAGTTGTAACAATAAATGGGGACAGTTGTAACATACAATTTTTGCACAAATATTGACAATTTATTAATTTTTTATTAATCAATCATATAGATTATAATGATGAACAATGTTTTTAATAACTACGAACAGTAGACAAAAAATTAAAAATGTTTATAAAAATAATTAGAACAAGAAAATTATTCAGATTGGCAATTCTGACACAAATACAAAATATCTTGTTTTGTGCATTCCTCATGTGACCATAACTGGCAACCTGTGCACTGGATCCATTTTTCACCTGCTAAACTAGCACTGTAAGGTTCAACACATACTAAAGAAAAATATTCCTCTTCTTCATCACTGGATTCCAAATTATTCTCTTTAACCTGCTTCTTTGCAACCATTTTTTTGGTATTGCACCTAGGTTGGCCTTATATCCCATGGTAACAGTAATTAGAGGACCTTCTGTATTTTCTCTTTTCTTTTTGTAGCGCAATAGTGAGACGTGACACAAACCAAAATTATTTGCAGCTATACGTAATAACTTCCCGCTTTTTATCTCTTTATACGCTCGTCTATAATGATGATACATCATGTAGGGCCCGCTGGGTACTTCTAACTCTTTTGCGAGGGATCTGTTTCAATAAAATAAAATAAATAATCATCGCAAAAAAGAACCTGGGGTCGGTTGTAACGTTACAACTGACCCCAAAGAATTTGTTACAACTGACCCCAGATGGTTATTTCAATTTGACATAATTTTTTGGGTTATGTCCGTAAATGTTATATAATTATATCCTATACACACATATGATCAAGAAGCCAAATAAACCATTAAAGAAATAATATTATATATACATAACACACAAGCAATAATATCAAGCTTATAATGAAGTATTAAAAATTTACTTTTAGTACTTAAAAATCAGTAGAACCACTTCACTCATGTATGCTTAACGTATCGGAGCGCAGTGTGTAAGCCAAAGTTCCGTACATTATAGATAATTATACTTCCCGCACAGCAGTTCAGTAATCACTATAGTTTATCAAAAAACTCCGATGTTACAATTGACCCCTGTTACAACTGTCCCCGGTCTACCCTATATAATACTCATCAAAAAGTAAACAAAGAACAAATAGGACTTGCTTGCTATTTGTTGGAAAAAGTGAAAAGTGAAGTATGTAACAGAGTAGCTTTATACTGAGGTATGGCTGATTTCAGTAAACTATATTTGAATAAAATAATATGTTTGGTAATACATGAAGAGTTTAAAAGTTAGATACTGAACTAATTTTTGGATATTATATTGTTACAGTTAAACATTAATTAATTCCTCATTTATTACAGTTTTAAACCATGGCTACTTGTTTGAAATAAAGCGCATATGACCATACTCTTTACATATAGTGACACTCTAGGAAGTTTTCTTAAAAGTTGGCGAACCTTACTGTTACAGTATAGGTAAACCGTAAACGTCAAATCCAGTGTCATTATGAACCGTAACATAGAAATACCTATAGCTCATGTTAACAGAACACAAAAGAAGTCAACAGTTACATCCATTATAAACCAACTTACTCGTATAATTCCTCAAAATTTACACTTAAATCAATCCAGCTTCGCTGTTGTGATTTAAATAATGTCAAATTTACAATTTTTATTCGTAATTTTATCAATACATTCATCATGGCTCTTATTATAACTTATGACAAAAATACATCAAATTTTTTAGAGCATGAAATGCTGTATCTAAAATGATTGACAAGTTAAATATTTCTTGCGCAGAATACGTACAGTTTGATTCATAGTGTGAAAGGAAAAGAAATTGCGCTACAAGCGTTCAAGGCCAAATGTCTTGTAATTGAATGTTACATTTTTTTATTCTAGGAATGTTTAACTCCATGTTTGTCACCCATTTCATTTGCAAATATAAATTGTCGGATTTAAAAAAAACACAAAAATATAAGAAAACAATAGTTATTTTTGTATTAAGTGCGTGAAATTTTTGTTTTTTGTACGTGAGAATGTCACTTATTTGACGAGGCTTGCCCAGTAAAATAAGTTATTCGAACGCACTAAAAGATTTCGCGCTCGAAATACAAACAACATTTTTTCTGTACACTTTCGTGTACGATTAATTTCAATAATCGAATCATTGAACGTGACAAATTTAACCTTCAGCTATCATATTTCCTTTATCCTAGAATAGATTAGATAGTAATAAAATGATGTTTTTCTTTATAATTATTTTTAGACAAATACTATAAACTCATCACCTACAGTGGAATACAATGTTCATAGACCGCAGAAAACTTATTCCCGGAAGCGTTTGTTCATAGAAGACCCCGTTTCTGTTCAAAATATTGAACATTCGCCGCCAAAACAATTTAAAAGTAATATATGTTTTTTATCATATATTATAACTCCACCAAAAAGAAAGGAAGATGAAGATACACCAAGAAAGAAAAAACTAAATTTAAAATTAAGAGAAAAAAACAAATTATTAGTAAAAAGTAGAGTGGGGCAACACAGACTAAAAAAGAAATTAAGTTATTTAGACGAAAATAAGATAATTCAACGACTATTAACACCATTAAGTTAAATTAAAACATCCCTGGTATAACCGTTAATGTATTACAAATCGCCATCCTTATATAAATACTTACTGAAAGACTTAAAATTTAAATTACCAGCAATTGATACTATTCGTAAGTGGTTAAAAGTAATTCGCTTAAAAACCGGTTTTTCATCCAAATTTCATGTAATGTTAGAAGAAAAAGTAAAATCTATGTCAGATAGAGAAAAACTGTGTGTTGTTATGTTCGATGAAATCAGTATTAAAAAAAGTTTAGATTATCACGAGCCCATGGACGTAATAGAAGGGTATGAAGATTTAGGAATAGAGAAATAAAAACAGGCAAAAACGCTGTAGTATTTTTTGCACGGGGTTTATATGATAATTGGAAAATGCCATTAGGTTATTTTATTTGTGGTAGTAGCATAAAAGGTATTTATTTAAAAAAATTACTGTTCTCTTGTTTAAAATTAACATTTGCCATTGGTTTGAATGTTAAAGCCATCGTTTGTGATCAGGGATCTAACAATAGGTCTGTAGTACCGATAAAACTTTAGGCGTTACAACAGAAAACCCATATTTTCATTATGAACAAATAAAATTTTTAGTTTATTTGATGCACCAGATTTAATAAAAAGCGTGCGTAATAGCTTATTAAAGCAGGATATATTTATATATGGAAAACGTGTGTCCTGGCAAGATATAAAAAATACTTATGAAATAGATCGGAAAAATAAATTATCTACTTCTTTACTTAAAATAAGTCCACAACACATACAACCAAATGCATTTGAAAAAATGAATGTCAAACTTGCTGTTCAAGTTTTAAGTAAATCCTATTCGGCCGTCATGTATACTGCAATAGCCACTGGTGAATTGAAATCAAAATCTGGACTTGAAACAGCAAAATTTATAGAAAAGATTAATAACATTTTTGATTGTCTAAATTCTAGGGTATTATATAATTCAAATCCAAATAGAAGCGCATTGTCCACAAAAAATAATATTGTTTATGACACCCTCCGAGAAGCTGTTGGCTGGATAAAAACTTGGTCGGTTCCGAAAAACACGCCTTACTGTTTTGAGGGATTGATATTAACCATAAATGCAATTTTAAATTTATTTTCCGACATGTCCTCAAAATATCCATTTTTACTTACTAATCGCTTATGCCAAGATCCGTTAGAAAATTTATTTTCAAAAATCAGACAACGCCGTGGTTACGATCCTAATCCATCCACTAAGCATTTTCGACTTGCATTACAATCCATAATGAGTGCTTCAATAACTATGACCAGTGAGAAAAATAGCTATGACAATGACGAAGATGAATATCTGACGAATACACTTGAAATTAAATATCAAACAGAAAGCAATAGTTCCATAGAAAAAGATGAAAGATGTTTTGAAACAATTGATAGTACCGATTAAGCTTTGTCCAATTCAGACTCCGAGCAAAATAAAAATTCACTGGAAACTTGCTCAATTCATTACTTAGCAGGATATTTATTTCATAAAATAATAAAAAAATACAGGATGTCCCGTAACATGAAACACTTATTAGAATGGCATATAGTACTTAACGTACTGATCACGAAACAAAAGAATTTTTTCAAAATTCGAAAATTAGTTATTTTTGAGGTTTCGCAAGAAAACAGTTTTGGGCCACTGGTTGAATACGTAGTTTTAATATTAAATATTACATTGTACCTATAACTAATGTTTGCATAATACAATAATTAAATTTAGTTTCAAGTAACCGGTCACATAACACTTTCAGTTTTGCTATGAAGGTGGTGGTGAGTTGTTCGATTCGTTACGTGACATTGTTTATTATTAATCTAGTCTTGATATGGCTCTTGTGATTGTTGCAAAAATGAATGATTACAGTAACAATGAGTTAGTGGATACGTTGCTAGTGTATGGCGAAGCAGGGCAAAACGCTAGATTAGTCCAGCGCTATTACGCCGAACGTTTTCCAGGACGACGGCATCCGTATCCTCGCACATTTGTTAAGGACGTTCAAGCGCTACGCTAGAGTCAAATGAGTGCTAAATTTTTATGAATTTTATTGGGGCCTCGAGAATAATTTTAAAGTATATCAATAATCTTATAATGATTTATAAATTTGTTTTATCTATGTGATAATTTTTTTAGTAATTTATTTTAAAATATCAGTAAATATAAGTTAGTAGTTTATTTGAATCCATTTTAATTGCTTGTAAAATTTGGCAACACCGCCGTCTTTCTCTGCTGTCAACTTGAACATATTTCAAAGTGAATACATATACCCACATATACCTACATATTTGTCATATTATATTTGTTTTGTTTACAAAATCATTTTATATGTCAATTATGAGTACCTAATAATAGTCCAGTCAAATTAGAGTTTCACCTCGGAATGAGAGATAATAAGCTGGAAACTCGTATACACCTTCATTTTGGCGTTCTAAAAGTTGTCTCAAAAGTCTCATAAAATCTCGTGTCTGCGTCGTAATTTATTCGAGGTCAAAGGTCACAAAACTCGGTTTTTCGAGATTATCTAGGTTTCTATAGCTCCAATGATGTTAACCTATTATAAAAATTGTAGAGAATAAAATTTCCTACAACTTTGGTATTAAAAAAAATTTCTCCGATCAATAGTTCAAAAGTTACGACCGAAAGAAAAAGGAACGCTTTAAAAAAATTTAATTATGGCATTACTTTGTGTCATTATTGTTGGATTTATTGTCTAATATAATTATGTGTTATACAAAACAATATAAACAAACTAAATATACTAATAATTAGTTATTATAATGAATTAAATTGTGTAACATAATATTCAATATAAAAGCAATCATATTCATATTTGAGTTAGTTGTTCGTTGTACCTACAAGGGAAATAATAAATCTAATATCTACAGAACATTGTGTCATTTAAATATACCTAAACCAATAGGTTATGGGCACAGTTCACGTTTTTTATTATTATTCTGAAGATAGTGAAATAAAAAATTGAAAAATGGAATCAAAAAACAGTAAACGGTATATTCAACCTTTCAACGGTGAACGTTATGGAATTTGGAAGTTTCGTGTAAGATCTTTACTTTCCGAATTACAAGTTATATGTGTTATTGATGATCAAACACCTGAAGAACCTTCAGTTGAATGGAAAAAGATGAATGTTATCGCGAAAAACACAATTGTAGAATTTTTAAGTGATTCCTTTTTAAGTTATGCAAAGGGACAATCATCAGCAAAAGAAATGTTCACTAATTTAGATGCCATATATGAAAGAAGAAGCTTAGCAACTCAGTTGTCTTTGCGGAAACAATTATTAAGCTTAAAACTTCAAGGCGACATGACATTATTGCAGCACTTCACAAAATTCGACGAAATCATAAGTGAACTAATATCGGCGGGTGCAAAATTAGATGAAATGGATAAAGTCTCGCACCTTTTATTAACTCTTCCCGCTTCATATGATGGAGTGATTACGGCACTCGAAACTCTAAGTGAGGATAATCTAAATATTGCCTTTGTAAAAACACGTTTGTTAGATTATGAAATAAAATTAAAGACAGAAGAAAATACCAGTACTAAAGTTCTACATTTCGATAGTCAGGCAAGCACATCGACTTCGAAATTTTCTGCAAATAAATACAAGAAAAATATGAATAACAAATAATGGAAAACAGGTCAACAACAACAAAAACGAATGACAAAATATCCACATAAAACATTTAGCAACAACAAAAACTTTAAATCATGTGAATTTTGTGGTAGAAGAAATCACGTAAAGAGCAATTGTTTTCATTATAAAAGATACTTAAATAATGCACATACGAGAACCATTCAAAGTATACAAACTCACAACAGTAACCAAGAGCAAGTGCAAAGCGGTTTTGCATTTATGTTTGGAAATATTAATAATCAACGCCTTGTAAATCATAATGAAATCACGTTTATTCTAGATTCTGGAGCAACAGATCATGTAGTTAATCGCAGTGATATCTTTACGAGTTCCACAGACCTCTCAGATCCTCTACAAATAGGTGTCGCAAAGAATGGAGCATCTGTAATAGTACTAAAGAAGGGCAACATAGATGTGATAACCAACTTAGGAGTCAAAGGGAAATTAGAAGGCGTACTTTTTTCTTCAGATGTCCCGTACAACTTATTATCTGTGAGTCGCATTCAAACTGCTGGTATGACCATAATTTTTGATAAGGACGGTGTAAAAGTTATGAAAGATAATCAAATCATCTTAACAGGTATGCTACTAAATGGTTTAATTGAAGTTGTTTTACAGATACAAAAATCAAAAGTTTACGTTAATCAAATTAATTCTAATAATAATTACAAATTATGGCATGAACGTTTAGGTCATACAAATAAATATAAATTTGAAGAATTAAAACGTTATGAATTATTTGAAGATATAACAAATATAAATTCCGTTAATTCAAATAACGAAATATGCGAAGCATGTATACATGGAAAACAATCACGACTTCCATTCTCTAAAGTTAAATCAAAATCACAAAATAATAGACCCCTATTTGTAATTCATTCTGATATATGTGGTCCCATTACACCACCTACAATGGATAATAAAAATTATTTTGTGACTTTTATTGACGATTGTACACACTACACTGTTACATATCTAATGAGTCATAAATCAAATATTTTAAGCATATTTCAAGATTTTGTAGCAAAATGTGAAGCACATTTTAATTTTAAAATAGTTAACTTATATTGTGATAACGGGGCAGAATATTTATCAAATGATTTTAAAGAATTTTGCGTCCAAAAGGGTATTATGTATCACTTAACCGTTCCTTACACACCACAACAAAATGGTGTGGCGGAACGAATGAACCGCAGTTTAACTGAAATGGCTCGGACCATGGTACATGCAGCTGCACTCGATAAATGTTTTTGGGGAGAAGCAATTCTAACATCAACTTATTTAATAAATATTTTGCCTACAAAGGCTCTCTCCATGAACAAAACGCCGTATGAATTATGGCATAAAAAGAAGCCCAAATTAAATCATTTAAAAGTATTTGGTTCTACTGTTTATGTACACAATAAAACTAGAAAAGGTAAATTTGATGAAAAATCTATTAAAGCCATATTAATTGGGTACGAACCAAACGGATATAAATTGTGGAATGTTGAAACTGAAACCTTTTTCAAAGCTAGAGATGTTATTTTTGATGAAATAAATTTTAAGAACTCTAGACCAGTCAAAAATGATAACATCACAAATAATAATACTGATAGTAAAAAATCTAAAATGGAAACCCCATTAGAAAAATCAGTAACCGTTGAGAAATCATTCGCCCCTGAACTTGCAACAGAAAATAGAAATGAAATAGGTAACCAATCAATAATTAAAACCAGGCAAAGTGAAAGATTAAAAGACCGTCCAAGCATTTCCTACAATGAAGATAAAGATGACGATTTTTACAGTCATCTTCTATCTATAAATATTCTAAATACAAACATTCCTAAAACCTACTCTGAAATTTTCAAAAGGGATGATAGAATTCAGTGGGAGGATGCTATAAAGGACGAAATAAATTCACTACAAATAAATCAAACCTGGTCATTGGTAAATAAACCTATAAGTAAAAATGTGATTGATTGCAAGTGGGTGTTTACAATTAAGAATGATGAATACGGAAAGCCCACTAAATATAAAGCACGATTAGTTGCTAAAGGCTTTAGCCAACAATATTTATCTGATTACGGTGAAACATTTGCTCCTGTTGCAAGATTCACCACATTCAGATTTTTAATAGGTTTTTCGAATCAATTTAATCTGTTATACATCATATGGATGTAAAAACAGCTTTTCTTAACGGTACATTAAAAGAAGAAATTTATATGAAAGTACCTGAAGGTGTAGAAGCTAATAAAAATCAAGTTTGCTTATTACGTAAATCATTATACGGATTAAAACAAGCCTCTAGATGTTGGTATGAGTGCTTCGATCGCACTATAAAAGAAAAGGGTTTTCAGAGTTCCAAAGTAGACCACTGTCTATATTTTTTAAATACAGGAGACATACATAAAAATATATATATGTTGTATTATATGTTGATGATTTATTAATTGCAACTAAAAATCAAAACACTCTAATAAGTTTTAAGAATTATTTGACGAGCTGTTTTCAAATGGTAGATTTACAAGAAATTAAACTATTTTTGGGAATAAGAGTGGAAAGAAATGAAAACAAAATAACTTTAGATCAATCATCATATTTAGAATCAGTTTTAAAAAGGTATAATATGAGTGAAAGTAAACCTGTCAATACTCCATTGGAAACAAAGTTAAATTATTTAAATCTTAACGAAAATGATGACAATTGTGAAGCTCCTTGTAGAAATTTGATCGGATGTTTAATGTATGCAATGTTATGTACTCGTCCAGATCTTTGCTCTGCAATAAATATTTTAAGCAGATATCAAAGCAAAACTAACGAGGAACTCTGGAAATGTTTAAAACGTGTATTGAGATACGTAAAGGGAACAATTAATCTAAAATTAACTTACATAAGATGTGATTATGAAAATCTAATTCTTGGTTATGTCGATTCAGATTGGGGAAATAATGAATTAGATAGAAAAAGTACTACATGATATCTATTTAAAGTTTTTGATAAATGTACAATTTCTTGGAATACCAAGAAACAATGTACAGTTGCTGCCTCCACCACTGAGGCTGAATATATGGCACTGTTTGAAGCAGTAAGGGAAGCCATTTGGTTGAAATCTCTAATGAAGAGCATAAATATAGATATTATAACTCCTATAACAATTTTTGAAGACAATAATGGTTGCATTAGTTTAGCAAATAATCCATCAAATCATAAAAGGTCTAAACATATTGATATCAAATATCATTTCTCAAGAGAACAAGTTGAGAAGAAGGTAATTATACTAAAATATATTCCTACAGGTGAACAACTGGCAGATGCTTTTACCAAGATGCTGCCAGCCCCGAAGTTCGCTGAGATCAGATTCAAAATTGGCCTACATTAATTTTTTTTTGTATTATAATGAATAACTTTTTTTGGGGTTTGTTTATTTTTTTTTGAGTGGGAGTGTTGGATTTATTGTCTAATATAATTATGTGTTATACAAAACAATATAAACAAACTAAATATACTAATAATTAGTTATTATAATGAATTAAATTGTGTAACATAATATTCAATATAAAAGCAATCATATTCATATTTGAGTTAGTTGTTCGTTGTACCTACAAGGGAAATAATAAATCTAATATCTACAGAACATTGTTTCATTTAAATATACCTAAACCAATAATTATATACAAAAACGACTGTAACTTTTCAACACATTAAAATATTGACTTCCGGTCTGAAGCATTCAATTCTTAAAACTATTTTCAATCTACAATTCAATTTTTAAAATTTTGGAGGTCCTAGTTTAGCCAAAATTTGAACAAAAAAAATAATTATTTTTTTGTATTTTCTTAAATTATTGTGTTTAATCAGCTCTAATTTCTGAATGAATCGAGATATCAACTTTCGGTTTTCAGCATTGAATTCCTGAGACTTTTTGCTATAAGATACATTATTTCAAAAATGGTTTAAAGAACTTTGTTGATCTGAAATTTTAAGTTTTTCTCCGAGAGAATATAGTGAAATTTTAGTTTTGTTATAAATTACTTTAAATTTTAGGTCATCACATACCTTTAAAAGAATTTTAAAATATTGTTTCTTATAGAAAAACGTCCCAGAAATCCAATGCTGGAATCCGGAAGTCGATATCTTAATTAGTTCAGAAATTAGAGCTGATTAAATACAATAATTTATAACAAAACTAAAATTTCACTATATTCTCTCGGAGAAAAACTTAAAATTTCAGGTCAACAAAGTTCTTTAAACCATTTTTGAAATAATGTACCTTATAGCAAAAAGTCTCAGGAATTCAATGCTGAAAACCGAAAGTTGATATCTTGATTCATTCAGAAATTAGAGCTAATTAAACACAATAATTTAAGAAAATACAAAAAAATAATTATTTTTTTGGTTTAAATTTTGGCTAAACTAGGACCTCCAAAATTTTAAAAATTTAATACCAAAGTTGTAGGAAATTTTGTTCTCTACAATTTTTATAATAGGTTAACATCATTGGAGCTATAGAAACCTAGATAATCTCGAAAAACCGAGTTTTGTGACCTTTGACCTCAAATAACTTACGACGCAGACACGAGATTTTATGAGACTTTTGAGATAACTTTTATAACGTAAAAATGAAGGTCTATACGAGTTTCCAGCTTATTATCTCTCATTCCGAGGTTGAGCCCATTTTTTTGCTTAAATGACTGGACTATAAAGATAATTATTATAATATCAGAAACGACCATGGCAAGTTGAAAGGCAAATTTGTTGCACAAAAACGAAAAATATGGAGATATAATCAGTTAAACAGTGCCAAAAAAAGAAAACTCGGTGAATCACCGGCACTTAACCTCTCTAACCTGCCAGGTCGCCGAGTAGTAGAATTGGATTTATTATCTAAAGAATTATGGTGCAAAAAATGTGATATGCCTTTGTCATTAAGAAACGTTACTGAAGAAAATGTTATGGGTTTAGCTAGTGTTCTAAACATAAAATGTGTCAGATGTGATCTGTATTTCGATATAAATACAAACAAACCTCACGATTCTCACTGCAACAAGCTTTACGACGTGAATTACAAGTTGTCTATTGGTAAATATTTTGTTAATTTGTTTATAAGTACATTGTTATATTTATGACTTTATTATACATCTTTTGTAGGAATGATTGATGCAGGCTTAGGCGAATCACAAGTCAATACATTTTTATCTGCAATGAATATACCAACAGTATCATTCACATTGATTAAACGACATGAAAGAATTATTGGAACTTCTTTAGAAGAACTTGCCAAAGAATCATGTGAAGAAGCATTGAAATTAGAAAAACGATTGACCGAGTCACAACAACCAGAGTAATTGACAGTATTTTGATATTGAACTCTAGTTAAATAAACTAATTCTGTCTGTTAGGGTTATGCATGACAATTCGAGCAATGAGAATGAACCATATACTTCTACTTCTGATATTTTAACTAAGAAAACTAAAATAGCTGCATCCATTGACACTGCTTGGTTAACTAAAGGGTCTGGCCGCTCGTACAACAGCTCTACTGGTATGTTTTTTTTTGTTTTTACATTTTATTGTATAGATAATGTATTATCTAAATGATGAATAATAATCAACAATATTTATTTTTATAGGGCACACATCATTAATTGGCACAAAAACTTACGCAACAAGATCTAAAGTTTGTGCAAAATGTCGTGCAGGCCAGTCAAAATTAGAACATGATTGCCGACAGAATTATTCTCGAGGTTCTAAATCAATGGAACCTGATATGGGAGTTCAATTAATTGTAAAAAATCCGTTGTTAGAAAAGGAAAATGCAAGTGTTGGAATTTTAATTGGTGACGACGATTCTTCAACAATAGCTGCAGTAAGAAGAGAGAGTGTTGACAAGATAGAAAAATGGTCAGATATGAATCATACGAAAAATTCTTTCTTCAAACAAAAAATTAATACCACGATTGTTAACTACTTAGGTTATTGTTTTACATGTGCTATTAAAACTAATCAAAATAATGTACAAGGTGTCCAAGAGGCTCTTAGAAATATAACTCCTCACGTGTTTGGTGAACATCAGCAATGCGGTGAATGGTGTCAGTATCGCGGCATTGTAGGTGATTATGCTCATCACAAGTTACCTGGATCTAAGCCTCTATCAGATCCCAAGTTACGTACTTTACTATCCGATACTATTGAAAAGTATCTGAAAAATTAGCACCCTTTGCATCCAGTCAAAGTAATGAGTCATTTAATAACATAGTTACTTCTAAACATCCTAAAAATCGGCATTATGGAGGTTCTGAATCTTTTGACTTTCGAGTCGCATCTGCTGTATGCCAAAAAAATATCGGAACAGAATATGTTTGTAGACTCAATGAAAATTATGTCTATCTCCAGGAAAAAATACTAAAAAGTACAGGCAATCAAAAGAAAATATTCGTTTGACTAGAATGATAAAGGAATCTACAGTGGAGCATAAAAAACGGCGAGCAACTTTGAAGAAACAAAAAAAATCAACATGTATACGAGCAGAAAAGCAAGAAGGTCTAACATATGAATCTGGATGCGGGTTAAGTGATATTTCACAATCTCTTCCTCAGACTAGTGTACCTGTAGCTAATCTCAATGAAGATGGGGTTCGTATAGTTATTTTTGACTTGGAAACTACTGCGTTGGGAGAATCGGCAGAAATTTGTCAAATTGCGGCTTCTTATCAGGGACAAAATTTCAATACTTACATAATGCCAAGTCGAGGAATAACTGCAGAAGCTAGTAGAATAACTAAATTGACTATTTGTGAAGGAGAAATGTTTCTAGAAAATGTTCGAGTTGAAACAAAAGCAGCTAAAGTTGCATATTTAGATTTTATTGCTTACTTGAGAAATATTAGTGAAAAAGTAATTTTAGTTGCTCACAATGGATTCAGGTTCGATGCTCCAAAATTATTGAAAGCTTTGACTAAATTTAATTTAACTAATGAATTTTTAACTTGCGTCATAGGATTTGCAGATTCGTTGGAAATTTTAAAGAAAAAACTTATTCTACGTCAAAAAGAAAAAAAATCATTCAGTTTGGAAAATTTAGCAATTGATTATCTGCATCCTGATAAGATAAAAGGTGCTCATAATGCTATTGTTGATGTTACCATGGTTTATGAGCTTTTTACTGTAATTGGGGTTACAGAAAAAGACGTTAAAAATTATACTAAATCTGCTGCTGATTTTTGGAATAATATGCTACTGAAACCGATCTATACTCGCAATAAAACTGACTTGGAGCCTTTAAAAAATGTGATCTCTGTTACCATGATTAATAAAATTGTAAAAGCAGGTATAACAATGTCTGTACTGAAAACAATACACAAAGAACAGGGTGATGATGGCATCAGAATATTATTTGGAGAAAGTATTAATAAGAAGCCGAGAATAACAACTAATCGTCGAATTTATAAAGCTGTATGTGATGAACTTGAAAAAATTAATGCTGTATAAATTTTAATGCGAAATTATCATGTACATTTTTTAATAAAAAATATTTAAATAGCAAATTTTAAATTTCCATCTCCTTGTCTTACTGTTGTAGTCATATATAATTATACATTATTAATATTATAATTATAATGCAATATTTTGTTATAAATTAATCCACTAACGCAAATTTCAATCAAAGTATTTAAATTAACAAATTTACTGCATGTTAAATGATATTTATAATTTATTTACGCAAATTTTCTATCATTTTTAAAAAATTTTGACAGATGACAATAACCTATGTTTTGTTTTGAAGTTCTCAATAGGATTATTTACGTATCAAGTAGTGTATGTACACTACGCGTTGTTGCCAGTTCTAAATATGGCGACAAATCTGTCAGAATAATTTTTATCATATTGATTTCAATAATTAATATTTAATTTTAACGTTCGTTAACACTATGTTTTTTATGCAATTATATAAACTACATATTTCAAAGAATATTTATAAACAATATTTATTGTAGTATCTACTCTTATAATATTTTTATTATAGTTTTGAATATTGAAAAATGCTGTTTTTCCGTAAAGCTCTATGTTAAAAATGTGATTTTTAATAGTCATTTACTTTCTGAAATGATCGATGAAGATTTTAAATTTTTTGAGGGAAGATAACTATGCAATTGAACTTATCAATTCTTAAAAATTTAAATTTTTATCTACTATTAAGTCTGACGCTAGAACGTCCTTAATCTTACTCAACGCCTTCGCGACACTGCTTCTTTGCGACCTAATCGGGGAAGAGACGGTGGAACTCGTCAGAGACCAGCAAATGTTGAAAATGCAGTCTTAGATTTGGTACGCAATGACCCAACAATTAGTACAAGGAGAATATCTCGCCAACTACCAGGTGTGCCGCGGATGACAGTTTGGAGAATTTTAAATAATAATAACTTATATCCTTATCATTTTCAACGGGTCCATGCGTTAATTGAACCCGACCATATTCTTCGAGTAAGGTTTTGCGAATGGCTTCTGCATCAATATTATGTGGATCCTAATTTTACGTTAGAAGTAATATTTTCTGACGAAGCAATATTTACTCGTGATGGCATACACAATATTCATAATTGTCACAACTGGGCTGAAGAAAATCCGAATGCTGTTAGGAGTCATTTTCAGCATAGGTTTTCGCTAAATCTTTGGGCTAGGATGGTCAATGGATCGTTACTGGGACCATACATACTTCCTAACAGAATTAATGGCCAGGATTATTTATTATTTTTGCAGAATAATTTGACTGAATTATTAGAAGAAATTCCTCTGAATGTACGTCAAAAGACATGGTTTATGCATGACGGTGCACCACCTCATTTTAGCAGAAATATTAGAAATCACCTAGATAGAGTATTTGAGGGCAGATGGATTGGTCGAGGAGGTCCTGTACCTTGGCCTCCTAGATCTCCGGATTTGAATCCATTAGATTTTTATTTTTGGGGTCATTTTAAATCCCTCATCTATGACAATCCAGAGGCTCCTGAAACATTTGAAGAATTAAGGCAACGAATTGAAAATTGCGCTGAAAGAATTAGACAAGAACATGCATTTCATCGGGCTTGTACAATTTCTTTAATTCAACGTGCTGCGTTATGTTTAGCTGTTAATGGAAATAATTTTGAACAGTTTTTATAAAAATAAAGTAAGTATTTTGAAATATTTTGTTTTCTTTACCTATATATACTTTCAAAGTTTGTGCTGTATAATTGTGTTTGTTATTAACAATTGAAGTTGGGAATCTGACGTGACGTTAAAAGTAAACTCTACTTATTTATAACAATAAGTGAAATAAAAATATACTAGCAGTTAGTGCTAGGATTGTGCTGGTTAGATATATACTTTCAAAGTTTGTGCTGTATAATTATTGTGTTTGTTATTAATAATTGAAGTTGGGAATCTTTCGTGACGTTAAGAGTAAACTCTATTTGTTTATAACAATAAGTAAAATAAAAATATACTAGGAGTTAGTGCTAGGTTTGTGCTGGTTAAATTTATACTCTCAATGTTGGTGCTGTACAATTATGTTTGTTATTAACATTTCAAGTTGGGAATATGGCGTGAAGCCGGAGTAAACTCTATTTGTTGTTGTTGGGATTCTGACGTGATCACGTGATGTTAAGAATTAACTCCATTTATTTATAACAACAAGTGGAAAAAAAATTATGGTAGAGATTAGGGCTAGGTTTGTGCTAGTAAAATAATATATAATCTTAATGTTTGTGCTGCATAATTGCGTATTTTTTTATCAATTCCAGTAAGGAATCTGAGGTGACGCCAAGAGTAGGTAAACTGTATTCGTTTACAACAATAAGTTTAAAAAAATTATCCTTAAGATTACCTAATGCTTGGTTTGTGCTGATTAGGTATTATACTTTAAAAATTTGTGCTGTATAATTGTAATTGTTATTAAAAATTTAAGTTGTGAATCTGACATAACGTCTAGAGTAAACTCTAATTGTTTACAACAATAAGTGAAAAAAATTATGTTTAAGATTGATGCTAGGTTTGTGCTAGCTGGAAATATACGAAATCCGAATCCTATCCGATCCGAATTCGGATTTGGATCGGATCGGATAAGAACCTTCTCGGATCAGATTCGGATCGAATAAGACCTTTTCGGATCGGATTTGGATCGGATACGGATAAAAGTTCGGATAATATATCCTATCCGAAGTTCGGATAAAATATCCGATCCGAAGTTTCCATGAAATAACCGCTGAGATATTTAAAATAAATACTGTAAATGTTAGTTATACTTCAAGATAAAAGGCAAGGGACAAGGGTAATCAAGAATTTTTACTGGAACAAAAATAATATATTAGAATAAAAAACAATAATTAAAACACAAATATTTTTGTAGATCAATCGCATGAATTATTTAATTGTTGTTTATTTTCAAGATGTTCTACCGAATGCAGATAGTTATCGTCTATTAATAATTATATTTTAGAAATTTGTAAAATTAAGTGTGGTTTATTTAAGTAAAGTGAACTTTTTTAAGTGCTACTGGATTTGCTACTTCTTTTATAATAAGATTATTCATTAACAAATCAATTATTATTTGTAGTATCTATTATTTAATGTAATTATTGTTGAATTAAAATCGATCGGATATCGGATCGCGGATTAGACATCGGATCGGATGTCGGATTGGATATCGGATCGGATGTCGGATCAAATGTCGGATCGGGTTTCGTATCGGATTTCGGATCGGATGTCGAATCGGATATCGGATCGGATGTCGGATTAGATATCGGATCAGATGTCGGATTGGATCGGATGTCGCATGGAATCTACGGATCGGATCGGATCACGGATAAAGCCGGATCGGATCGGATATTAAAATTTTTCAAAATATATGATATATGGAAACCGGAACAAAATCAAATCCGATAAAACACAGGAACCGCGAACTGAACGTGAACCGTTATTTTGTGCGATTCGGGTCCCTGATTATTTGTGAATCTCAACAAATATACACAATTCATTATAGACAGTTTTAATTTGTAATAGCATAAAACAAAATTTCAAAATAGTGTCGCTTCCAACATTTTCTGACAATGTGCGAAACGAGTATTAGGTATACACAAAATAATTAAGACAATTAAACTCCGTTAAGATTTTAATGTATCACTGTTTGATTTATCGATACATAAAAATATCGATAAATTTAAATATCATTTTACAAAGCACGTAGTTAATCTTTATTTGAATGATATTTTGTTGTTTTGTTAACTTGTGGCATCACGTCTAATTCCGCAACTATAATTGATAGAAATTTTTAGAATAGTCAATTTTCAAATATTTATTTATTAGCAACTATAATTGTTTAGCACAAACTTATCTAATATCAAATCTGCACAAACCTATCACTTACTTCTAGTTTAAAGTTATTTTTATAAACTAAAAATGTCAGATTCCCAACTTCAATTGTTAATAACTAACACAATTATACTGCACAAACATTGAAAGTATATATCGAACCAGCACAAACCTAGCACTAACTCCCAATATAGATTACACACTGTTTTTGTTATAGACAAATAGAGTTTACTCTTGACTTCACGCCTGATTCCCAAATAGAATTGTTAATAACAAACGCAATTGTAAAGCACCAACATTAAGAGTATAAATTTAACCAGCACAAACCTAGCACTAACTCCTAGTATATTTTTATTTCACTTATTGTTATAAACATATAGAGTTTACTCTTAACGTCACGTGAGATTCCCAACTTCAATTGTTAATAACAAACATAATTGTACAGCACCAACATTGAGAGCATAAATTTAACCAGCACAAACCTAGCACTAACTTTTAGTATATTTTTATTTTACTTATTGTTATAAACAAATAGAGTTTGCTCTTAACGTCACGTCAGATTCCCAACTTCAATTGTTAATAACAAACACAATTATACAGCACAAACTTTGAAAGTATATATCTAACCAGCACAAACCTAGCACTAACTCCTAGTATAATTGTTTTTCACTTATTGTTATAAACAAATAGAGTTTACTCTTAACGTCACGTCAGATTCCCAACTTCAATTGTTAATAACAAACGCAATTATACAGCACAAACTCTAAGAGTCGAGCACAAACCAGCACATACCTAGCACTAACTCTCCCCCCCCAAAAAAAGTGAGTTGACGTAGGGGGCCATCTGACGTGACGCACATTAATTAATATTGGTTTTATGAAGCTTTACGTAATAGCATAAATTAATTTCAATTATAAATTACTTTACGTAATGACGATAATTAATTTCTTTATTCAAAATAAATATTGTCCAGTGATACTAAAAATGTTCTCCTTAAGTAAACTACCCTTATTTATAGGAATTTTGAAAAAATTCTTTTTGTTTCGTGATCAGTACGTTAAGTACTATATGCCATTCTAATATGTGCTTCATGTTACGGGACACCCTGTATCTGTATAATTGTGACCATTGTACTAATGTACGATGAAAATGAAATATTAATATTAAATAAAAACTACGGAGCAAATATAAATAAATGTGCATTAAAAATACCTACGGACAATACTGTGTCAATTGTTACACTATGTTTAAATTTGTTTAAATCATATTTTGAAAAAAATCTTTCTCTTACAATTTCAATAAATATTTAGTTAACAAAGCAAGTAACGATATGAGAATATCAGCATGGATTAATGAAGAAAAAAATTGTAAAACACATAAAATATTTCTGATTAATCATTTATTTAGAACAAAAATTTTCCACATTACTAAAGCATACAGTAAAGAAATGAAATCAAGTGTGCATAAGCATAATAAAGAAAAAGCAAATAAACCCGAACGAAAACTAAAAATTCTAAAAAACAAATAATTATTATTTTTGTTAAATAAATATATTGTTTATGAATTTATATTTTCTTACCATGTCATGTCAAATTTATTTCTGTTGTCTTTAATAAAGGTTTTACTTTTTAAATTTTTTGTAATTGTGAGTTTATTTTGTATTTCATATTATTATTATTATTACGAAAAATATGGAGTTAAGGACAGAGTCCTATGAACTCACTACATAAAAGCGAAATTAACATATGTTCACTAAACAAAAATACAAAAAAGAAACAACAAAAAATACATGGGCAAAAAAACAGTTAACAGTTTACAGATGCATTGAAAAGTGAAAAAGAACGCAGCAAGTGTGGAGACGCTCGATCTTGAGGTAGGTAGAACTTCAGATGAATGTGACGCACAGACCAAACCGCTTAAGACTTGTCAACTCCTGCAGTAAAGGAAAGCAACGATTTTCAGCGGTCTCTAGCTTTGTGTTCTCAAATAACCGCGGCATAATCTGTAGGTACGAAATTCAAATAATTTTTATACTGGTGAATTGATTGAAATTAAAAACAGCATCAATATTAAGTTATACATATTATATTTATTCGTATTTAATGTACAGCGGTAAAAAATTACTTTGTCATATTTAATAAATAATAATTATGTACAAAAATAGCAACAAAAGTTACCTTGTCAAAAACATTAAAAAATGACTAACCTTTTGTATTTAGTAATGCAAAAAAAACGAAGAAAATGTTTAACTAAATGTTTTTAGAAATGAAGCTACAACCGGATTTACGTGTGAATCAATTTTGTGAACAGCTTTATTACAAAGTGTAGTAAAGTGATGAATCATCACTAAATACAAAAGATTAGTCTTTTTTTTTGTTATTAATTCTCCATGTTCGGAAAAGAGTTGTTGAGGAAAATGGGAATACGATATATGGGGTAGGATGTTTGGAAGATGGATGAAATTTGGAATATCTGAGAAAATTTTTTCCTTGGCGTCTTTCACTAAATAAACATAATTACCTGAAGCGTATTTAAGAAAGTTTTGATCTTGATTAGAAGAATAATCGCGTAAAGCTGTGAAATTATGAATATCACTAATAGTATCGGCATAAAAAATGTCTTACAATCGTGACATTCATAATCTAACAGTTTTTTCATCAAATATCCAGCAACATACGCAGTTTTACTTGAATCTAAAATTGGCAAAGTGGCAGTATCTGTGGAAGGCGATTGTGTGGCAACTGGAGTATTGGCAGAAGTTGAAGGGATGTGATCGACAGGATTTATGTCGTTGGTAGTACTAGAGGTGAGAAGGATTTCATAGGAAAGAAGAAGGTTCTCTCCATCATCTTCACAATTTGTGCCGACGCCAGACTTAACAGTATTGTTTAAAATCGCTGTTTTGTAAGCATCGACAAATTGTGAAGTTGTTGGTCTACTGTTGCCACCACACAATCCTCTTGCAACACTAAACAAATTCTCTACGGGATCTTGAGATACTTAAAACCTTGATCTCGTAAAGACTTCCACAAATACTGCACGTTGCCAATGGAGGGTTCGTTACACGTTCACCTTTCTTGATAAACTTAATGCGCTCCAATGACAACTATCGTCAGTAAGCTTACTTTCGAGAGGTTTTGCTGAACTAGTAACAGAATTCAACGAGTCGAACACGTCGTTCATAAATTTAACGAAATTCGCTGTTCCAGTAGCTTCCATTGTTTTAGCACTCGTCAAAATGTTTAGAAAAGCAGCAGTGGACTGACTAAATGCTTGTGCAGCTAGTTTGACCCTCATCTTCTGCCGAGTTGTTGGGTTTACGTGTGCGTTTGTAAGCTTGGTAGCTTTAAATGCACCGCTACTAGCATCAATCTCGTACAGCTTCCGAAGGTCTTCCCACTTTGCTACTTTCCCTTCGAATTCAATATCTTTGGTAATCAAATTATTTCTCACACATTTAAGTAAATGAGGAGCATCGGAAAGATGGACAATTTGATTACCATCGATATTGTAGACGAATTTGTCCGGATTGCCACCGTGTTCTGACGAGAGATTACGCAAGGCCGCTACGTTCCAAGAGCCACCGTCGCAAACCGATGCAACGATTTTAAAATTCGTTTTTTCATGAACGGCCCTAACAACTTCCTTAATCAATGATTTCAGCGTGAACTGATTCGCGGCATTGTGAGTGAAATAGTATGCAACGGGTTGCTTCCATTTCCTAGCAAGGCCACGAATCATAAACACTAAAACATGATCAGCAAGTTTTTGACCCTGTTCTGAACCTAGATCTACAAAACCATCTACGTGCCAAGTATCCTTACTGGTTTTTAAATCTAAATTTTTACAAATTTCCATCTCATCAAACATTAACGTGCAAGTCCTATCCATGGGCGACATACTTTCCGAAATACTCTTCAGATATTCAAATAACCGTTCATTAATACCAGTATTCAATTCAAACGATCTACGTAGAGTTCTCACAGACGGCAAAGACAAAAGTTTCTGCAGATAGCGGTAACAATGGGGACCGTGCTTCATAATGGAAAGGAAAAGGGACTTTTCTTCTACGGTATAACGGCGGGATTGTTTGGTTTTCTTAAAATTACGGAGAAGGGATAAAACAAAAATACGAAGCACGCGGGGCAAACTGTAAATGTTTTCGATGTTATCAAGGGTGGAAGAGGAGAGGACATCAACTTTTCTGTTCTTACACTTTTCGAGAAGACGTCTTCCTCGCTTCCTGCTAAGGGTAAGAAGCCGTTCAGTTGTCTGCAGCCTGGCGTACAGGTTTTTCTCTACTGTTGTACTGTTGACATCTTTGCCTTTCTCGTCACGCCAAGCTCACGCAAAGTTGTGTTTCCTGGAAATAAAAAACAAGCATTAGAAATTGTAATTCTTCTACAGCTTTTATATAATTAATAATAATGTTGTTTACACATGAACTATCTGACTGAATTAATTAAATATTCTAATATCCAGTAATCTATTTTCCAACAGTTTAACGAAATTGACAATAATTAAATGCATACGGGATTTTCCTGATCTTTAATATTTTAGCTTTCTGAACATCTAATCTGGGAAACTGTAATAATATCGCTCAAATGAAAATGTACAATTTAAAACTGGTAAATATATCTTATAATTTTCCATTCCCGTACTGTATACCATTATATTGTGAATTTCTTTGAATTAAATAAATAATGATATATTACCTTTACGTCGGCGCTTGGTTGGTGGCAAGTTCTGCGGAGTCGCATCTAATTTATCTGCTCTTCGTCGCGTTTCCTCTTGCGTTTCCTGCATATTTGGTGGTACATTTTCGTCAACCATATCTGGTTCTGGTTCAGCAACTGAAACATAAACATCAATTATTAATATAACAGTTCACTGCTAGAAATAGATATAATTACGTTTCAGCTAAGCTGTTAATAACGGTAATATGCTAATGGCTAATTTAGGGAAATTTAAAAAAGGATAACTGGTAAATAATCCTCTAAGGTATTATATTTGAAGATGTATGTCTTAGGAATTTCTGGATAACTCATTTGTGTGTTAATTGCAGGTATATAATTTTAATATTTAATACCTGGATTATACGTAATTTCTTGTTACTTAATTTCATCCTTAAACGCAGGTATACGTATAAGTATCCTGTTTATAATAGCAATTAGTAGAAAAATGTTATTTATTTACTGTTAACTGCACGTGCATAGATAAGAAACAGATCATACCTGTAGGCAAAACACTCATTGGTTTTTGTCGAAAATTCAATTTCTTTTTTTTCGATGGCCCCTGTTGTGCATTTCTTGGTGTGACATATTGGTCAATTCTACCCGATTCATTAGCACCAACCACTCGCGTCTTAAATTATCGTCTCGTGGAAAGCAAAATGTTCTTTCACGCCGAACTTCTTCTACTTGCAAATTGGTCGCACAACCAATGTGGACGCAAGTAATCTAAAAAGAAAAGAAAATTTATTGGATTGGAATGATTTGAATAAGCAAGGAAACACTGTCTTGAAAATCATTTATAAACGAGGACTGTGAAAATATGGCATTGTTTAAGAGGACATAATTTAAAGAGGTTTATACTGCTGTACGTTTTCTAAAGCCACACTGTTTTCAAAAATGTAATAAATGTTATGAAATATATTGTAGATTATTTCTAATATCGTAATGAAAGACGAATTCATAGCTCCGTCATTTTTTGAGCTGGAGCGCTAAAATTTTGAGAGTAAGTAGGGATTATAATGTTCTTTATATGTGCCAAATGTAGGTGCTGTCGGATTATTAGTTTTCGCGAAATCGCGATTCAAAGTTTGCAGTGCGCTTTTTTCCGACAGGCCTGTATGCGTTACCGTAAGTCCGATAATAATTTTCAAAAAAGTTTTGAAAAGTTGACATCGTGCACTACAAAACGTATATTTAAGTTTTTCGATCAGACGCCTGGAAGCATGCTAAAAACACTCGGAAAGTTCGCGAAAAACGTAATAAAAAAATGTAATAAATGTTATGAAATATATTGTAGATTATTTCTAATATCGTAATGAAAGACGAATGGGCGAAAGTCATTTTCTTTTTTTTAGCGCTCCAAAAAGTTCGCGAAAAACGCCGCGTGCTCTCGCAGTCGAGTGGTGGGGGAAGGAGTAGCGGCGTATCTATGGTAATAGGCGCGCTCGCCCGTTTTTCGCGAAATTTCCGAGTGTTTTTAGCATGCTTCCAGGCGTCTGATCGAAAAACTGAAATATACGTTTTGTAGTGCACGATGTCAACTTTTCAAAACTTTTTTGAAAATTATTATCGGACTTACGGTAACGCATACAGGCCTGTCGGAAAAAAGCGCACTGCAAACTTTGAATCGCGATTTCGCGAAAACTAATAATCCGACAGCACCTACATTTGGCACATATAAAGAACATTATAATCCCTACTTACTCTCAAAATTTTAGCACTCCAGCTCAAAAAATGACGGAGCTATGAATTTTCGAAAAAACGCCTAATTTTCCGGTTTTTCCTAAATTTTTCAGGACCTAATTATCCGATTGAGACGTTCGACCTCTCATTTTGTAGATATTTTAATTCTCTACAAATAATTTCATTAGGGCATTCCGATTGCTCCATTAGTTTCAAAGTTACAAGCAAAAATAGACATAAATCGCGTTTTTACCTCTCGCCTCATATTCTATAAGAGAGGTATTGTAATGGGTCAAAATTTTCGAGTATGAGTTTTTGGTGGATAAGCACGTTTCAGGGTCTCTAGAATACGAATTTAATATTTTCACGATGATGTCTGTGTGTGTGTATGTATGGATGTATGGACGTATGTATGTATGAATTATGTGACGATTTTTCGTCCACGATAACTTAAAAAGTATCAAACCTTTAATAACCAAATTTCATATTTAAGGTTTTTATAAGGATCTTAACACCTGATAAGATTTTGGTAGAAATTCGCAAACCGGAAGTAGTACTTTTTGAAGCTTGATATAGTTTTTCTTAAATATATTGGTACATTATTTATTTATGACAATTTTTGCAATTAAAAATAAAAGAAAATATAATTATCTATGGGTACAGTTAGTTAAGTTAAGTTAGTTAAGAAAATAAAACAACAACGGATACGATGGCTAGGACATATATGGAGAGCAGACGAAAGAGAAACAATAAAGTCGATCCTACAATGGGCACCCGGAGGCAGAAGAAGACGAGGAAGACCAAGGTCAAAGTGGCTAACAGAAGTACAAGAAGATCTCAACAAAATAGGAATAAGAAACTGGAAGGAAAAAACTAAAGATAGGAAGATATGGCGAGAGATTGTTAGTAGGATATAAAACATAGGAACGGGGACTAATCCACCCCAATAAATGGATTTAGAGAGCTTCACGAAGCGGCGCAACCCCAATGGGGTGTTAAGCCACTGCATATATATATATATATATATATATATATATATATATATATATATATATATATATATATATATATATATATATATATATATATATATATGGGTACAGTTAATTATAAATACAATTTGCTGAATCTGGTAGTATTTAATAATAAAATAAAGTAGGTACAATTAATATTCTATCTTGTTGTCCATGATATGAAATTTGTTTCTACATAAAATTTGAATGATTATGACAGTGACAGTACAGTTGACATCTTTTGCTTGCATCTTGGTTTACATTATCGTTTACATCTTACATGAACATGAAACTATTAAAATGTAAGTAAAACTATTTATTAGATTAGTCTCGAGATTAATAGAATTAGCAGAATTATGCGAGAGGTCGTGTACTGGCCACAGCAGATTTTTTTTGCAAGAAATTGTTAATAACTAACAAATGGACCGGAAACTCGAGTGAAGAACACATACCTATACATCTGCTTATTATCTGTTATATCATCGCACACTCGGTTTGCTACTAGTCTTTATGTCAAGCAAAAATGCTATACAGGGGAACCGGACGCCGACAGCTGGAGCAGATGCTCATGGACCACCTCTGGGGTGAAATCGATGCAGGTAAGGGTTTCGGGATTTCGGCTCATTATTTCGACTGTGTTAAGCGGGCCGTAGGGTTCTTCTATGAAGGACGATGAAAAACAATCGGCAAAAGCTTCTGCAACTACTAGGTTGTTCTCACAGATTAATCCGGTGCTGTTACGTATCATAGGAATACCAACTTTTGCCGCACTGGAGTTGCGAATGTACTTATAGAACTGTTTGGGGTTGTTACTGGATGCAATATTGGATTCGTAGTGCCTACGACAGTTCCTGATTTTCAGAATAAGTTGGTTTGAGAAGTCGCGGTGAGCTCGGAAGTCTGAGGGCTGAAGGGAACGGGTGAAACGCTGCCACAGTTTTCTTTTATGTTGCAGTTTACTACGAAGTGCTGGTGTTATCCAAGGTTTGGCTGGATTGCGGTATATTTTAGTGTGCGTAGTGTTATGAAGCGTATGGTCATTTAGAATGGCACTGAATTGGAACCATGACTGATCCACGTTGTCGAGCTGCAGAGGAAAGGATGCGGATTGAAGGTCGGTGCGTAGCTGATTGTAGTCGATTTTCTTTAAAGTAGTGAATTTTTCCCTAGCAGATGGGTAAAGTACGTGTAATAGTAAACTGAAGGAAAGAGTCAGGTGATCAGATTTACCAATTGGAGCTAGGAATTCGATGTCAGAGGTGAGAGAGGGATCGGATACAATAACAAGATCGAGAAGGGAAGGGCAGTTGTCGTGCCTGTAACGGGTGTGCTTGTTCACAAGCTGGTGAATGTGGTTGGAGAAGTACATGTCTAAGAACAAGTGTGTGCTGTTGACTGCTGTCGGAAGAGAAGGATTTGGTCATTGAATTTCAGGTAGGTTGAAATCACCACAGAGCAGTACATATTTGTGTTCACTCATTACTTTAGTTATAGATTCGTATAGTAAGCCGTCATCATTAAGGGAGCATGTTGGTGGCCGATAGATGCAACCAATCACAAAATAGAGTTCGCGCAGCTGCAGTTTCAGCCATAAGCATTCGGTATCGCGTGTGGAGAGGTTGAGAGATAGTATACTGAAGTCACTAAAAACAGCATTGTTTGTGTAAATACATACACTGCCTCCTCTCTTTCCAACGCGATCCTGCCTGTGGATGGTATAGCCTGGAAGTGTTTATGAATATAAATTATTATTGCTTTTGGTTATTATTTTTTCCTTATTTAATCCTCAAATCTATGGTTTGCGTTCATACGGTACATCATAATTATTATATTACTGTAGAAACTTACAAAGAAACGAGAAAAAGGTTGTGCGAGTAGCGACAACGAGTAGGCACCAGTCTTCTATAAGCCCGTCCGCTGTCATTGGTATACGCTATTATATGACAACGTCTGTGGTGACAACTTCGCAACACTGCACAACCCACGCATGCAGACATCAGCATAGAACAAAACCGCTCCGCTCATTCAGTTATAACTTACACGCATAGATGGCAGCATGTTCTGATGCAAATTTAGTTTAATACTCCACCATGTGCAATTACAGAAATCCCATATACATTATTCCTCTATAATCTTTATACTCACTGATACAATCTATCTTATAGAGAATTGTTTGCAGAATTTAATAAAAGAAACCGGATATCAAAATTTTGAACGCGTGTATCTCAGAAACGGTTAATCGAAGAGAGCAGTTCAAAGTGTAATTTTTTTGGAAATTTTATTCTCTACAAAAATGCACTGGACAATCTTAAATGTAGAACTACCCGTTTAGTAGTTATTGGCAAATAACCAAAAAAATCCATTTTCTTTTCGAATTTCCCGGAGTTGCCGACGGGTGCCGCTCTGGCACCCGTCATATTATGATTCAGTATATCAAATAGTACTAGAATCAATCATAAAATATTTGTTGTACCCAACTTCCAGGTCCAAGCCGATTTTCTCATTTGGCGACTGGACTAATTTGTGTTATTTTTTAGGAAAAAACAGTTATGTGATATTTTTTAGGAAAACCAGTTATGTTCCATTTAAACTTACATTGAAATACTTTTTCCTAAATTTTATCTGTTCCAAGGGTTTTCACTTTTTTAAGGAAATACTAAAAGTAGGCATTTTGTAGCAATTATGAAATTCCCTTCTGGATTCGACAAACTTCGTGCTGATGCTCCGGAACCAGTTGTCGCGTACTTTGAGAAAAATTGGCATGATTCTCGTGGAGAATGGACGTTGTTTGGAATGTCGAAATGCAATCTGAACAATGTTACAAATAATCGCACGGAGAGCATCAACGCTAAATTAAAATCCTTCATTTCGACGAACCGATCCTTGGTCGAATTTTTGGAGTTATTTGTAGAGTGGATGGTTTTGAAAGAAAGTGAAGATATGAATAGACGAATGACATGATAACTTTTTAAAGCGATCAACAGAAGATTGTATTTCCGATGAGGAGGCGTATAGATCTGCTGACAAAAAAGGGTTCTGCTACATTGCGGTCGGAGCTTCAGCAGAAAATATCGTGAAGTTTATATACGTCAATCCTGAAAGTAGATAGTGCTCTGTAAAAACTTCGCGACTGATAAATCTGTGTTCTCCGTCACAGTGCAACTATTTACTGTTTAAGTCCTCACTTTTGTCTTGTAGACATATCTTTGCTGCAAGGGATAAGTTAACAGACTAGGGTCAGTGGTCCCAAACTACAAGTTATAGAGGCTCTGGACCAACCAGGCGATGACGTAAGGCAAGAGATGTCGACCTCTTTGAACAATCTGATAAATACAGCCAGTTTTGTTGCTCGCACGTGATTCAATGATAAAGTACAAACTTTGCATCATTTAAGGGTACGGTCCGAATCACGCTTACAGCACGAACAACGCGCTTACAGTCGGTCCGATTTACATTCACAGTGCTCAAAATTTGCGTTGTGAGAAATTGTGCCGTCATAGATGACATCACCGTTTATGCTCACACTGCTCGCAGTCAAGAGGTAAGGCAGTGTGAGCGTGGGTCACGTGGGTAGTCACTTGACAGGTTGACAGTTGTGTTATATTTTTTAATTTTTTAATATTTGTATTTAATTGAACACAATTTATGTTTTGTATTTATTTTACTTCATAATTTATTTTATTTCTTACATGTTGCTAAAATAAATTGGATTTTTTTCCATTTCTATATTCAATCAATATAAAAATTAAATTATTACAAATCTTATAACTTTAATTATAAAATACACCAGTAATTGTTTCTCATTATCAAATTGTTCATAATCTGGTTGTCAAAAACAGAAGCAAAAAGTAAGCGCGCTCGCGAACGGTCCGAATTGTTGTCGTTGTCAGCGCGCTCAGTGAATCGGCCCAGCTGTGAGCGGTCTTGGCGCTGCGAGCACTGGTAGCGTGATTCGGACCGTACCTTAAATCTGATGTGGGAATTTGGCCTATTATACAACATTGACATAAATAAAAACAAGATCAAAAACAGTCATCTTAACGAGAATCCGGACTACCAGAAAAGGAGAAATATTCTTGCAAACATGAAAAACACGATTATGGAAAATAAAATATTTGACAGTTCAAAAGTAAACGATTTAAAAAAATAGATAAAATCTGGCGAAAGGGGTTCGATGCTGTGATCAGCTAAACGAAAAAAGTACCCGACCCTGCATCGACTTCAACTGAAAACAGTTGGATTGTGGCCCCACAAGCGGCGAATATACCTGGACGGCCAAAAGGTATCAGCGAAACATATATTAGAATAAGAAAGAGTTGAATTATATTTGTATAATCATATAATCATACTTGTAAAAATTAAATATTGTAGACAGAAAGCCTTCATTTTTACCTCTCGCCTAGAGAGGTATAGGGATCGTGAAAAAATTCGATGTTGAGATTTTTGTCAATAAGCACGTTTTAGCACCTTTAGAACCTATTTTGACTATTTTCACGATGATGTCTGTGTGTGTGTGTGTGTGTCTGTGTGTGTATGTATGGAAGTCTGTATGTGCGCCTACTATAGTCTTTCGTTCTGATTCATTATCTCAAATTATACTGAACATAAAATTCTAATATTTTTCAAAATACATTTATATATGTTAATGAAGAGCTGATAAGATTTTGGTAAAAATCTGCCAACCGGAAATGGTATTTTCTTGCAGCATTTTAACATTTTTTGCAAAAAATATAGGAAATACTGCGATAGTTACAATTTGTCATTCGACATTTGAAAGAACAAATGATCTTTTACAATATTTATTTAACATCGTTTCTATATCTCTTACCAATAAAGGAAAATTAATTTTCAAAAATTTGTAATTTTACCTACCACGATTTGTAAATCATAAAGGAAAAAAATTTAAAAACAAAAATGAAATGTCAATGTGATAGATGAACAGACGTATACACAGTTTCTGAAATTTTTGTGACACCATTTTTAAATATAAATATATTATTAACTGGGTTTGAAACTTAGAACCTTTAGGAGCCGAAATATAATAAATTAAAAACTGACTGAATTCCATTAAGTTTTTATCCTTTCATTAAACGTATTCAGTCAAGAAGTATCATCGATTCATTATTATTATTATAACTGGATATAAGGTAATAATGAAATAAAAATAAAGTGTAGAATAGGTGTTTAAAAGGAATTTCGTTTTTTTTGGTGTCAATCGGTTCATTCCTATTCTCTGTCCTAGAATAAAGCAAAATTTTGCCGCGAAAGCAAGGATTAGGGCCGATTTTGTTAGTTTTTAGGGTAAAATTTTTGACAACTGTCAACACTGGTTATGCTGAAAAATTAACAGATTAAACATGTGATTTAACGTTTTTATACATTTATATAATAGAGATATCAATAAATAAATATATTTTTCACAGATATAAGGCTTTTTATTATACTTGCTTTTCTTAGTTTTCGAAATTATTTGACATAAATACAATATTACATTTGTTTTAGATTAATATAAATTTCAATAGTGTTTGCCATGTTAAAAACATGAATACAAAAAAAAATGAGTTTGTTTATAACAACCATTATTTCATTGTTGTATACCAAGTTGTATACGATGTCTGCTGTAAACATTATTTCGTTGTATAAGCTTTGTGAGGACAAGTCTGCTCTTTTGCACCAGTTGCAGGAGTGGAACTTGATTCCACGAACTAGACGGTGTCGTAAATGTGGGGGCAGCCTGACGTTGACCGAGGATTCTTCTCGTATAGACGGCTGGATTTGGAGATGTCAGAACAGGACCTCCCAACGGAAGCAAAAGGTAAAGACTTGTGTGTATGCGGTATCATTTAGAGCGGGTACTTTTTTTGAACGTTCTAAATTGCCCATATTTACAATTCTTAAATACCAAAACCGAGTTTGTGGGGCTCTATTACGGTTTTGTTAGCTTTGTTTTAGTGTAATAAATACCAAAACCGAGTTTGTGGGGCTCTATTACGGTTTTGTTAGCTTTGTTAGTGTAGTAAATACCAAAACCGAGTTTGTGGGGCTCTATTACGGTTTTGTTAGCTTTGTTAGTGTAGTAAATACCAAAAACGAGTTTGTGGGGCTTTATTTTTAGCCATTTTGACACATTCAGGTTAACATACAAAAACGTCATTTTATTCAATTTTTTTGCAATTTTGACACATTGAGGTTAACCAAAAAAATTTCATTTTCTTCAAAAAAACATATTAAAAACACTCTTCCGCGGCCTAATTTTGCTTGTTTAGGTCATATTTAGGCATAATAAACGATCTCCTAAAAAAAACGCATTTTCTCTTAAACACCTATTCTACATTCCAGCCAAAATTTTATCTACAAAGAGGTAATTTGATTTCAATGCCAATAGGAATCGGTACTTTGCTTGAAGAACTATAACAAAAATTACAAAAAGTAGCCTAACCAAATCCAAATTCACATATTACAGTGTCAAGGCGGGAGGTCTACTGGTGGTCACGTCAGATTTTTTACTTTCGTCTGCTAATATTCTAATCATCTGTATTCAACATTCCAACATGGGAAATAGTGAGCAATGTGATTCTAAGTCTGGTTGCATTTTTAGCAAATCTTCACTGAGAGAACGTGAAAATATTAAAATTAAGTGTACTGATCTTTGTGGTGACAGTTACCACATCGGGTGTGCAAAAATAGGGAAACGTGAGTTCAACGCAGTTAACTCCTGCAAAAATATTAAGTTCGTGTGTGAGTCGTGCGAGTATCCTGTATGACTCCAACGGTTAACTGATATCATCCGATGATCTTAAGTCCAACTTTTTTTTTTACCAAGCTTTTCGTACGAATAGAAGATTTAACTGATCTAATCTGATTTAAAGTCAGAGCTTAATAACCACCATGTGAGCTTATCTCTCGCCTGCTGCTGATTTGACAGTTCCATCAGCTGTCACAAATAAGTCACACTGTTCGGCTGACGCGGGAATAGTGCCCCCTGCCTCTGTCAATAATATCAGTGATAGTTCGTTACCGACTGTGATTAGTAGTAGTAGTCCAACAAAATTTAAATATTGACTTGTCATTAGATGTCGTTCCTGGGATCCTGGTAGCAAATTACCTAAAATAGTTACGGTTGCTACTAGCCAGCAGTAGTATGCTGAGCGAGTTAGTTCCCCGAAGGTCATCAAATTAGTGCGGCTCCACGTAAGATCGCAGTGCATGTGTCAAGGCTGGCGTTATCTGTAACTTCGGAGGAATTGAATTCTTATTTAATTACTAACTTCCCGAATTTTAAATTCAATATTGAAAAACTTAATGTAAAGTCGGGTGAATACAATTCATTCAAAGTTGCAGTTTCACATGATTCACTTGATGAACTTCTTAATGCTAAACTCTGGCCGGAATATGTTTCAGTCAAAAAATTTATAAATTTTCGTAAACGTCCAATGCCAATCAAAACTCAATAATCCATGATGGTAATGATAATTTTAACTTGCACGTGCTTCACTACAACATGCGCAGTTTAAATAATAAATTTAATCAGTTTAATGTTATCTTGAAACAATAGATTTCCCTGAAATCATCTGTTTAACAGAACATCACTTATCTTCAGAGATTATTGAATGTATTAAACTTGATAAGTATAAATTAGTGTCTATGTTTTGTCGCGTATCGTTTGAATGTGGCGGAGTCGCTATTTATGTATTAAATACTTTAAATTTTATCTCTTTGACATTTAATAAAACTGTTTCTTGTGATAAGAATTTTGAATATGCTTGTATTGAAATAATATTTTCGAATAACAAAAAATGTCTCATTTTAGCTTTGTACAGATCGCCCAGTGGTGATATTCAATTATTTAATCGTGAATTAAATAATTTGCTTGATAATTTTTCTAACTACAATCAACCTATATTTGTGTATGGTGACTTCAATATTAATTTTGCGTGTGATATAGAATCCAGTGAAATTTGCGGTCAATTTCTTTCGTACACTGAGAAAAACGTTTATTTCATAGAAACAAATTTCGTTTCATACAAATGAATACGTGTTTTGAATTCAGCGGATTAAATGTTTGTTGTATTCAAATATATTATTGTTTTGAGACTATTTATTTAACACAAATAAATGTTTATTAGGTAGTTCATAATGAAATTTTAAATAAATTTATTTGTGATAAATAAAAATTTGTTTTATATAATAAAGCATCATGATACATGCAAATAAAGAATATTTCTATTAAATAAATATTTTATCACTAAATTCATTGATTTATTTAGTGGAAACAATTACTTTTTTTCTGTCAAGTATATAGAAAAGGTTAAGGAAAAAAAATGTTTATTTTGTTATATAAATTAATATTTATTCTCCATAAATCGTGTATATTTATTTGTATATAATATAAGCATATAATATATAATAATAAAATAAAATACTCTCTGTAGTAACAAATAATAAAAGAATATACCTATACTATAGGTACCTATTCATTAACAAATATAATATGAGACGATATAAAATGGAGTAAGAAAATAATAAAATATTTAGAACAAAAAATAAACCTATGATATTATATAATCAATTTTCTTATTAGAAACAACAATCTTATTATCAGTTAATGTATGTAACCCAGAAATTAATTTTGCCAAAATTTCGTTGCTGTCAGTTAAATCAGGTATTGAGCACAAAATTTCGTAGGTTATTCCTTCTTCTAAACAAAATAATAATATTATTTTTTACTTTGGTATTAAATCTATTATGTATTGCGCTCTTTTGCTCCGTTCTTATTTTTTTGCGCTTTGTTTATATAGCAGTAATTTACATAATTCATCCGAATAGGTAAAATCAAAGTCAGTAGATATAGGTTTCACTTATATATTCTTCTAATATTAAATTAATGGTCCTTGTATTATGTGGTATTAAAAAAAATACACTGGTTGCATTAAAATTGGAGTTATAAGGAATTTTTTTTAAAGCACTAAGTAAGAGATAGCCGTATACTAAGGAAAAATTCTGGCCGGAAACTGAGCTTCCCACAAAAAATTGCTTTTTACATTCTACCATACCTGTAAAGGGCGGGATTTCTGGAGGTCGGATAACTCAAATACGAATTACTCAAAAATGTTGATATTTGGTATTATACATTTGAATACAAATTGGAAGAGCTCATTAGATTTTGGTACCTACAAATATCTTCACTGGAAGTAATATTTTTTGAAGAGTGCAAAGATTAATTGTCAATTTTTACCTTCCGCTTACCTGTAAAGGAAGGTATTGGAATCATGCAAAAAATGGGGTTGTGAGTTTTTAGTGGATGAGCACGAATTAGGGTTCTTACAACTCATTTTTGATAGTTTCCCGATGATGTCTGTATGTATGTGTGTGTGTGTGTGTGTATGTGTGTGGTCCGGGCCGATGCCGTCTGTTGGATAACTCAAATACGAATTACCCAAAAATTTTGATATTTGATATTTTACAATTGTATACGAATAGGAAGAGCTCATTAGATTTTGGTACAAATATCTTCACCGGAAGTGATATTTTTTGAAGATTGAAAAGATTAAGTGTTAAAAATTTCTATAAATTTGGATAAATATAGTATTTATTTGTAATAAGAATAAGAGGAAAAGTTATTTGCAATTTACGTTATAAAAAAATTGTCTTTATCTGATAGCATTAAAGAACTGCAGTAAAATTTAAAAAATAAATTTATCAAATAAAACGTTGAAATCTTGTAATCCATGTTCGGTTGATTTTTGTTTCTGCATAAAAAATATTGACAGATGAGACGGGTGACAAGTTGGCATACTAGAGCTATATAAGTCATAAGTAAGCTATTAAATGTAGTAACTGAACGGAGGATTGCTTCAACACAGAAGAGTTTTCGTGTGAATGAATCTTTTGATTCAGGTGATACTAATTTCTGTGTTTGAATATTTTAGATTTTTATTTGTATATTTTAAATGGGCACCGGATTGTACGTATACATTTCTGTTTAAAGTCTAGATATGGCGGAAGGTTGTGTGATGGCCACGTCAGATTTTTTTTATAAATTTGGATAAATAATATACCTAGTATTTATTTGTAATGACAATAAAGAGGAAAAGTTATTTGCAACTTACACGTTATCAAAAAATTGTCTTTATCTGGTAGCATTAAAGATAGAAAAATCTGACGTGGACACCACATGACTTCCTTGTACGCCTATTAAACTGTTCATACTTTTCTTAATAACTAAAATGTAGAATAATATAAAAATATAATAATCGTATTTGATTTATGCTCAAAATGCAAAAAAAAATACCAAGGGTAAAGTGCCCTTTTGGCACGGACGATCGCAACCAAAAATATTAGGTGATCAACTAGATGCAACATGAGTCTCAAATTCAAAATTTTAACTTTCTACGACATACCGTTTATGAATAATGCGAAAAATATCAATTAGTGTCCCTTTGGCACGGACGACCGCAACCAAAAATATGAGGTGATCAACTAGATGTAACATGAGTCTCAAATAAAAAATTACAACTTTGTACGACATACTGTTTTTGAATAATGCGAAAAATACCGAATAGCGCCCCTTTGGCTATAATGTTATTTGCAGACGTCAAAAATATACTTTGTTCGTAACTCTTGTTCCAATTTTTCAGAGGGTTCCGTATACTGCACTTTTACCTAGAAATTTAGTATTCAGCTCAATATACAAAAAATAATACTTTAACTTGCTCAAAATACGTTTATTCTCTGCTGAAAATAACGATTACTCAGTGACAGATGACAGAATGTTGACAACTACAACTGACAGTTTAGTGGCTGAGGCACGTGACAAACAATATAAAATGAAAAGTTACTAAGGTCATGAAAACACTCAGTTTTATATAAAATAATTAAATAAATATTCTGAGATTTATATTTTGTCGAAGGTAAACTAATACAAGTAATATACATTACTTATAAAACGTACCATTGATGTGCAATAATATGTCGTTTGGTTTTGCTGTGGTGGGAACATTGTATAATCCTACGTTTACATGTTACTTGCTGTTGATAAATTAATGTAGATTTAAAATAATTTGCTTGCTTTTTGCTTTTATACATAACTAACTGTACCTGCTTGTTAAAAAGAAGTTGATTAACGAATTTTTTTTATTAAAATTCGTGTTACCTACTATAATAATCAATAATAATGACGTCATAGTTTCTGTAAATTAACGATTTTTTAAATAAAGTAATATTAACAAGAATCTGAATATCCAGTAAGTACCTTTTCTTGTAGGAAGATTAATCGGTATAAAAACCACTTACCAGCTACATTGAAAAAATCTGATGTGGCCAGCACACAACATCCCGCCGTATCTAGAAAACTGACTTATAAACATAAATGTATATCTACGTACAATCCGGCGAATGAATCTTTTGATATGCTTTTGATGCAGATTTTTCATTACTTATTAATTTTCTAGATTTGCACCTTCTACTGTTATATTTTCCTGTTTGAATAGTCTAGATTTTTACTCTTCTGTGTTGAAGCCTTTCTCTGTTCAACTACTACAAAACATTTATAATACCTTACTTCTTATCACTTAGGTATATGGAGTTAGTGTCAACGTGTCACCTGTCAATATTTTTTACACAGAAACAAAAATCAACCTATTATGATAAATTTAATTTTTCTATTATTTCCTTGTACGGAGTAATAAGGAAATATTGTAATCGCGAAAAATTTCGGTTCTCAGATTTTGACGGAAATATCCGTTTTGACCTTTTCTGAATCCATTATGACTAGTTTCGTCGTGACGTCTGTACGTACGTACGGACGGACGGACGTATGTATGTCGCATAACTCAAATACGGTTAGACGTAGCAAGTTGAAATTTTTTATTTAGGACTGTTATAGCATCTAGTTGTGCACCTCCTATTTTTATTGCGATCGTCCGTGCCAAAGGGGCGCTATTCGGTATTTTTCGCATTATTCAAAAACAGTATGTCGTACAAAGTTGTAATTTTTTATTTGAGACTCATGTTACATCTAGTTGATCACCTCATATTTTTGGTTGCGATCGTCCGTGCCAAAGGGACACTAATTGATATTTTTCGCATTATTCATAAACGGTATGTCGTAGAAAGTTAAAATTTTGAATTTGAGACTCATGTTGCATCTAGTTGATCACCTAATATTTTTGGTTGCGATCGTCCGTGCCAAAAGGGCACTTTACCCTTGGTATTTTTTTTTGCATTTTGAGCATAAATCAAATACGATTATTATATTTTTATATTATTCTACATTTTAGTTATTAAGAAAAGTATGAACAGTTTAATAGGCGTACAAGGAAGTCATGTGGTGTCCACGTCAGATTTTTCTATCTTTAATGCTACCAGATAAAGACAATTTTTTGATAACGTGTAAGTTGCAAATAACTTTTCCTCTTTATTGTCATTACAAATAAATACTAGGTATATTATTTATCCAAATTTATAAAAAAAATTGACAATTAATCTTTGCACTCTTCAAAAAATATTACTTCCAGTGAAGATATTTGTAGGTACCAAAATCTAATGAGCTCTTCCAATTTGTATTCAAATGTATAATACCAAATATCAACATTTTTGAGTAATTCGTATTTGAGTTATCCGACCTCCAGAAATCCCGCCCTTTACAGGTATGGTGGAATGTAAAAAGCAATTTTTTGTGGGAAGCTCAGTTTCCGGCCAGAATTTTTCCTTAGTATACGGCTATCTCTTACTTAGTGCTTTAAAAAAAATTCCTTATAACTCCAATTTTAATGCAACCAGTGTATTTTTTTTAATACCACATAATACAAGGACCATTAATTTAATATTAGAAGAATATATAAGTGAAACCTATATCTACTGACTTTGATTTTACCTATTCGGATGAATTATGTAAATTACTGCTATATAAACAAAGCGCAAAAAAAAATAAGAACGGAGCAAAAGAGCGCAATACATAATAGATTTAATACCAAAGTAAAAAATAATATTATTACATTTTTTTCTCGTCAATTTAGCCCTGCCAAATTAAATTTTTAATAAAACGAATTTGGTGAAAGCGCAAAATTTTATTTTACTGGCGCAATAGAGCGCATATGAAGGGTCATTCATACAATAATGAAAATTGTTAAATAGTCAAAAGGGAAGGCTACCGTCAATTTGGCCCTTCCTAACTAACTCTTCCAATTACTACTAAATAAGAGCAGCGCAAAAAAAAATATTTATGGAGCAATAGAGCGCAAGATATTTATATTAAAATGCAATACAAAAATATAATAACAATTAACTTTTTTTTTGTTGTCAACTTGGCCCTCCCAATTTTGATTGTTAATAACATAAAATGTATGCTAGCGCAAAATTTTATATTTATGGCGCAAAAGAGCGCATACGAAGAGCTATTGAAATAATTATGAAAATTTTAAAATTTTCATAAAGGAAAGGCTAATGTCAACTTGGCCCTTCCTAACTTGTTCTTTGAATTACTGCAAAAGTAGAGCAGCGCAAAAAAAAATATTTGTGGAGCGATAGAGCGCAATACAAGCGCGAACCGATAATATAATTTTTATTTATAAATATTTATGTGGTAGGGCCAACTTGACTTAGCCCATTATATCTATATTTTATAACACTTGAAATTATTTCACACGCAGTACAATAAATAATCACCTCGCAACAGAAAGAATCACTTCTGTATGCTACAACAGCTTAGTACGTTTTGCAACACAATAAAAGAATACAAGTGCAGACTTGTTGATGATTTCTTTCACAGAAATAAAGTTTGCTTTAAAGTAAATATTTAGTCATTTTCGCCAAATAAAGATATTTTTACAGAAATTAATATTTGTTTTAGAGAAATAAATATTTGTTTAGACCAAAAAATATTTATTTCATATAATTAAATCTATGATTATAGTAAATCAGACAATGTTTTATTCCAAGCAAATAACAATTACAAGTAAATACAATTATTTGATTCCCAAAAATAAAGTTATATCTGCTGGAAAACAAATGTTTACTTATATGCTTTACTGTTATGGTTTTATTTCTTACAAGTATATATTTTGTATTGGAAAATAAATCTGAACCGAATAAAGACCACGTTTATCGCAAACATTATAATTTGTTTTTCCTTTGGTTTTCCTTTACTACTGAGTATCTTTGGATGGTGCATTGATAATTTTTTTTACAAATATTGACTTAAAGTATTTAAAGTATTAAATCCTTGCTTATCGGACCATTCCGCCCAGATTTGGTCTTTAAAGTTAAATTGTAATTTCCAAAATAATGTTTCCGTGGACATTCGAATTTTTAATAATGAAAATAAGAAATATTTTAAACAATTGCTTCGATCGGATTCTTGGATCGATGTCTACAATTCTAAACATTTTGATGATAAAATGAACAATTTCTTAGAAATTTTTTACTACTATTTTAACATAGCTTTTCCAAAAATTAAAAAAAAAAACACTTTCTAATAAAACTTCAAAGGCAAAATGAATTACTTCGGATATATTGGAGATGGCTGACACCTTGAAATTAATTCATGAACATACTCATAATCCAGAAATATTAGACCTATGCAAGGTAATAAAACGCAAATATGATCATCTTATTATCCTAGTAAAACACAACTATAATAATAATTTAATAAAATCATCACCCAATAATAATAAAACAGCTTGGTCTATCATTAAAAAAGAAACATCAGCATCAAACACTAACTCACTTTCCTTTCCTATGTATTCTCATAGTAATAGTACTTCTTGACCCCGATATGATTTCTAACATGTTTAATACTCACTTTATTAGTTCTGTTCGAAATTTTATTTCACAAAGTGTAGTTCCTAATATTACTAAAGCCTCACGCAATAATATTATAAATTTCACACTTTTTCTTATACCTGTTACTGAAGCTGAAATTTTAAATATTATACTATGTCCCAGGGTGTCCAGATTATATTTGTAAGAAGTAGCCAAAAGATGGAGTAAAAATCGCCAAAAAATTAATTTGAATATGTTTAATTTTATTATAGGCAATAAGAATGTATGGTATTTCTACTAAAAAAAGTCATTAGTTCTAATTATATAAATTACTTTTATTTATTAGATAAATAATATTACATTACGCCGGACATATAGGTACAGTAAAATGAAAAGAAATTTTTTTTTCGTTAAAACGATGTATAAATACAAATATAAATCAGTTATTAACTATATCTAGTATTTGTGATAAATCATCCTCAGATGCACTTGTGCCAGTCACTGTGTTATTAGTGTTATTATAAATACTAGAATTAAACAATTTTAACATATCGTTGGTGGGTTCAAAATTTGTGCAACAAATTTTTCTATTTTGTATATTTATTCTTATTCTCAAAACAGCTTCTAATGTACTTAATTTCATTCTGTTTCTAATTTTATTTTTTACAATATTCATAACTGAAAACACGCGTTCCACAACTGCATTGCTTATTGGAACGGACAACATTCTTAAAACAACTGTAGCCAGTTCTTTAAAAATTGCGCTATATGAAGCATCTTTATAATTATAAACTACCGGCCAGAAATCCAAAATGTTGTCTGGTATATTTCCATTGAATTCGGTAGACCAAGCAACTAGAGACAATTTGCGCCATTGATTTTCAAGAAGATCACGATCTTCCGAATTCAATATAAATTGCTTTATCGGGAGATTATCAAAACTGTCCTGTTTTTGACCTAAACAAGATCTGGGACTTACCATACAAATTTTTTTATATATTTCAATATTAGATGGTAATCTTTCAACCATTTCTTTTAAAAGAGTAAATATAAATTTTGAACATCTATTTTGAATCTCTGATTTTTCTGCATTACATATATTTCATTTTTTTAATTGTACAGAGAAATCAGTGCCCAAATCAGCTGATTCTGGGGGTAAGAATGATAATGGATTATCAATACACGAAATTATTTTTTGTAATAATGTTGTGTTATTATCGTAGCTAAGAAAAATTGGTTTTATTATTCTTCGTGCCAATGATTGAATAACAAGAAACATATTATTGTATGCGCTACCAATATCACCAGAATTACTTTGGAATGAAGTGTTTAAATTATTTATATCGGAAAGAACTGGTCTTAAAAATATAAAATACAACTTATGTTTATCATCTTGCAACATTTGATTAATTGTTCGAGCTGTGTAACATTTATCTGTTTTACTTGCAATATCAAAAAAAGTTTTCAATTCAAGTCAATGTTCCAAGATTCGCTTTATTACATTGTATCGAGCTAACCATCTAGTTGCTGACAACTGAATGAAATTTCTAAATTTTTTGTTTTCTCCCAGATTTATTAAGTTATATATTTGCTTATATTGAATTCGCCTTAAAGGACTACAAGAAAACCAATTATAAATTTCACGTGCCGAAAAATCTAAACAAGTAGGAAATTCATTTGCTACCTTAGATACACATAAATGAAGAGAATGGCAAGTGCATTTTAACAATATTAAATCCGGAATATCCGCTCTTAACAAAGTAAACAGCGAATTTCTTTGACCACATAAATTGCTAGCACCATCTGTGCCAATTGCTAACATATTCTTTAATGGTAAATTTACTTTAGTTAAATAAGTTGTTAGCACATTATACAAATCATTAGCCGTCGCTCTTTCGATTTCGATAAGACCCAAGAAATCTGTTACTATCATGTTGTCGTTTTGATTATAATATCGTACGCAGAGTGCCATATATTTATTAACAGAAACATCTGTAGATTCATCAAGAATTATGGAATACCGTTTATCTCCAATATTATTGATAAGCTCAGAGAGCATGGCACAACTTAAAATATTTTTTATAATACTAGTACACTTTGTATGATGCAATCGAAGCTGTTCCAAATTAGATCCTGTTCCAATAGTTCTTAAAAGTTCACCAAGGTGGTCAATAGATCTCACTGACGAATGATTTACTATGTGCATCACTAGTTTTAAATCTCTAATCTTTTCTTGATTTGTAAACGATTTTGATGAAACTAAAAAAAGATATAATAATTGTAACAATTCAACATTCTTATAAAGTTAGCATACTTGCAAAATTTAAAACTGTCGATTTTTTGGAAGACTTGTAAATGCTTTTTGTATGCATTTTTGTCTCTGCATGTCTTTTCTGGAATGTGAGCTCGGAGAGATGTTTGGCATGAAATACAATATGCTTCATTAAAATCATTATGGTTGTAATACGGCAATGATTTATACTCCTTTAACCAACCTATAACAAGTAAAAGAAAAGTGAAAATGTGAGGTTAACGCAACATGAATTTGTTGATTCAACACATTAATACTATGTACCTTTTGCCCAATCTTGTTTTTCCCAGTCCGTAAGATACTTTCTTGTATATTTGCCGTATTTCCCCATTGCATAAGTTTAAATCACCGTGAATTAAGACCAAAACACTGTGACGTGTCACGTGTATGTGATACTTTACTTCATTTAACCCATTAATGCCCAGTATTATTTTTCTTACCGATCTATGTCAAATATTCAGTATTTATTCCAAATAATCATTTATGACCGAGAAAAATGTTTAAAAAATTTAATCTCTTGTAGATTTTGAATTATAACATGGGTCATTAATGATCCCTTGGGTCATTAATGACCCCTTGGGCACACAGAACACATTACATAACAATATATAATATGTGTTTTATTATAATTATTGAAAAATGAAATACATTGTAAAAACGAAAAGTTTGTAATTATTATAATTCATTATATCACATATTTAGGGCAGGAAAAAAAATAGGTAAGAGGTACTTTGTCCAATGTTCTGCATGCATGTTCTTGCTCAAAAATATCTCCCTTTTCCCAAATACACCTTTCAAATGTTTCTCTATTTTTGCCAACTAAGTTTCCTAGTTCAGTATTATCATTATCTTTGAAAAATAAATACATGAGCTCAGCTTCGGCACGTAACTAATTAGGATTCAAATTGTCTAGATCATTACAATCTTCGTCAGCTAAGTCAGCATCTATCTCACTCTCATTACCTTCAGGAGGAAAAATAACTATTTCAGACACTAATGGCTGGTTTATGATGGATTTAATTTACGAATTAAGATTTACAAATTTAGATTTAGAAATATAAACGATACACATCTGCCTTTGCAGGTTCATGATGAATTTAGATTTATAATTTACATTTAAAATATGACCATATTTTATATTCTAAATCTAAATTTGTAAATGCGTCCAATCATATCACATTATATTAAGGGTCCTTTCGAGTTACGAAATACAGTGCTTTGCACAGCTTTGCGAGTTTACTTTTTATAACCATATTTACGAACTTATTGATTTGAAAAAGCATTCATCTTGTTGACAAAGGTTTAAAGTTTGGCACTACAGCGTAATTTTGTAATATTATTTATTTATAACAACAATATGACTATAACAAAACTCGAAAAAATTGTCATTTTTACCGCGTTGTAAAATATGAATAAATATAAATTTTTAAAATTAAGACTTTTATCATCCAAAATGTTTAAGAAAAAATTACACAATTTTTAGTATTAGACTAAAAAACCGACTTCTCGTGAACCTCTACGAACGTCGAATTACCGCATAGGGAAGTGGCGCCGACACGCGGTAAACATGGAAATCTAAACACTCCTCCCCGCTCCACGCCTTGTCTGTTTCGCTAGCTAGCTGGAATACTCAGATTCTACTTTCAACGTTCAGATATTCATCAGCATGTTTAACTGCGAATTTTTAAAAAATTTGAACTTTAACTCGTAGGATTACTTTAGAAAATATCTAATAAGAACATTTTTTGTTAATATGATCATATTCATTTTAAAATTTTCGAAATGAACAAATTTTTAAATCTTTTATAATTATTAACTTCACCGTCATACATACGGCAAAAAAACAAAAGTAAAAAATGACCCACTTCCCGGGATCCTATCGAGCTGAAATTTTGAAAATAGACTTTTGTCACCTAACAATGCACTTTGGCACAAGAAAAAATCTGATGTGGCCAGCACAAGACCTCCCGCCATGCCGCCATACCCCAAACCCGTTTCCCCATATCCAATCAATCTGAAGTTTGGTACATAGACTCGTTGTGACCAAACATTTACTTTGGCACAAGAAAAAATCTGATGTGGCCAGCACAAGACCTCCCGCCATACCCATTTCCCCATATCCAATCAATCTGAAATTTGGTACATAGACTCGTTGTGACCAAACATTTACTTTGACACAAGAAAAAATCTGATGTGGTCAGCACAAGACCTCCAGCCATACCCATTTTCCCATATCCAATCAATCTGAAATTTGGTACATAGACTCGTTGTGACCAAAAATTTACTTTGGCACAAGAAAAAATCTGATGTGGCCAGCACAAGACCTCCCGCCATACCCATTTCCCCATATTCAATCAATCTGAAATTTGGTACATAGACTCGTTGTGACCAAAAATATTTACTTTGACACAAGAAAAAATCTGATGTGGTCAGCACAAGACCTCCAGCCATACCCATTTTCCCATATCCAATCAATCTGAAATTTGGTACATAGATTCTTAGTGACCAAACATTTACTTTGGCACAAGAAAAAATCTGATGTGGTCAGCACAAGACTTCCCGCCATACTCATTTCCCCATATCCAATCAATCTAAAATTTGGTACATAGATTCGTTGTGACCAAACATTTACTTTGGCACAAGAAAAAATCTGATGTGGCCACCACAAGACCTCCCGCCATACCCTACGCTTTTTAACTCTGAAATTTGGTACATAGGCTCGTTGTGACCAAACATTTACTTTGACACAAGAAAAAATCTGATGTGGCCAGCACAAGACCTCCCACCATGCCGTCATACCCCAAACCCATTTCCCCATATCCAATTAATCTGAAATTTGGTAAATAGACTCGTTGTGACCAAACATTTACTTTGACACAAGAAAAAATCTGATGTGGTCAGCACAAGACCTCCAGCCATACCCATTTTCCCATATCCAATCAATCTGAAATTTGGTACATAGATTCGTAGTGACCAAACATTTACTTTGGCACAAGAAAAAATTTGATGTGGCCACCACACAACCTTCCGCCATATCTAGACTTACCCGGTACCCATTTAAAATATAAAAATAATTCGTATACTCATCCACATATAAACTGACTACCCGATTTTTAGCATGATTCCAATACCTTTCCTTTACAGGTATGGCGGAAGGTAAAAAGCATTCAAATTTTCAAAAATATTATAATTATTACTCAAATTCCAAAATTCTATTGGCATTGTTTATTTAATACCTAATTTAATGCTATAAAAAACGGAATACTTATAGATTTTCTGTATCGAAAACATAGTTAGGTACTTTTCTTATTGGGTTTAGTTATTAATTTTACGCAAATATTTTCAGTTATTTGAGACGTATTTCCATCATCAGGTTACAAATAATGATATTATTATTAAGAGTGTTAAAAATTCTTTCAACAGTAAGTTCTTGTCAAAAATTTTATAATGTACAATAAAACTTTATATTTTTTATATGAACAATTTAACAGTGATAGAACCATAATAGGTAATGGAAACAAAAAAAATAATTATATTCAATTTTTACATTTTGATTTAAATCATTGATTGTAAAATTATATTTCACACTTCACCTTCACACAGACAGGCGTTCGTAGTTTACTAATAACTTGATTTAGGTAAATTTTAGAGAAAAAATTTATTGACAAATATTCTCTATAATATTGTGCTTAACAGCGGAACATTTTTAAATTTTGAACATTTGCGAAAAAATGAAAATCCAAAATTTGATTATTTTTTTATTTAAAATGAGGGACGTTTCTTGACAAAATAGCGATGTACCGCTGTTGAGATACTATAATAGATAATGTGTAATTTTTTTGAAAAAAATTTTCCAATCGACAAAAGATTTATTGGTAAACTACGAATTTTGAGCAATCGAAATGGGCGCGTTATGAATTTAGTAAGTAACTACACTACTACTACAACTAAAAAAATCATGTGATTATTTTTAACAATCTGCAAGAAATGTAGAAAAAAAATTATTTGCCCAGCTTAGAAGAAGTGTAGTATTATTATTATTATTATTATGTTTCAAGTAACTGTAGGTACATCGCTTTCACATTCATTTGTATTGGTCATACTTTCTTAACATATTTATTAAATATCAAATTGACAGTTAGTTTGACATACAGAGATTGGAAATGTTTCGATATTTTTGTTTTTGTCAAAGAAAAAGAGACTCAATGTATTCGGATTATTTTAATTAAAACACAAATCTCGTCAGAATATATTTATATTATTTTTAATAAAGAAATAGTAACTTAACATGTTGCAAAAAATAGTGTATGAAATTTGTGTGTCCAAGGTTTTAAAATATACTTAATATCGAAATGATTTATAAAGTTTCTATTGTTGTTCAACAATACGGTATGCATTATACATTATAGCGCCACTAAACCGTAGACCGACATAACATTCCTTGAATCGATTTATGACAATCCCTGGAGTTGAGATAGATCAGGAATAAGACCAAAGTAAATTGCATAGCCTAGCAGTCATATTTTATATAAGATCTTGAGCCAAAATCTGACTTCAAGTTCGCTAATGAGCTTTATTCAACCAGTGGTACCAACTTTATAAACATAACTTTTTTATTTTTATCAAAATACTATCGTGTGTGATATCAAAGTTAATAAAGCTCTCGGGAAAAAAATTCTAGTAGAAAAACAAAAATAACATTAAACGATCGTCAATTGTTTTTTATTATAAATTATTCAAATTATATCGAGTTTTGTATCAATTTAAAGCGCTTGGGGAGATAAGTTTAGTAAAAATGTAAAAAAATGACATTTATGCGGTTGTCAATTGTTTCTAAAAAAATTATTCAAATTATTATTAATTATGGTTATATTTTGCGTTATTTAAGAATGTATAGGCATGTATGTGTATATTCACATCGTAGAACGAACAGTAGAAATAACATTCCACTTCCCGTGAACGTTGAGTACTGACTCATGACTGACTCTCCGCCTCTAGCGTGCACTGACGAGTCGTCAGTGACGACTAGTATTAAGAGTGGGGGAACGTTTGCGTCCAGCCTTCTGGGCTCTTTCCAGCGCATTCCCCCTTTACACTTGCAAAACCACAGATGGTGCACGTATGCAGAAGAGGAACCTTAAAGTGATCATAGTGAGTTGAAAAGAGACAATTGACACATTGAAGTGACACTTAAATATTTTGACTTGTGGTTGTCGATTTGCTAAAATGAATATCAGAAATATGGATATAAGATTAATATTATGTAGGAAAATATAGATAAATATCATAAAGACAAAAATGTAATAAAGTAATTCGTTACAGGATAGAAGATAATTATCTGTCATCTCATTTATGTCAAATCACGTGACAAAATATAAGAAGATGATTGAACGAATTTAATATTTATAATCCACTATAAACCAAGATGATAATCGTAAATTTTAAATCTAAATTTGTAAATTTAAATTCGTAAATAAAATCCATCATAAACCAGCCATAATGCATCCACATTCAAATTTTCAATAATTTGCAATAATTCTGCAGTTTTTTCTGATATATAAAAATAACAAACTATATAGAAATGTCCAAGGGGTCGTTAACGACCCATGCTTACAAATTGTTAAAAAATATATGTAATAATATTTTAATTTTACAGTAATATAGTCTACTTAATATTAGAAGAAAATATCTGTCTGAAAAAGTATCTTCATGTTTTAATTATTATTAAATTTAATTACTTACGAGTCTTTGATTTTCCTACATTGAAATAAGTTTCCAGTATTCACTTTATATAAATTAAATTTAAACTTATAATGCAATTTATGACACAAAAACAAATTTTAATACAATATATTGGTATTCACTCTTGTACATTCATCGATTTAAACTGATAAAAGTATAAACATTCTGCATAAAAAAATTTAAATAACCTGTGGGTCGAAAACGACCCCTTGGGCATTAATGGGTTAAACTGAACTGGTAGAAGATGAAGAGAGAGAGAGAAAGAACTAATCCGACATTAGGCACACATTTTAAATATTCTGACGCGTTACCAACATCATTAGATCAGTTTTCCCAAGAAAAAATGAAATTTTAAAATATCGCCCATTTTTCGCCAATTTTTACCTCTCGCCTCATATTCTATAAGAGAGGTATTGTAATGGGTCAAAATTTTCGAGTAGGAGTTTTTGGTGGATAAGCACGATTCAGGGTCTCTAGAATACAAATTTAATATTTTCCCGATGATGTCTGTGTGTGTGTATGTGTGTGCGTGTGTGTGTTTGTATGAATGTATGGACTGACGATTTTTCGTCCACGATAACTGAAAAAGTATCAAACCTTTAATAACCAAATTTCATATGTAAGGTTTTAATAGGGATCTTAACACCGGATAAGATTTTGGTAGAAATCCGTAAACCGGAAGTAGTACTTTTTGGAACTTGATATAGTTTTTCTTAAATAAATTGGTACATTATTTATTTATGACAATTTTTGCAAATAAAAATAAAAGATAATATAATTATCTATGGGTACAGTTAATTTTAAATACAATTTGCTGAATCTGGTAGTATTTAGCAATAAAATAAAGTGCAACTAAGTACCAGTATCTTGTTGTCCATGATATGAAATTTGTTTTTACTCAAAATTTGAATTATAATGACAGTGACAGTACAGTTGACATCTTTTGCTTGCATCTTGGTTTACATTATCGTTTACATATTACATGAACATGAAACTATTAAAATGTAAGTAAAACTATTTATTAGATTAGTAGAATAAGCAGAATTAGGCGAGAGGTCGTGTACTGGCCACAGCAGATTTTTTTCTATGTAACTTTTTATCGTACTTATTGTTATTATGTATTTAATGTAAACTAAATTAAAATATTGAAAATGAAATTACTAATCATAAAAATAATTAACAATTATAGGTAATTCTGCATATTTTTGAATTTTTTTTCTATTTTTACCTCTCGCCTCATATTCTATAAGAGAGGTATTGTAATGGGTCAAAATTTTCGAGTATGAGTTTTTGGTGGATAAGCACGTTTCAGGGTCTCTATAATACGAATTTACTATTTTCACGATGATGTCTGTGTGTGTGTATGTGTGTGCGTGTGTGTGTTTGTATGAATGTATGGACTGACGATTTTTCGTCCACGATAACTGAAAAAGTATCAAATCTTGGTTTACATTATCGTTTACATCTTACATGAACATGAAACTATTAAAATGTAAGTAAAACTATTTATTAGATTAGTCTCGAGGTTAATAGAATAAGCAGAATTAGGCGAGAGGTCGTGTACTGGCCACAGCAGATTTTTTTTATTAATCGCCCAAAAATTGAATTATCGCCGAAGCACTTATTCTATCGCCAAATAAATTTTTTAATAGCCCATTTGGCGATAAATCGCCCAATCTGGACACCCTGCTATGTCCATCGAACACATAGAGTAATAAAACTAATGGGCAGAGCCAAAACTGCGCAGTACAATGTGCGCAGAAGTAGGCTTTACAAGCAACAAATTTTAAAAAGCAGAAAAATTAAATAGTTTTATTTGAAATAAATATGGAAGAATTATATATTTTATAATTTATGTATAACATAATTTTAAAAGAAATATGAAGTACAATTTTTATTTACGAACTATTTTTTTGATGACCGATCTCAGCAGTTGAGTTTGTCTAGCAGTGTAAAACCGGTTTACCAATACCAATACCGTATTTCAATTTCGCGCATATTTGTGGGAGGAGCATCTACTCTATCTGTTCGGTGGACATAGTATAGAACTGAAATTTCAAAAAAAACATTCTGGAATAGACGAGGTGCCATGTTCTCTACTGTTCTATATTGCAAATGAAATTATTTATTTTTTAACTCATTTGATAAATGAATCTTTATCTCACGGTATTTTTCCAGATAAATTAAAAATTTCTATGATTACTCCTGTCCATAAGAAAGGCAATAAAAGCAATATTGAAAATTACCGTCCTATTTCTATTGTTCCAGCAATTTCACAAATATTTGAAAAAGTTATGTTTTCCCGCTTAATTGATTTTATTAACTTAAATTTATTTCTGTAAAAATAAGTCAACTGCTCACGATCTTTATTTTAGTCTCTGTAGTGTTCTAGATCACCTAGACAAAAAATCTTACGTGGACACCACATGACTTCCTTGTACGCCTTGTTTGTTCATACTTTTCTTAATAAGTAAAATGTAGAATAATATAAAAAATTCTTTTAACTTATTATACTAGTATACTCACACTTATTACGGCCAGTGGTTAGCTCAGCGGTAGAGGGTCTGCCTAGCATGCTAGCGGTCCCCAGTTCGATTCCCAGCGCAACCGACAATAATACCACTGGGTCCGAGTGGTTGGATTCCACTATAATAACATCTACCATTCTGTAATTGGGAGTTAATCCTGTAGGATGGTTACCAGCAAAAAAAAAAAAAAAATATATATATATATATATTATAGTCATTTTATTTTAACTGCAGAAGAAGATATAAAGCATATTTTACTATTGTCACTGTCATGTCATAATCATTTAAATTTTACATAGTAACAAATGTTAATCGATCATGGACTACAAGATACCGAAATACTAAAATATAAATTAGTTATTTACGAACCAAATGCGGGAAGTTTTGGATCCCACATGAGCGGATTTTTTGAAACACGAGCGGAGCGAGGATTTCATTTACGCGAATGCTGGGATGGTGTCTTCCCGCAAGAGGTATGTACAATGTTTTTTGTAACGAATAAAACTATAATCAAATACATTCAAGTTGTAGTTAAATTTGAGGTTACGATGCTTTTTGTACTCACTACTACCAACAGATGGCGCGCTGTACACAAGTTTTATTTTTAAATATTGGCGGTTTTCGGTGGTCTTCACTAATTATAATTCCCGGAAGTAACACTTTATAAACTTAATTTTATTATTACTTCCTTGTACGGAGTAATAAGGAAGTATTGTAATTGCGAAAAATTTCGGTTTTCAGATTTTGATGGAAATATCCGTTTTGACCTTTTCTGAATCCATTATGACTAGTTTCGTCGTGACGTCTGTACGTACGTGCGTACGTACGGACGTATGTGTGTCGCATAACTCAAATACGGTTAGACGTAGAAAGTTGAAATTTTGTATTTAGGACTGTTATAGCATCTAGTTGTGCACCTCCTATTTTTGGTTTCAATCTATAAACCGGAAGTAGTACTTTTTAAAAATATTTCAATAAATATTTAATTTAACACAAATTTTTTTATTTTAAATGAAAGATTATGTGATTATTACCTAAAATCGGTATTTTATAAATATTTTTGTATCTGGTATCATTTAGGAATAATTAAAGTATATATTTTTAATTTAGTATTTCTTTATCTTGTAGTCCATGATCGATTAACATTTGTTACTACGTAAAATTTAAATGATTATGACATGACAGTGACAATAGTAAAATATGCTTTATATCTTCTTCTGCAGTTTAAATAAAATGACTAAAATATATTTGTGAGTATACTAGTATAATAAGTTAAAAGAATTTTTTATATTATTCTACATTTTAGTTATTAAGAAAAGTATGAACACACAAGGCGTACAAGGAAGTCATGTGGTGTCCACGTCAGATTTTTTAAAAGATTATTTTACTCTGAAATGTCTAGAGAGGCCAGTGTTATTTGCATTTTTCCTGATTGACTGCACTGGGAAATTGACATTTCCGATTGTCAATTGCGTGTTTCATATGTCACTTCCTAGGTGATGAGTACAAAAATATACTTTAATTATTCTTAAATGATACCAGATACAAAAATATTTATAAAATACCGATTGTAGGTAATAATCACATAATCTTTCATTTAAAATAAAAAAAATTGTCTTAAATTAAATATTTATCTAAATATTTGAAAAAAGTACTACTTCCGGTTTGTAGATTGAAACCAAAAATAGGAGGTGCACAACTAGATGCTATAACAGTCCTAAATACAAAATTTCAACTTTCTACGTCTAACCGAATTTGAGTTATGCGACACACATACGTACGTCCGTACGTACATACGTACAGACGTCACGATGAAACTAGTCATAATGGATTCAGAAAAGGTCAAAACGGATATTTCCGTAAAAATCTGAGAACCGAAATTTTTCGCCATTACAATACTTCCTTATTACTCCGTACAAGCAAGTAAAAACATTACACTGCCGAAATATATTTTGATTTGGCAAAAGCTTTTGACACTATAAATCATAGCATACTACTTGATAAGTTGTCCGATTATGGTATACGTGGTATTGCCTTGGATTGGTTAAAATCCTACTTGTTGAACAGGTCTCAATTTGTTTGTGCCAAATTTGATGGGAAATAGTATATTGTGCAACTAGTGCAGAAAAGCACCTATTACCCACGAGGTGTGAGAGTTCCAGCACGAGACGAAGTCGAGGGCTGGAATCACACAAGTGGGCATTAGGTGTTTCTGCACGAGTGGCACACTATACTTTTTCTACGACCACACTCTTTGGTAAGATAAATAATTCATTTTTTTTAAAAGAACAATCTTGCCAACAGTTAAATTCTAAAATGTAAAAGCGAAAATTAGATTTCAATATTTTGAAATATTATTATATTAGTTTATTTATAATATTCGTATGAAATATTGAGATTATATTATATTATATAAACATTTAAGTAATTAGCAAATAATATTTTGTAATTTATAAACCTAAAAATTCATATATAAAAATTAACATTATATTACAGTTGGCAACTTGTGTGAGAAATAATTTCTCACAATTTATCCCACGACTGTGAGAAATGAATAACTTTCGGGCTATGTAAAGCATGGGAAAAGTGCAATTTTCCGTAGTGGTCGTAGAAAAAAGTATTTCTCTGATTTTCAGTCTCCTTTAACTGGTGTCCCAGAAGGCAGTAATCTTGGCCCCCTACTCTTTCTTTTTATATAAATGACCTTCCCGAAGTTTTTCCAGATGCTGATGTTTGTTTATTTGCTGGTGATACTTCTCTCATTGTTTCTGCTTTATACATTTAAGATCTTAATTTCAAAATTCAAGAGTGTATAGATAGATATTATGAATTCTTGGTGTAAAGCCAATGCAGTAGTACTTAATGCCGATAAAACCCAAATTGTACAATTCATGTTAAAAGGTTATAATTTCAACGTCTCAGCCTTCGTCGATAATATTACAATTATTCCTGTACATTCAACTAAAATTTTGGGCTTACATGTTGATTTCAATTTTCTTTGGGCTCAGCAATGCCAATATCATTAAATACGTTAAATTATGTTATCAGACATCTATGTAAATGTGTTTACTTTAGACACATTAAAACTATATTATTTCGCACATGTTCAAAGTATATTGTCTTACTGCGTAATTTGCTGGGGTAATTCAATGCAAGCTTTTAATATTTTTAAGGCTCAAAAAAGTGTAATAAGGGCAATGGTTGGGTGTTCTTCACAAACATCATGCAGAGATCTCTTTCCTAACCTCAAATTACTTACACTCCTCTGTATTTACATCTATGAATGTGCTGTCCTTCTTTATTTACAACAAATAAACAAGTTACTGGATTTTATAACACACGCAATATTAATAATCTTTGTATTCCTAAGTTCAGAAACAAGTTTTTTCATGATAATGTTTCATACATGCCAATCAAATTATTTAATCACCTTCCACATCATTTGAAAAGTATAACTAGCTTACATAATTTTATATTCAAATTAAAAGAATTTCTTATTAAAAATTGTTTTTATCCTACTGAATTTTTCAATAGTTAGTTGATGTATTTTATACTTTATATTTATTATTTTGTATATTTCAGTGTTGTTTTTGTATTAATGTAAAGAAAACAACGACGCTTGTTGCCGCATCATCGTTTTCTATCATTCGAATCTGCCGCGTTACCGACAGAGTGGCCGACCTGAAAGATTGAAAAGAGAGGATCGATGAATGATCGCTGGGAATAAAAAGCGTGTTTGACAATTTATTAATTAATCACCTGAAGTAGAAATTTTAAATGTTGTTTTCTGTTTTTATTACAGGTAATGTTTCTTTATCTTTATTTATTGTAAATATTGTAAATAGTGAAAATAAACTCAAACTGTTTTTATTACAGAAACCCAACTGAATTTTTATTTCTGGAATTATTTCTCAATTTAAAAATTGGAAAATTATCACCATTATAAAACAACATTTCTGTTTTGGAATTTCATGTGAAGATGAAGATGGAAAAACTAAGGTTTGATTTTATGATGAGAGGAGCAGCAGATGGAAAATCATCAATATTATGTATAACCTCAATTGGCACACCGGATGGCAGAATTTTTGGATTGCCAGATGAATTGCAACACACAAACTTGCATAAAGAACTAATAAAAACACAAATATTTGGTAAAGTAAAAAACACTATAAAAAAAAGACATCAAGTTAGAAAAGTCTGGATTACTTTATCAAATGATTTATCAAAAATATACTTAGATGACGAGGAAAATTTGCAATTTGAAGACTATTATTTAGAAGAGATAACAGAGGAAGAAGCTGGAAAATCTACAATGAGTACCTCAAATGAAACAATTGAGAAGTTATTGAAGAAAATTTTAGAAGATAAGCACCAAAAATCTGAAGTAAAAAATTTAGGAAAGATTGCTAATGATTTTATGATTGATAAATTTAAGTGTGAACGCTGTATGGTAGAAGAAGATAGGAAAAAAATTGAAGTTTTAAAATTTTTCCTTGAAAATGCAAGCGCAGATTGGTATACATGCATGATTTTGAAATATACAGTAGAATCAGAATGGAGCGATTGGAAAAAGAACTTTACTGAAACTTTTGGGAATAAAGGCTGGTCTCCGATCAAATATGCTTTTGCATTCAAGTATCAATCTGGGTCTTTGCTTGATTATGCCCTAAAAAAAGAAAAACTGCTATTACAAATAAGAAAATCTATGGATACAGACACTCTAATTGATCTTATAGCTATTGGTTTGCCAGATTGCGTATCAAACAATATCGACAGAGATACTTTACAACAAACTCAAGATCTATATAATGAAATAGGTAAGCTGGAACACCTTGTTAAAAAAATACAAGTGATAACAAAGGAAAAGTTTACTCGGACAATAAATTTAAAAAAGTTGAAGAAAAAAAACCATGCCGAATATGTGAGACCGCAAAGAAAGGTAAACGTTTCCATTCTGAATCAAATTGCTGGTTTAAAGGAAAAAATGACACAATTCAGAATTGGAAGTGGAACTAAATCAAGATAATCCAAAAAACTAGATGTGCCACCATTAATAAAAATCAATTTACTATTGAACGACACTCTAAACATTTCTGGCATCTACGATTCAGGCTCGAATGTGTCATTAATTAATGCAAAATTATTGAAGATAAAACATATAAATATGGATAATTCACAAATAGTAAATTTGAAAACTATTAATGGTGCGAAGAAAACAAAAGGTATGATAACCCTGAAAATAAAAATCTACAATGTAGAGAAAGAAATGAATGTCTTTATTGTAGACAACGAAAATTTCAACTATGAATTCTTAATTGGTCTGGATTGTATAAAAGAATTTAAACTCATCCAAAATGAGGATTTAAAAATAACACAATATTATAATCCAGAAGAGAAGAAAGAAAAAAACAAAAATGTAAACATTCGTGATTTTTCATGGGACACAAATAAAAAAGAAGATATTTCAGATAATCTAAAGAAAATAAGTGCCAATATTCCTGAATTGCCGAGTGACACAGAAGAAAATTTACAAAATAAAGAAAATGCAAATAAAATGGATGAAACAAATCCGAAATATTTAATTCGTACACAGAAAGAATATAAAGTCAATTTCAATGAGCATGTAAATACTGAAGAATTTGAAATTTTAATGAATCATTTAGATTTAGATAAACAATCGGAGATTGATAAATTGATTGAAAAATATAAACCAGTATTTGCAAAAGATAAATATGATATCGGCACTGTACAAAATTATGAAGCACACATCGATTTGATAGTAGACAAGTATTACTATAAACGTCCATACAGGTGCACTATTGAAGACAAAAGAGAAATTGAGAGTCAAATTGAAAAGCTACTGAAGAAAAACTTAATAGAAGAGTCATACAGCCCATTTGCTGCACCAGTAACTTTAGCCTTCAAGAAAGAAGATAACAAAAAATCAAGATTATGTATTGATTTTAGAGAGCTGAATAAAATCGTTGTACCTCAATCACAACCCTTTCCATTAATTGAAGATCTCATGGTAAAAACAGTTAACTGCAAATAATAATAATAATAATAATAATATATATATTTGCAATCGAAAAAAATCATACAAAGCGAGGAAGGTAACATTTATAAAGGTAACATTTTTTTTACACATATTTTACAATGATTAAAGTTTAACATTATTATAATTATCTTATATATTTTAATATATTATCTATAAAATTAATATACTTCATTGTTCTACTGATATGTATATGTGAAATTTATTTTTATTTATTCATTTAATATAAAAGATCGAATTTTTAAGGCAGTATTTACAAAATTAAAAATATTATACATTTTATCGGTTGTAAGCTCAGAAAGAAGGGCTTTATTAAGTTCTAGTTCAAGGGTGTTGGTTGAATATTTCTCCAAAAATTCTTGCCTGGGTGCAGAGTACATAGGGCAATAAAAGAGAAAGTGTTGCAGATCTTCTTTTTCATATCTGTTACACAAGGTACAGATGTCCTCTTGCTGAAATTTGTGTAACTTGCCATCATGGTAGATACGAAAATTATTTATACAGGCTGTTCGAATTTGACCCACTATTCTTAATACTTTGTATGGAAGGTTTAGCGCTAGGAAGTTTGAATTATATAGGAATGTTTTAAATTGGTGGATATTCTTTTGGTGTCAGTGTTATATAAGTTATTCCTATAGGATAGTAGGACATTTGGAATTGCTTGTTTTAGAAGTATAAAGTTTTGTTGAATCCATATTTCGGAAAAATTTGTTTTTTCTAAAATCCTTTGCACTGATCTAGACCAATTATATTTCTGTTGTTTTTCATCAGGTATTGTATTTATTTTGTTAAGGTGGAGTAGTTTATCGTAGCACATTTTTACGTATCTCGAATCGGGCATCAGAAGAATTTTATACCACCAATTTATAGTTCTTGCTACTATAGATATTTCCAACTTGTCTTTTCCAGTCTCTCTTCTTACTATATAGTTTGGAGTATTATTCTGCCAGCCAAGGATTTTTTTAAAGTAATGAACTTGCCCTTTTTCAATAATATCATAGGAGTTATTTGCCCACACTTCTGCCGCGTATAGGAGAGAGGGTGTTATTATTGAGTCAAACAGCACATTAATGGTTTCCCAGTTATAAACTTTAGCTGATAGTAAGGTGCTTTTTATGCCACCTGTTAGTTTATTTGAATTTTGTAGTGAATTGTTGGCGTGTGCATTAAATAAACCTGAAGCTTTGTAAGTCAATCCTAAATATGTGTATGAAGACGTCATTTTAATTTCCTGCTTACCACAAAAGTACTTTCTGTTGTTCTTGGGCGGTCTTCCTAAATGGAAGTGCATAATCTGCGTTTTATTGGTGTTTATCTTTAGATTTAGATTATTGCAATAAGATTCAAGCGCAGTTAGCTTATTCTGAATGTCCCATGTAGATGAAGCGAATATAACTAGATCATCTGCAAATTGCAGGGATAGAATATCGATTTTATGGTTTATATATATGCCTTCTAAATTCAAATCTCTGAAAGTTTGTTCCATATCTGATATATATAAAGCAAACCATATCGGACTGGTACATTCTCCTTGTAATACGCCTTTGGTTATATTAATTTCTTCCGATGAGGCATTATTCATTGAAATTTGCATAGTAGCCTGATTATACATGTTTCTAAGAAGTCTTGTTATACGTCCACTTACTCCCAAAGTGAAGATTTTATTCCAAAGTTTATCATGTGTCACAGAATCGAAAGCTTTCGCAAAGTCCACAAATATGGTATAGGTGCCACACTTGGTAGTAAGAAAGCGGGATTGAATGATTGTGTTGAAAACGAATAAGTTGTCGACACAAGATCTGTTTTTCCTGAAACCAGACTGGGCCTCTGGTAGAATATTATAACTTTCGATCCATATTTGAAGACGGTGGTTTATAATGGAAGTGAAAAGTTTTAAAATACTGCTTGCAAGGGCAATGGGCCGATAGTTATTTACGTCAGAACGACTACCCTTTTTATGAATCATAGATATTTTAATTCTTGTTAGATACTTAGGAAGGCATTCTCCATTTAGAAAAGTATTAAAAAGGTTTTTCAAGTATAATCTAGCATTATCTGGTAAGTGACGAAGTTGTTCGTTTATAATTCCATCCAAGCCAGGGGCTTTGTTTGTTTTTAGTCTGCTTATAGCGTAGTTTAATTCTTGAGCGGTAATATCGCTATCTAGGTATGGGTGGCGTACATCTATGAAGTTAGCATCGCAGCTAACATGTGAGCCAAACCATTCAGTAAAGTAAACCGACCAATTTTCTATTGGTATGTTGTTGGTTGAACTTTTCCGCGGGGATATAAATTTCATGGTTTTCCAGAATTCAGTTTGATTTTTGATGTTTATTAGCTTTTGATTTATTTGCTGCTTGTACATTTTCTTCTCTACTATTATTTGACTTTTGTAATTCTTCTTTGCTATAATGTATTTCTGTAGGTATTCATCTTCAAAATTATATTTTTTGCAATCTCTAAGACTTATCCTTGTTAGCTGTTTGAGCTCCCTACATGTGCTTGAATACCATGGTTTGTTCCTTTTAGGGATATTTGAAATTATCACTTCCTTTTTCATACCGAGATTTGTGGAGACCACGTCTATGGATGATATTAAATAATTACAAGATTCTTCTGTTTTGTTTATATGAGAGGTGTTAAAGAAATGTGATTCAAGTTCTGTTTCGTATTCAATTATTTTATTACTGTCCCACTTAGTCTTCATGATTTTTAAGGGGGATGTATGTGAATTTTTCTTTCTTGAAGCATCTAGGATATTTAACAAGTCAACTTTACATATAAAGTGGTCAGAAACTGGAATTTCAGTAACTATTTTAAAATTATTAACTAGAGAAAGCGCATTTACGTTCACCCATACATAATCAATTATGCTTTTTCCCCTTGCCCCAACGTAGGTAAAATTAGCTGGAGAGTCGTGTGACGATCTTCCATTTAGCAAATAAAGGTTTTCTTTTTCCATAATTTCCACTAAAGTTCGGCCTCTTTTATTTATTGTATTGTCATTAGAAGAGCGTTTAGCAGTAAAATTTGTATTAACAAATAAGATATCATCTCCCTGGTTAAGTTGGCCCACTCTAGAATTAAAATCGCCTCCAATTAATATAGAATGATGTGTGAACGTTTCCATGATATTTTCTAGGCTTATTAAGAATAACTCTATTAATGCGGAATAATCATATGAGGGAGAAAAGTATACAGACCCTATGATAATGCTATCCACTCTTGATTTTATTTCTAAAAAGATCCAATGAGCCTCTTGTTCAATTATTTTGATATTTATGGGGTTTATTTTGTGGAGAATTATCAGACCCCCTATGGCTCTGCCTGAACTATGATCTTTAGAAGCAGTTTGTTGAATAATATTATAATTTATTAAGAAAGCAGGTAATTTGCTCACCTCGTAATTTGCCCAGGTTTCTGAGATACATATAATTTCATAGTGTTGTAATTTGTTCTCATCTTCTTGATTAAGATTAAATAGATTTTTAATACCCTGTATGTTCCAAAATATACATCGACAGATATTTTCATGTATGTAGCTTGTTAGTTTTTTGCTTGTTTATTATCTGGAGTAGACTGAGATCTTGCTCTCGTTTTAATATGCATATCAAGTGGTCCTTTTGTAACTGCTGGTGGTATTTTATTTTTCCCAGTATGTTTTTTTACAGTTACGGTTTTGTTTGGGTCTGTGGGTGTTTGAGTAACTATGCTTTCGGATGAAGTACTAGTTTTGTTATTATCCGCAACTGTCAGTGTATCATAACCTGAAGAGGTAAGATCTTGCATTGATATAGATAATCTTTTAGATGGAAGACTATTTCGAGCGTTGTTTATATCTAAGCGTTCTCCATCTTTGAAATCAGAAGAAGAATACGCCGTGCCATTAACAATAAGTTTATCATTACGAAGAAAAACTTTATTGCCTTCTTTCTTAGCTTTGGTTAGGTGTGGTTTCAGTAATTTCCTTTCCTCGACAATTTTTTTTGTATAGTCCTGTTCAACATAAATATTTGTTCCTTTTAAAAATCTAAGTTTTGAGAAAATTTCTCTTTTTAATTTCTTTGAGCAGAGTTCCACGAATATCGGTCTTGGTTTTCCATTTGCTTTGAATTGTCCAATTCTTCTTACTTCTTCTAAGTTATTTGGCGTTATATTAACTATTTGTAATGTTTTTGTAATAATATCAATAATAATCTTTTCCGTGTTTTCGGTAGTAGTTTCATTAACACCGAAAAATATTAAATTTCTTTCCTTTGTTTTTAATTCTAATCTTTCTATTGTCGCTTCTTTTTCCGCCAGACGTTTTTCTAAATGGTCAAATTTTTCTGTTATTTCCTTAACGGAACTACTAAAGTTGTCGAATTTTAAATTAAGCTCAGTATTTTGAGTTTGAATTGGTGCTAATTTCCGATCTAACAGTATTTCAATATCTTGAATACTAGCCATAACACACAAATATGATATTTTGTTTCTCCTACAGTTGGGAACACTGCTTGAGACAGACGGCCTTGAAGAGCGTAGAGCGAGCACTTAAGGTGACTTGACTCTATTGACTTTGAAACCCACTTAACTTTTGTTTTATGATATTTGAATGTTTTATTGACATAGACACACTAATAACGCGTACACGCAACACTGGTATATTTATTAATCGATATAATATGAAGGAAAAAATTAATTTGCCAAATAACTTTATATTTTTATAATATGTTGAGCAGAGTAAATTATCTCGCGCATACTACCAACAGTCGTACCAACCAGTTTATACATAATTATATTTGAAGCAACTTGTATAATTGCAAATCGAAACACAAATTTAATGTTCACCACGCTTTACTAAGTACATTTTAAAGTGTCGGTACATAATTTAAAGCAGATGTGCTTTTACGTATCCAATCTTTGAACTGAATAGATACACTTTGGGTCCGAACGTAACCAGTTTAAGAAAATAACGCGATTTTTTTGTTATTATGTCTGTATAAATATAAGTAAGTCTTATATTATACACAATGGGCATTAAGAGAATAATTAACTTATTGCACTTCAAACTATTTATACACACAGTGACACTATAAAGTTTGTAGTATTAGACTTTTAACATTATGAAATTACAATGAAATGCTTAATCAAAAATCTGAATTGTTTACACATATACTGAACAAAAATCTTATGTCACAAACAAATACTAAATCATTACTGGAAATTTATGGAATTTTCTTATGATTTACAATACACACTTCAAAAACCAACATAATTTTTGTGCAGAATTTAAGTTCGCAACCGCGCACGTAAACAAATTTCCTTTGACTCAGTTAACTGCAAATATTTTACAACCTTGGACATCAACTCAGCTTTCTGGTCAATTCCGTTGAAAATAGAAGACAGACAAAAAACTGCATTTGTAACGCAAGAGGGTCATTATCAATGGACCAGCCTCCCTTTTGGTTTAAAAACGGCACCGGCTATTTTTCAAAGGATTTTGAGCAATATTTTGAGAAAATATGGACTAACAAAGTTTGCAGCTAACTACATAGATGATATACTAATTTTTTCAAAAACTTTTGATGAACACATATCACACTTATCAATGATATTGGAAGCAATACAAAAAGAAGGCTTTAGAATAAAATTTTCCAAATGCTCTTTCGCAAAGGACTCAGCAAAGTACTTAGGTCACATAATACAGAATAATTCTATAAAACCACTAAACGATTATCTAATTGCAGTAAAAAAATTTCCAGTTCCACAAACAAGGAAAAATATACGCCAATTTCTTGGAAAAATTAATTATCATCATAAATTTGTTCCATACATCGCAATTATTTTAGATCCACTACATAATCTTTTGCGGAAAGATGTAAAATTTCTCTGGACAAAGGAATGTCAAGCATCATCTGAAAAAATAAAAGTATTACTTTGCTCAGAACCAGTTTTAAAAATCTTTGATCCAGATTTACCAATTGATATTTACACTGACGCAAGTATCAAGGGAATCGGAGCAGTACTAAAACAAGATGACAAAAATGGAAATAATAAGCCAGTGGCATATTTTTCTAAAAAATTGAGTGAAGCTCAGAAAAAGAAAAAAGCAATTTACCTTGAGTGCTTGGCAATAAAAGAAGCCGTGAAATATTGGCAACATTGGCTTCTTGGAAAAGAATTTTTGGTACACTCCGATCATAAACCATTAGAAAATTTGAATATCAAAGCGAGGACAGATGAAGAACTGGGCGATTTGACATACTACCTGTCTCAATACAATTTTAAAGTTAAATATAATCCTGGAAAATTAAACCAAGAGGCAGACTGTTTGAGCAGGAATCCAGTTCTAGAGCCTAATGAAAATTCAGATGACATATTAAAGATTGTGAACCTAATAAATCTAGAGGACATAAAAAATGACCAAAAAAAATACGCAGAACTACAAAATAATAAAAACAAACTAATATTAAAAAATGAAATTTATTACAAAAAATCAAAAGAGGAGATAAAATTTTACTATCAGAAGAATTCAGCAAAATATTAATAAGAAATATACATAATACTTACTGTCACCTAGGAAGAACACAGATGATAAATAAAATAACACCATTCTATACAGCGAAAAATATAATCATAAACATAAAGAAGATTTGTGAAAACTGTGAAATCTGCATAAAGAATAAATCACGAAGAAAATCAAAATTTGGGTTAATGTCACACTTAGGACCTGCAACGTACCCATTCGAAATCGTGTCTATAGATACTATCGGAGGTTTTGGGGGCTCTCGGTCAACAAAAAAATACTTACACCTATTGGTTGATCATTTTACAAGATACGCCTATATTTCAACGTCAAAAAACCAAAACGCTGATGATTTCATAAAAATAACTGAGAATGTGACAGAAAGCCACGATGTCCAGATGGTACTAACAGATCAATACCCAGGAATAAATTCGAAAGAATTTAAACAATTCTTAGGAAAGAAAAAAATAGAAATGATTTTCACTGCCGTAGATGCACCTTTCTCTAATGGTCTCAACGAAAGATTAAATCAGACATTGGTGAATAAAATAAGATGTATGATAAACGAAAATGACAAAAAGGTTGCATGGACAACTATTGCAAAAAAGGCCGTGGAAAAATACAACGAGACAGAGCACACAGTGACAAAATTTGCACCGAAATATTTGTTGGAAGGAAAAAACATAAATATCCTGCTACATGAATTGAAAACAAAATGCACAGCTGAAGATTAAGATAGAGACAGGAAAATAGCACTCGAAAATACAATAAAATCTCATAATGACAACAAGAAACGATTCGACCTACACAGGAAACAAATCGAATTAAACGAGGGAAATCTTGTATATGTAGAAAATGGAAATCGCCTGAATAGGAAGAAATTAGAAGAACTCAGAATTGGTCCATACAAGATATTGAAGAAAATCTCTAACTCAATCTATGAGGTCGACACCGGACACAGAAAAAAGGAATCAAATCTCTACCATATAACGAAACTAACTCCAGTAGGGGAAGAATACGAATACTGAACAATTACGTAAGCATTGTTCACTACCTGAGGGGGAGATGTAAAGAAAACAACGACGCTTGTTGCCGCATCATCGTTTTCTATCATTCGAATCTGCCGCGTTACCGACAGAGTGGCCGACCTGAAAGATTGAAAAGAGAGGATCGATGAATGATCGCTGGGAATAAAAAGCGTGTTTGACAATTTATTAATTAATCACCTGAAGTAGAAATTTTAAATGTTGTTTTTTGTTTTTATTACAGGTAATGTTTCTTTATCTTTATTTATTGTAAATATTGTAAATAGTGAAAATAAACTCAAACTGTTTTTATTACAGAAACCCAACTGAATTTTTATTTCTGGAATTATTTCTCAATTTAAAAATTGGAAAATTATCACCATTATATTAATATTTACTTATTCTGTGTATTGACAAGCCAATTGTATTTTTTTAGAATCTTATGGCAAATAAAATTATTATTAGTTTCATTCTTAAGATTGAAGTAAGTGATTCTTAAGTCACTTATGTGAGTTGCATTCAACTCACAGAAATGTCATTAAATTCCAGCCAATAGGTCATACAATTTCGCAAAATCTCGTGCAATCTGGTACAATCTCGCTCTGCCTCATTCAATCATGCACATTTATCTATGTAGTATTACTATATACTTTGTTGGTAATGAAAGAAACTGCAAAAGTATTTTACTGTGGTGGAAGCTGTGAACATAACAAATGCAATATGACATTAAGCTATTAAGTTAATAAACTAGTCCTTCACTAGAGACCGCTTTACTATAATAAAATGGTCCCCTGGTTAGCTTTAAAAAGAATAATTTGATAGCTCAATGATATTAAAAAAGAAGGTCCCATTGAAGTGACTCTAGACTTCACAGGTCTAATGGATTTTCTCTTTAAAACTTGAATCAATTCAAATAAAGTAATATGTAAAACAAAAACAAACAAACAAACTAACTAAATCAGATTTATTTATCGGTTTGCTATTAATTGGCTGAGCAGATAAAATTTGAGTGTTTTGTATAAGCAGTGAGTATAAAGGTTATAGAGAAATAATGTATATGGGATTTCTGTAATACACTGTCGGAAAAAAAAATGTTACACTTGAAATTAGTAAAAATATCGACCATTTTCAAACTGCCATAACTCGGTGTATTTTCAATCGATATCGATGAATCTTCGTGCGCGAGAAACTATGAAGTGTCTAAACTTAAGCGCAAGCCCCTCCGCCCTCCTCTAGCAATCATGTGCAAAAAAAAGAATTTTAATTTTAAAAATGTCCAACTTTGAGGATGTGTACGGAGTTTAAACATTTTTTTTGACTTGATCCACCAAAAGGGCACTAAAATTTGTTCAATTCCCTGTGCAGGACTCAAAGAACGAAGTTCCTACGATGATTTGGCACAAAGTTATGATTTTGTTTTTCGTACATAACTCAGCCACTTTTCAACCAAATTAGATGATTTTTTCGGGGAAAAAACCCATAGTGGCTCTACTTTAAGGGGGTAATCTCTTTTCGTATCCTTCAAAACCCGAACAAAAAAAAACACGTTTTTGGGCAAAAACACGTCCAACTTCGGCCATGTTTATTGAGTTGGAAAAAATTTGTCGATTCGATGCACATAATAGGCATTGAAATTCGTTCAATTACCTGTGCAGGGCCCAAAGAACGAAGTTCCTACGACGATTTGACACAAAATTATGGGCGTTTGAAAAAAGTGCATTTTGTGGTTTTTTGACTCATAAATCGGAAGTTTTTTGACGAATTTTTTTTTTACGAATGAAATTTTATTTCAAAATTTCTAATATTTTAGGCAATTTGAGTTATTCACACAAAATATCCAATTTCATTTTTAAAGAAGTAAGCAAATCTCACGAGTTTAAAGTTTCAATTTTCTCGATATTGAACTAATTTTAGCCGCTTACATTGCAATGCATTCTAGTATAAGAAGAATAGACCATTTGGGTGACTGTTTAAATAAACTGAATTTTTCATTACATGATAAAACTGTTTCTTCTTTAAGAATGCACCGAACTAAGTGTACGGAACTAATTAAAAAATTTGTATCACCAGTTATTCAAGTTAAACTTGTTGAAGATATAAATGATTTATATTTCTCGGTATTATTAGACGAATCAACTGATGTGTCAGTATGCAAGTATTTAGGTATGTGTGTACGATATCGCAGTGCAAGTAGGAGCAGTATGGTAACCGAATATCTTGGAATAGTAGAAGTTGGGAGAACACGAGCTAAAGATTTATATGAAGCTGTTAAAAATTTTCTTACTCAACTCTTAATTATTATAATTGGAATAGGCACAGATGGAGCAGCGAACATGTGTGGTAACGAGAAGCCGCTGTACGTTTTATTAAAAAAAGATATACCTGAGCTGCAGCTAGTTAAATGTATTTGCCATTCTATACATTTATGCAATGAATAGGCATTTAAAGAACTTCCCTGTTCATTGGAATTTTTAGTTCGATAAACGTATAGGTAACTGGTTTTCGCACAGTCCTTTAAGAAAATTAAATTATCAAATCATATTTAATTTATTTAACACTGAAAATATTGACAAAAAAACCACTAAAAATAATACAAGATTTATTTGTGCATTGAAAGACTACAATGGTTAGAATTAAACACTCATTTTGAAATTTCTGGTGTGGACGAGAAATGTTAAAGACCAAACCAACTATTTATATTTCTTATTTTTAAAACCAATCCTAAAAGAATTAAATTCAACCAACCTGCTGTTCCAAAATACAAATGTAGATGTAGATATAATATACAAAAATTTGAAAACATTTATACTATCAATATTTAATAGAATTGTAAAACATAATTTTAAAACTTATTTCAATAATAAGGAGAACTGTAATATTAAGTTCTTAAAAAATACATTAATAAATGATTTAGCATATGAATATATAAAAAATGTTGATTATGGCCTAATTTTTACAACTGAACTAAATAATTCTAATTTACCAAATGATAATATAATAGAATTAAAGATGAGGTGTTTTAATTTTTTTTAATTATTATGTCTTACTCTATGTGACAAGTTGCCAGATAATGAGTTTATTAAAAAAATTAATATTATTTCAACCCAATAAATGCTTAAATCAATTAACGAATGAATTCAAAAATTTACCTTGAAAATATTTTGATGGCGACTTATCTGAATTGGAGAATATGTGGCGAAATGTAGTACGTGTAGACTGGAAACTACATTTTTCAAATAACGAAATCCCCAAAGATACAATTTCATTTTGGGGATATTTACTAAATTTTTAAGATGCTGGCAAAAATTTCCCCTTTTCAATATTGGTCCAAAATATTTTAAAATTATTAACTTTTCCGGTGAACAATGCCGTAGTAGAAAGAGTATTTTCGGTGATGAATTGCATAAAAACGAAACAAAGAAATAGAATGAACTTAATTTTATTAGACTCATTTGCTACGTGTTAGAACGTACTTTCATTCAAAAAATTCTTGCTCTGTAAATTTTAGTCCGTGCGCAGACATGGTAAATAAGTTTATTTCGGATATGTATTTGTATATTCTAAATGACGTTCGTGATAAATTAACAAAACATGGGATATTGTGGATGCCATAATTTAATTCGAACCATCACTTTAACGTTGCAATAAGTGTACTTAATTTTATTTTGTCTAATCTAAAATTGGTTAGTTGTTTATAATTTAATAATGTGATTATAAAGGGTTGTGATTTTATATTTTTTTAATAAATATGTATACACCATTTTAATTTTGCTACAGGTGGCTACATTGGGCTATTTTAATTTTTGAAGTTGGCGACATTGCTTCAAAATAATCTGGCAATCCTGTAGGAGTTTATTTAGATTGTGATTGTAAGTAGTTTTCTCCATCAAAACATGTTATTAATAAGCTCAGCAAATGTTGTTATTGTTTACAAGTATTAACCTCACTTTTCGATATCAACGTACTGTTCACTAATCATTATTTTTTAAACAATAGCTAAAACTAGGTTTGTCAAATGGTCAATCGTCATAGCATTACAATAAATAGAAACTATATCTTAAAAATTTTCGTTCTTAAAATATTCGTTAATATCATAATACATTTTGAATAAAAAATGATTTTAATTTGCACTTAAAAGTAGCAAAAGTTTTACAAACTTTGACATTACTTGGGAGATGATTAAAAAGTTATTAGTATTTTCTTCAGTTAAAACGCGTATTGAAGTAGAAAACAAAAATTATTTGGGTTTTTACAAATGCGTTAGCAACTTCGCATTTTGACTAGTCAAAACTAGTTTACACAAATCCCCTTCGTTACTTCGAGTTTTAACTAGCTAAAACTAGTTTTTACTGATTTCGGGTTTAAACGGTAACATTCTTGATTAAATTAAAAAATTTATTTTATATTTTTTAATAAAAATTATTATTTATTATAGTATAGTTTCTGGTATATTTTATTTAAAATATACTATACCTATACCCAAATAAATAATAATTTTTACTAGGTACCTACCCAAGCAACATTGCATCGACGTGTCAATGTATGACGTTTATGCGACGTAGTACTAACGTAAATTTATCGATGACAATTGTTCTCACGACGTCAGTACCTATATCGACTTTCAAAAATCGTTTCATTAACGTCGCTAATTCGATGTCGATGTGGCGATGCCAAGGTAACGTTATACAAACGTCGATATTTCGACGTTGATGTAGCGACGTAGAATTAACGATGTACTAACGTCGATATATCGACTAAAATTGAAAGTAAGTTAGTAGTAAAATTTTACAAATAACTATCAAATAAAACGTTGAAATCTTGTATTCCATGATCGGTTGATTTTTGTTTTTGCGTAAAAATATTGACGGGTGACACGTTGGCATACTAACGCTATATAAGTCATAAGTAATACATTACGGGCCGGTTTCTGAACAGATATTTAACTGTCCAGTTAATTTAACTCTTCAATAAACTTGAAAATGGGTTTCTGAAACATCAAATTTGGATTTAACTGCCCCGTTAAGTTAACGCGGCAAATAGGTCGGTTTAAATTAACTGACGTTTAATAAACTATGATTTTCGTCATTTGTTTGTATTCACCGGTACTTCATAAATATAAAATCACAGGTTACAGTGCGCGCTTTTGCTAATTTAACCAGTTGCAGTTCTATGCCCTGTTTAATTTTGCAAATTATAGTCTTTTGTAATTTGCTGCCACGCTAATTTTTTTTGCGATTGTGACCGCATCATTTTCTTTATTTTCAATTAGTCTTTTGTATTTCCCCGTCACCAGTTCAAAAACAAAATTCTTTTCACTTTCAGTGTAGTTTTTGCAGCGAATTCGCTTTTCTTCCATTATTTTATATCGATGTTTATCACTAATTGGTAAAATTATAAAATTTGAAATTTACGTCAAAATTACCGACGATACTAGTGCCATCTATTAGATTTAAAAATAAGTATCAGTTTAGGATTAAACCATGAGTTAGTTATTTGACGTATAATTTAACTGACGCATGTTTCCAGAAACCCAAAATAATTTTAACCTTTCAATAAATTTAACGGGCGGTTTGCTAACTGGTCAGTTAAATATAAGTTCAGAAACCGGCCCTAAATGTAGTAAAACTGAACGGAGGATGGATTAAACACAGAAGAGTTTTCCAGTGAATGAATCTTTTTATTCAGATGATACTAATTTCTCTGTGTTTGAATATTTTACATTTTTATTTGTATAATTTTAAATTTTACAGGATGTCTTCAACAAAAGAGAATTTAATAACGATACCAGTTTCACCAGTATGTAATATACTAGCAGATTTATTGGATTCGGAAAATCACCCATAGCAGGTACGTTCTGAAAAGAATACTTATTATTTGATAGCTTGTAAGTTTGAGTATATTTAGTATAAGCGTTAATATTTATATACATGTATATCTGTTTCAGACAAGGAATACCACCAAATGTGGTGCAAAACAAATACTTCACGTAATTTTCCACCATCTATTATAATTTTATAACATTTATTTAATTAGTAATTTTTTTCTTAGCAGAATGGACAATGGACTATGTCGTCCGAAATCAGATAAAAATTATGGAGACTTTAAAAATCCATGGCAAATTACTTACATTAATAAATTCAAAAATTTCTGAAACCGACATATATAATGAATGTGACGCACTGTCTATTACAACCATGAATGATATGCAAGCATTTGAACAATATCTTCGAGACGATAAAATTTTTAGGCAAAACGTAAGAGTGAAGTTGAAAATCATGTTTCGTTCTTATAATAGTATTTTTTTATATATTAACAGGTATTATATTTAAAGGCTTTTGTAAACAAAGATGTTGGAAAGGTTGTGTACAGTGTATTAAATCAGCTAATGAGTACTAAATTAGCAACAGAATATAACTACTGTGGCACTAAACCAAAAAATAAATTTAAAAATACGTTAGTAGAAAAAGCTGCTTACTGTAAGAATTCTTGCTCAGTGTATTATTTAATGAATAAACTATAAAATATTAATGCATATTTATATTTCAAATGGTGTTAAATCAGTTCATCGTGAAATAACAAAGAACATGTTTAAAGACTTTACCATGCCGAAAATTCTTCAAACTAATAAATCACTCGTTGATGAGTGAGGTTTAGTGATTTAGGGCAACATGGCTGGTAGTGAAGATAGTAATTGTGATGAGTGCAAAGAAAATATTAAAATTGAGCAAGATCTGTACGTAAAGTGCTATGGAAAATGCAATAAATTAGTTAAAAAAGTGAATACAACAAATGTTAAGTGGTTTTGCAATATATGTCTTAAGTGATATTTGTGATGATAAATTTAGTGATTTAGTACAGGACATACTCGGCAAGTACCTCTCAATTTTTGAAAATCAAGATATCATTATTAAAAATTTAAATAATGAAATAAATTTACTGAAATCAAGTTTAAAAAATATAAATTCTAACCTTGATAGCATAAATCTTGTCTTAAAAGTTAAGTCAAGTACGGTAATTGAACCTGTCAGCGCAACATCTGATTTACCGACAAACTCTCAAAACGCGAATTATTCTGATAAAATTTCAATAGATATCACACCATGTGTCAATAATAACAGAATCAACCATTTAATAAAAACACCAGTGACCACCAAACGTCAAATGATAGTGGAAACCTATACGCGTCCAAATTACGATCGAAATCAACATCTTCAAACATGAGTACAAATAATAACACGGCAAGGTCATTAAATTCAAATAATAAAAATTTTAAAAACCCATCTCAAAGTATAAGTAATATTGACCACTTTTAGGACCCATGAAAAAATTGAAAACAAAAAAAGTAACGTGGAAAAATATTGCAGAAGACATAAAATATAACAACTAATTCACCCTGAAGAAGCTACAAGGGTGTGGCGAAACGTCGGTTTTTTAGTTAAATAAAAACTCAATTGACTGCATTCCCGATTATTCCATCCTTCATTATTCTACCAGTCGACAAATCCATTCTCATAAAATATATTTTTTCTTCAAACGTCAGAAAAACATAATATTTCATATCTCCATAGAAACAGCTAAAGTTTTACTTTTCAGAGAGCTAGTCCAGGCATTTTAGATAATGTTTTGGCAAATAGAGGAAAAAAATCTGACGTGGACACCACATGACTTCCTTGTACGCCTTGTGTGTTCATACTTTTCTTAATAACTAAAATGTAAAATAATATTAAAATTCTTTTAACTTATTATACTAGTATACTCACAAATATATTTTAGTCATTTTATTTAAACTGCAGAAGAAGATATAAAGCATATTTTACTATTGTCACTGTCATGTCATAATCATTTAAATTTTACGTTGTAACATTATTTTTTTTCTGAATTTGTATTTAGTGCATAATTATTACACCGGATGTTTATGATTTGTGATTATTCTTTTTGTTCGTCTGGAGTTGCAAATTTTTGCCGCGGTTGATTGCCGGCGGTGAGTGGTGGTGCATTGGGTTGGACTTGAGACTCGCTCTCTCCCGGACAAGCCGTCAAAGCGAACAGACGTATTTAGTGCCTCTTTGCATATTTTGTTTTAGTGTAGTATTCTAGTAGATTTCAATAGTAAATTAAGTGTTATTTATGGCACCTGTCTGTTTAATATTACCTTTTGAACACTGTAAGTATCTTTGATTTTGAAATTAGTTCTGTTTTAATCTTTTTGTACAGGCCTTGGCCTTGGCCAAGTTGCTTGCCGGCTTGTTCGCGAGGGCAATTAGTCGCGTAAAATTTAAAGCGTGCAGTTAGTTTTGGTTTAGTTGTCGCGGCCAACTAAAGTCATTTATTGTTATTTTTTTAAACATTCTGTAATTCTGCATCAAATATTTGGGGGGGTTATATCAATTTTTGTGGATTTAATTAAATGTTGTGCACGTGAGCTTCGTAACCGTAGGTGGTTTCATTATAGAACGATAGCTCGAATCATCTTTTCATTTCATTTTTCATCCATCATGGTATGCCTGCGAGTGTGAATGTGACGCAACGCTGACTTAGACTGTTTGATTAATTAGTCGTGATTTGGACTCGTGTCTGGTACACTCTTTGTAGGTTTTTTTTTTGTTAACCTAATTTCAGTCCGTAGCAGCTGAGCCAAGTAAGTAGTAAGTTTCAGTTAAAGTTTGTTTGGGGGCACTGACTATGTTTTGTTAGTTTAAGTCATTGCCAGCCCATTGTGAAAGCCAGCTGCTTCTCGCGTAAATTTTTTGGTTATTATTTAACCTAGTAGGGTCTAGCGGACGCGCTATCATTACTACATCTCTCTTTCTCATCATCTTTCCCTGCATTCCCTGCTTAGCGTAATATATTTTTGAGATTATTGTCAGTTAAATTTTGCTTGCCTTAGTTATAAATTTTGGTGATATTGTAAATTAGTTTTAGTAAGTCACTGTGTATTTTTGTAATCATTTTGAGAGTGAAAATCATTCATCCAATTATTTTATGCAGCATAGTAGTGGAACAGCATACTGGTTTAGTTCTGTTTTTAGCCCAGAAGTTTTTGATGAGGGAACTTAGGCTGTTGGCTGAGCAGTTGTGGACACGGATAGCGGGGAGCTGCTTTGCAAAAGTACCGTCGCAACCCAGTCTCAGGACATCTCCATCTGTCAGCCAGTTATTTCACCACTCTGCAGCCACGCCTACTTTATTCAGAGGCCAGTATCCTGATCTCCAGCTGGGATTGGCGTATCGTTTAGCAGCTGAAGCTGCAGGCTCTTCTACAACTGCCTAAAGTCGCGGACGAACACCTAGTTTTTGAACTCGAAGCCGACGACGGTACTGACCGCTAGTTAGCGTTAGCCAAAGAGCCACCTTTCCTTTCTGCAGCTCGTTCAGCCAGCAGCGAGAAGAGGATAGCTAGACGCCGCATTGTATACTTGTTCTGGTAAATTTATTTTATATCATTTATATAAAACTCGACATGTGGTAATACCTTTTTTGTATTCATCCTCAAGTCTGTTCTGATTAAATTGAAAGTTTTCACTCTCATTAGTTTTGTAGTTCTTGAAGCATTTTGTTATTTTTTCCTGCACAGTTCCCGCTAGTTCCCAAGTTGCTAGCTCCCTATCCTGTCTCTTTCAGACTTGGGTGGCGCCGTCGGACCCACGCCTTGTTCGAGCACCCTTCAACAGCCGGCACTTTTGGTTGGTCGCACCCACAGTAAGTATATTACTGAAGTGTGGTCATACCGAAGTGGCACGCCATCGTGGGGCCCGGCTTACAGCTTCGGATTGGTAATAAAATCTTACAATCCGCCGAACAGGCCGTGGAATCATCTTTTTCCATCATTTTTAAATCATTGCATTTTGTTTCATCTCATCATTTTTCTTTGTTGCTTATTGCATTTATTAATATAATTCTGTTTTCCGGTTATTTAATTTGGACCATGGACTGGGAGAAAATGGAGCATTTGATGGACGATGAGTTACGTTACGAGTTAGTTATACGAGGAGTACCAGATGTCGGCTCCAGACAGGACATATTGGGGACATTACGTGGACTTATGAAAGTTGAAAGTATGCCTGGTGCGAGTACTCATTACCCGGACGTTCGCTTAGATCAAAATACGGAATATCACATCTGCAAGAATAAACTACAGGCAATACATGGTGAGTTGTCATCTCTTTCTCAGTGTTCATCATCCGCTCATTCACGTCTTGTTAACCGTGTGGCACATTTGCAAAGACGAATACTACGAGTAATTGAACCTTCCTATAAAGCAAACCTCTTAATCGACTTGGCGAACGTTGCTGAACTATTAGAGTCACGATTTGTAGTAGTCACTTCTGATTTATTGACATTTGAGGATCAATTCCCTACCAGTGCTCCGGCTTATGTTCCGGCTAGACCATTATCTGCAACTGTACATCCGCCAGTAGCACCTGAGGTTCCACTTTTACCGGCTGGTCCCAATTCTTTTTCTTTATTCCGTCACGCGATGAATGATGCTTGCGCGAATAGCACGGTGATGCAGCCTCCTGTTAGATTTGCTAAGCCTAGTAACCATTATAACTCTTTCCTGCTATCCAAACTTAAGATCTCGTTTGATGGGCACAGCAGTTTGATGACATTCCTGGACAGCGTTCACGAAGCTGCCGCAGCTCATAGTATAAATGATTCCGAAATTTTGAAACAAGCTTCTTCTTTGTTTACTGGCGAAGCTTTGACCTGGTATAGATCAGTCAGTCACTCAGTCACTTCTTGGGAACAGTTAGTTATTCGACTTAAATCTGCTTTTTTACCGACCGATTACGAACTACGTTTATGGGACGAAATCAGACAGCGCACTCAGGGTCCTGACGAGAAAATAGAACTATTCGTGGCTTCCATTCGGAACTATTTTCGACATTTAATCTTTCCAGTTGCGGAAGAAACTCAGGTTATGTATATTATAAGGAACTTGCAGCCATACTTTCAGAACGATAAATCATTATACGGTTGTAAAACTATTGATCAACTTTTGTCACACTTGCGAATAGCCGAAGACTGCCGTTATCGCATAGCCAATTTTAAGAATCCACCTGCGCGTTCTTCATCTTTATTAGAGCCGGAATTAGCATATCAGAAGCCTCGATCTTCGCTGCGCACTATTGCGGAAATTAGTCCTTGCAGTGATTTAGCCGCTATTAATCCAACTCGACCTAAAGATTGCTGGAATTGTGGCGAGAAAACCCATTTAGCTAGTGCTTGCACTCGACCGAAACGCTTGTATTGTTATTCGTGTGGTAATGCCAACTTCACTCGGACAAATTGCCCGAAATGTCGCGATAGGCATTCAAAAAACGCTCAGGCTGGCTGCGAATCTTCAGCCGTCGCAACCACCGGCCCGATGTAAGAGCTGAAAAAATTCGCTGGACTTCATGGTTAAATACCGTATCACATTTTTGTTCCACTCATTCATTAGCTCCTCTTTTTCATTCAGTGGCGAATGATGAACGTCCATTCTTGCATGTCACGGTAGGCAAACATCAGTTATCCGCGTTAGTAGATTCAGGCGCGAGTGTCACGGTGTTAGGTAAAGCAGGTTTATCTATTTTGTCAGATCCTCTTGTACATCTTCAACCTCCTCCTTCTCGAGGTATCGCCACAGCCGACGGTGTGTCTCAGCCCATTTTAGGAACTGTAATGCTGCCAATCACGCTTAATGGAACAACTAAAGTTGTGAAAACTGTTGTCTCCCCTACAGTTAAACATTCTCTCATTCTGGGCATAGATTTCTGTCGTTGTTTCGGCTTAGCTCTTGATTTTCATTCGAATAATTGGAAGTCCGAAGTAGCTGCAGTTCACACCATCAAAGATGCTACTCTGTTGACACCTTCGCAGAGCCATGCACTCGATATTGTTAAAAGTTCGTATAACAAATTAGGGTCCAAAGGTTTAGGCTGTGTTACTTCAACGGAACATATCATAGATACTGGGGATTCATTACCGAGTAAGCAACGTTACCACCCCATGTCGCCCGTCATGCTCGGTCACTTAAATCGCGAACTCGACAAAATGCTGGAATTGGGAGTAGTGCAACCCTCGCATAGCCCTTGGTCGTCGCCAGTGCTTCTTGTGAAAAAATCAGACGGAAGTTTTAGGCTCTGTTTCGATGGTCGAAAACTTAATTCAGTCACCAAAAAGGACGCGTATCCGTTGCCCTACGTCTCCGCCATCTTAGACAAGCTTCGCGACGCAACTTATTTGTCTTCCATTGACCTCAAGAGTGCTTTTTGGCAGGTGCCTTTAGCTAAAGACTCTTGTGAAAAAACGGCTTTCACTGTACCAGGCCGCGGTTTATTTGAATTTAAACGCATGGCGTTTGGCCTTTGTAACGCACCCCAGACTCTTCAGCGGTTGATGGACCGTATTCTCGGACCAGCATTGGAGCCAAAAGTCTTCGTCTATCTTGACGACATCATTATTGCCACCGCAACTTTTGAGGAACACCTCGCCACGCTTTATGAAGTGCTTAAGCGCTTAGAAGCCGCTAATCTTACGATTAATGCTAAAAAGTGTGAGTTTTGTCGTCCTAGTCTAAAATACCTCGGTTACATTGTCGATCAGCACGGTTTGCGCACTGATCCGCAAAAGGTGGAAGCAATGGTAAATTTTCCGCGTCCTAAGACTGTCACTGAAGTAAAACGATTCATGGGTTTGGCCTCGTGGTACAGAAGATTTGTACCAAACTTTAGTTCTATCGCAGCCCCTATAAACGATCTCACTAAAGCCAAAAGGAAGTCGAATGTCATCAGGTGGAACGAAGCCGCTGAACTCGCGTTCCATAAACTGAAAGAATGCCTTAGCACCGCTCCGGTCTTAGCTAGTCCTGATTTTAGCAAACCCTTTGTCATACATACCGACGCCTCTAACTACGGTCTTGGAGCTGTAATAACCCAAGAGGAAAATGGAAATGAAGTGGCTGTGTCATTCATAAGTCGCTCTCTCTCTAAGTCCGAGCGTGAATATTCCGTAACGGAACACGAATGTCTAAGCGTTGTTTTCGCACTTGAAAAATTCCGCCCTTATGTCGAAGGTTCCATTTTCACTATCATAACCGATCATGCCTCGTTAGTTTGGCTTATGCGCATGCCTGAACCGAAGGGAAAATTAGCCCGCTGGTGTGTAAAATTACAGCAGTATCAGTTTACCATCAAGCACCGTCCTGGCAAGGACAATGTTGTTCCTGACGCTTTGTCTAGAGCGCCGTTAGAGATATCTTCTCTGACTCTTGAATCGGCTCCTGTTGATCCTTGGTATTTAAATCTTCGAGAGTCCATCCTTCGAGACCCTAGTAGCTATTCAGAGTGGAGAGTAGAAAATGAATCTATTTATAAGCGTGTGCCTCGATGCAGTATTTTACCGGCCAATCTTTCAGAATGGAAACTAGTTATTCCACGTGAACAACGCCCTAATATCATACAATCTTGTCACGATCATGTCCATGGCGCTCATCTGGGTGCTCAAAAGACTTTACACCGAGTTTCTGAACAGTATTATTGGCCACAAATGCGCGCTAGCATTCATCGTTATGTGTCACGCTGCAAGACCTGTCTAGCACAGAAAGTACAACAGCTACGTCCCGCTGGTTTAATGGGCAGCGAGAAAATGATCCGTTTTCCGTGGCAGTGCATTGCGTGCGATCTCATCGGTCCTTTGCCAAGAACCACTTCGGGCTTTAGCTACATTTTAGTTATTTCTGACTTCTTCACAAAGTTTCTCTTAACTTACCCGTTGCGTTCAGCAAACGCTTCCAAGATATGTGAGATATTAGAACGTGACGTTTTCCTTCTGCATGGGGTGCCACAGATCATGATCGCGGACAACGGAACCCAGTTTCGCAGTCAACAGTTCACCAATCTTATGAATAAGTACGAAGTACCTAAAGTATGGTATAACGCGAAATTTCATCCTCAGGTTAATTTTGTTGAACGTCACAACCGCGTGATAAAGACAGCCCTTCGTTCGTACATAAATCAGGATCAGCGTCACTGGGATATCACTTTGCCGGCTGTTACTCAAGCCATACGTACTAGTGTTCATGATGTTACCGGCTACAGTCCTGTGTTCTTAAGCTTCGGACGTTATGTTCCTTTGTCGGGAAAATTTTATGGCCCTCCAGACCATTTTATTGATGTGTCGTCTCGTGAAGAGTATATCCGACATCTTGGACCTTTAAAAGATATTTATGAAGATGTGCAGCTTCGTATCTCCGAAGCTTACCAACGAAATTCTAAGAATTATAACCTGCGACGTCGCCCGTTGACCTTTTCTGTTGGTGACAAAATTTGGAAACGTAATTATGTACTGTCAAATGCTGCCGCCCACTTTTCTGCTAAATTAGCTCCAAAATTCATTCCTTGCACTGTCACTAAGAAAATCTCGGACCTGGTGTATGTAGTGACGGATGAGTCTGGTAATAATCTAGGTCGATGGCATATTAAGGATCTCAAACCTTCTCCCGATTAGTTCCAATTCCAGTTTAAAAAAAAAAAAAAAAAAAATGTGTTTCAACATTTTTTTTTTGCGTCAGCAGGGGGGTAGTGTAACATTATTTTTTTTCTGAATTTGTATTTAGTGCATAATTATTACACCGGATGTTTATGATTTGTGATTATTCTTTTTGTTCGTCTGGAGTTGCAAATTTTTGCCGCGGTTGATTGCCGGCGGTGAGTGGTGGTGCATTGGGTTGGACTTGAGACTCGCTCTCTCCCGGACAAGCCGTCAAAGCGAACAGACGTATTTAGTGCCTCTTTGCATATTTTGTTTTAGTGTAGTATTCTAGTAGATTTCAATAGTAAATTAAGTGTTATTTATGGCACCTGTCTGTTTAATATTACCTTTTGAACACTGTAAGTATCTTTGATTTTGAAATTAGTTCTGTTTTAATCTTTTTGTACAGGCCTTGGCCTTGGCCAAGTTGCTTGCCGGCTTGTTCGCGAGGGCAATTAGTCGCGTAAAATTTAAAGCGTGCAGTTAGTTTTGGTTTAGTTGTCGCGGCCAACTAAAGTCATTTATTGTTATTTTTTTAAACATTCTGTAATTCTGCATCAAATATTTGGGGGGGTTATATCAATTTTTGTGGATTTAATTAAATGTTGTGCACGTGAGCTTCGTAACCGTAGGTGGTTTCATTATAGAACGATAGCTCGAATCATCTTTTCATTTCATTTTTCATCCATCATGGTATGCCTGCGAGTGTGAATGTGACGCAACGCTGACTTAGACTGTTTGATTAATTAGTCGTGATTTGGACTCGTGTCTGGTACACTCTTTGTAGGTTTTTTTTTTGTTAACCTAATTTCAGTCCGTAGCAGCTGAGCCAAGTAAGTAGTAAGTTTCAGTTAAAGTTTGTTTGGGGGCACTGACTATGTTTTGTTAGTTTAAGTCATTGCCAGCCCATTGTGAAAGCCAGCTGCTTCTCGCGTAAATTTTTTGGTTATTATTTAACCTAGTAGGGTCTAGCGGACGCGCTATCATTACTACATCTCTCTTTCTCATCATCTTTCCCTGCATTCCCTGCTTAGCGTAATATATTTTTGAGATTATTGTCAGTTAAATTTTGCTTGCCTTAGTTATAAATTTTGGTGATATTGTAAATTAGTTTTAGTAAGTCACTGTGTATTTTTGTAATCATTTTGAGAGTGAAAATCATTCATCCAATTATTTTATGCAGCATAGTAGTGGAACAGCATACTGGTTTAGTTCTGTTTTTAGCCCAGAAGTTTTTGATGAGGGAACTTAGGCTGTTGGCTGAGCAGTTGTGGACACGGATAGCGGGGAGCTGCTTTGCAAAAGTACCGTCGCAACCCAGTCTCAGGACATCTCCATCTGTCAGCCAGTTATTTCACCACTCTGCAGCCACGCCTACTTTATTCAGAGGCCAGTATCCTGATCTCCAGCTGGGATTGGCGTATCGTTTAGCAGCTGAAGCTGCAGGCTCTTCTACAACTGCCTAAAGTCGCGGACGAACACCTAGTTTTTGAACTCGAAGCCGACGACGGTACTGACCGCTAGTTAGCGTTAGCCAAAGAGCCACCTTTCCTTTCTGCAGCTCGTTCAGCCAGCAGCGAGAAGAGGATAGCTAGACGCCGCATTGTATACTTGTTCTGGTAAATTTATTTTATATCATTTATATAAAACTCGACATGTGGTAATACCTTTTTTTGTATTCATCCTCAAGTCTGTTCTGATTAAATTGAAAGTTTTCACTCTCATTAGTTTTGTAGTTCTTGAAGCATTTTGTTATTTTTTCCTGCACAGTTCCCGCTAGTTCCCAAGTTGCTAGCTCCCTATCCTGTCTCTTTCAGACTTGGGTGGCGCCGTCGGACCCACGCCTTGTTCGAGCACCCTTCAACAGCCGGCACTTTTGGTTGGTCGCACCCACAGTAAGTATATTACTGAAGTGTGGTCATAACGTAGTAACAAATGTTAATCGATCATGGACTACAAGATACCGAAATACTATAAATTATAAATATATACTTTAATTATTTTTAAATGATAGCAGATACAAAAATATTTATAAAATACCGATTGTAGGTAATAATCACATAATCTTTCATTTAAAATAAAAAAAATTGTCTAAAATTAAATATTTATCGAAATATTTTTTAAAAGTACTACTTCCGGTTTGTAGACTGAAACCAAAAATAGGAGGTGCACAACTAGATGCTATAACAGTCCTAAATACAAAATTTCAACTTTCTACGTCTAACCGTATTTGAGTTATGCGACACACATACGTCCGTCCGTACGTACGTACGTACAGACGTCACGTCGAAACTAGTCATAATGGATTCAAAAAAGGTCAAAACGGATATTTCCGTCAAAATCTGAGAATCGAATTTTTTCGCGATTACAATACTTCCTTACTTCGTACAAGGAAGTAAAAATGATACAGCTGAATTTTGGTATATACGCTCATAATGGCTTCTAGTTTAACATACTAAAAATCCTAAACAATATCGCGTGTGCTTCCATTGCTACGACCTTGTAAAGACCTTGAAAATGAGATTTTTGCGTATAACTCACGAACGGTGACACCAATTAAAAACTTTTTTTACGAAAATGTTGGTAATTTAATGTACTACAAAAAGGCCCTTACCAATTTTATCGTCAGTTTATTTATTTCTCTCAAAATCGGGAAAAGGCTAATCACCGTTTTGGAATCGTTGAGAGTCCGTGAATTAGACTTCCGGTTTCAGAAAAATAGCTGCCATTTATGAATGGAATATACTATCGACTTCCGGTTTGCGGCATTCAATTCCTTTTATATTTTTCTATTAGGCCTATATATTTTTTAACTTCATCAGGCTTTGGTTTAGCCGGAATTTTAAGTTATTTTAATTTTAGTATATTACTAATTTTTTCATTTATTATGTTTAATCGAGTGTAATTTCTGAACAAATAAAAATACTGACTTCCGGTTTTCGGCATTAGATTCCTTGAACATTTCTCTATCGAATACATTATACTAAAAATGTTGAAACATCTTCGTTTAGCCGAAATATAATGATATTCTTTAAGAGAACACAGCGATATTATGGATTTTTTTAAAATTTGTTGTGTTTAAACAAGTCTAATTTCTGAACGAATAAAAATACAGACTTCCGGTTTTCAGCATTAGATTCTTTGAACATTTCTCTATTAAATACATTATACTAAAAATGTTAAAACCTCTTCGTTTAGCCGAATTACACTTGTTCAAACATGACAAATAAAAAATATTTCTATAATTTTCCTGTGCTCTCTTAAAGAAAATCATTAGATTTCGGCTAAACGAAGATGTTTCAACATTTGTGGTATAATGTATTTAATAGACAAATGTTCAAGGAATCGAATGCTGAAAACCGGAAGTCGGTATTTTTATTCGTTCAGAAATTAGACTTGTTTAAACACAACAAATTTTAAAAAAATCCATAATATCGCTGTGTTCTCTTAAAGAATATCATTATATTTCGGCTAAACGAAGATGTTTCAACATTTTTAGTATAATGTATTCGATAGAGAAATGTTCAAGGAATCTAATGCCGAAAACCGGAAGTCAGTATTTTTATTTGTTCAGAAATAACACTCGATTAAACATAATAAATGAAAAAATTAGTAATATACTAAAATTAAAATAACTTAAAATTCCGGCTAAACCAAAGCCTGATGAAGTTAAAAAATATATACGTCTAATAGAAAAATATAATAGGAATTGACTGCCGCAAACCGGAAGTCGATAGTATATTCCATTCATAAATGGCAGCTATTTTTCTGAAACCGGAAGTATAATTCACGGGCTCTCAACGATTCCAAAACGGTGATTAGCTTTTTCCCGATTTTGAGGGAAATAAATAAACTGACGATAAAATTGGTAAGGGCCTTTTTGTAGTACATTAAATTACCAACATTTTCGTAAAAAAGTTTTTAATTGGTGTCACCGTTCGTGAGTTATACGCAAAAATCTCATTTTCAAGGTCTTTACAAGGTCGTAGCAATGGAAGCACACGCGATATCGTTTAGGACTTTTAGTATGTTAAACTAGAAGCCATTATGAGCGTATATACCAAAATTCAGCTGTCTATCATTTTTTTCCCCTATTTTTTTTATAATTAATGGACTAAGCGGCAGACAATAATATTAACTGCCGCTGTGAGCGTCAGATAATATTACCTGCCGCTGTGAGCGTCAGATAATATTATCTGCCGCTGGTGAACCAATCAAATTCCTTAATTTTAAAACTTACGCAGCTGTCAATAAAATTTAATTCAAATTTTTATTAAACAAAATAAATCAAAGACGACTATATTATTTCAATCAGAATTATTTTAATAAATTTTCTTACACGAATATCAATTTTATTGTAAGGTTTCGACGTCTGAAGAAAAAATAGCATATTTTATGCGGAGCTAAGTGACTTTTTATGGCTCATCTGTAGTTGCCGGATGAGCGCAGCGCAGCCTACAGATTCGCCACAAAAAGTTTAGCTCCTTATTAAATAATATTCTATTATAAATTACTAAATCAGAATTGCAATGTGAGAATCGTTGCAAAACCATATTGAAAAGAAAAAAGAAAGTATCGAACAATAACCACACGTCAGGCTCTTGTAGACAATCAATTCAGTATGAAGAAGAACTGAGAAAAATTAGTGCTATCGATGACAGCCTTCAACTGGTGGTATTAAGGGGAGTGGGCAAAACAACTCACAAACGCCCTATACAAGAAATATATTCAGGAACATCTAAGGAACTCCTGCCCCAGAAATTTAAGCCAAACAAAAAAGACAAGAAATTGATTCCCCAACAGCTAAGAGGGGTAAAAATATTTGCAAAACTCTTGCTTGGATTCAAAAAGTCAAAGAAGAAAATAAGGAGAGGCGGCATAACGAGAAGTTGAATGTTCTTAAAGACTTGATTGAAGATAAATAAATTGTGAACTGAGGTTTTTTACTTCCTTGTACGGAGTAATAAGGAAGTATTGTAATCCCGAAAAATTTCGGTTTTCAGATTTTGATGGAAATATCCGTTTTGACCTTTTCTGAATCCATTATGACTAGTTTCGTCGTAACGTCTGTACGTATGTATGTAAGATGTACGTACGTACGTCTGTACGTCGCATAACTCAAATACGGTTAGACGTACAAAGCTGAAATTTTGTATTTAGGACTGTTATAGCATCTAGTTGTGCACCTCCTATTTTTGGTTTCAATCTATAAACCGGAAGTAGTACTTTTTAAAAATATTTTGATAAATAATTAATTTTAGACAATTTTTTTAATTTTAAATGAAAGATTATGTGATTATTATCTACAATCGGTATTTTATAAATTTTTCTGTATCTTCTATCATTTAAGAATAATTAAAGTATATACTTATAATTTAGTATTTCGGTATCTTGTAGTCCATGATCGATTAACATTTGTTACTACGTAAAATTTAAATGATTATGACATGACAGTGACAGTAGCAGTGACAATAGTAAAATATCGTTTATATCTTCTTCTGCAGTTTAAATAAAATGACTAAAATATATAGTAGCAGTAGTAAGTAGTTCTTATATATTAATATATTTGTATAAGATAATTCTACATTTTAGTTATTAAGAAAAGTATGAACAGTTTAATAGGCGTACAAGGAAGTCATGTGGTGTCCACGTCAGATTTTTTTTTCAAAAATTGCTTGTGAAAGGTGAAAGTGCAATAGAGTTTAAAAAATAGTTCCTATTTTATTTTTTTACATATACCCTTAAAATTGCATCCATAAGTACAGAAACACCCTGTATAACTATATAGAAGATGCACACACAGTAATTTTTATGCTATTTCTTTGAATGAAAATACAAATAATTTGTATTTATTTAATATATTTATAAGTGAATTTTTTGTGATTTTAAAATTAAGAATACTTACAAACAGTCAGGGTTATATACAAGATGAATTGCAAGGTAAGATCAACCACCAAAAATATCGGTAGTTTTATTAGGGAGTATTTTCAGACACATTTTCATTCCAAATTTTCTGTTCCAATAATCGTTCACGACAATGTCCATGCTGGTAGAAGTGATAGACATTACCTTGCAACACTGTAGATGCAGGGGCGCACCGTACATGTGTGTAGTGTGTGCGGCGCACACAGGCGCCAGTATGACAAAGGCACCAAAGCGCAAAAAATAAATAATATCAATTTTAAACAAAATTTGTTATATATTGCGAAGAACTTAAAAATAATGACGTTGAGTTTGACTTATAATTTTATTTGAAACTTCGTTAAATTGTAATTTTTTTAAAATTTCTATGACAATCTTGAACAATATGAAATATGCTAACGATTCCAAGAATAAATCCATTGCACTCAATACCGAAGCGTTACGTTTGTTTGGAGAGTGAAGTTTTTCTAGAAATTAAACAACAATGTAGTAACACTTTATATTTTATTATTATTGAATTCGATATAATAAAGGCGTCAAATTTTTTACCTAAGCCCAGGGCTCTTAAATTTGTCTCTAAAATATCCCTTAACGTGCAGTAATTAAAATCGTAAATAATAATGCATCCACATAAACAAACTTACTTATTGTTTGTTTTATTCTACCGCACACCGCAGCAGTGCAACACCGCGGCCGTCTCTATTTTGTCAGGCCGGAGTGTCCACATTATAGCAACAAGACTAGCGGTCCTATTTTCACAAAACGAACGAAAATGAATACATTACTTTTTCAACTTATTTTTAAGTTACTCAGAAACTACTGCAGATATCGTAATGAAATTTTTACCAGTTATTTTCATAACAATGTTCTTAACAAATATAAGTTTTTAATTAGAAATTGTTTATAATAAAATTGTAATAATTATTTAAAAGATGCTATGTTCATAAATAATGTAAAAAAGTAATATGCTGCTAACTTTTGTATTTGTTAAAATAGACATATAGTATAAGCGTACGAAGTGTTGAGAAATGTTCAAATTTTATTCTGTTAAAAGAATTATAACGATATCTTAATTGTATCGGTATCGTGACTAAAACTAAACTAAAATTTAATGCGTTCACGCTCCATTATATTATAAACGCGCAAGACCGCTGTTACTGTTTCTGAGTTCCCGGTAGCCGTGTTTAGGTTCAGCTAAATTCAGCGTTCGTCGTCACTTCTTGTTTATAATTTAGTAAAATACTAAATCATATTTAAAATTTTTCATTTTTGTGAACACTAAGAAAACAAAACTAAATTTTAAAGTAAGTTGATTGTTGTCATCATATTGTTTAAAATAAATGTTTCTATCAAAATTAAAATAATGTTATGTGTAATAGAAGAAGAAAAAACTGTTAATGAATATTGTACTATTTAATTTGTAATTTTTGTATATATCAGATGCCACGTCGTTGCTCTGCGCCAGGGTGCAAAAGTAATTACGATTCCAAAATTAAGGATGGTTACGTAACAACTTTCAAATTTCCAAAAGATGAAAAGTTATTATGTTGTGCAAACTTATTTATTTTATACATTGTTAAATTATACACCTGAAAATTCTATAATAAAACATGTTTTTACTGCATATTTTTGAAATTTCCCATACAACGTATAGCGCGCGTAGGACCACTACCGGTACTCGGTGCGCTGTTGCCAGTGTGAAGACTCCGGCCTGATAAATAGAGACGGCCGTGGCAACACTAGCAACTACTACTACTGTATTAGTGTCGTGTCGTATATAAAAGTTTTTATTTGTAATAATTTTGCGAAAGTAAATTTGAAAATATCAACAATATTTGAGGTAAGCTATTTTTTTATATATTAATGCATTTAAATTAAAATAAACTTTATAAGTAAAATTTTCTGAAAATTATTATCAATGGAGAAGAGTATAATAGAAATTGGTTGTTATACTCAATTACTAAAAATAAAGTTTATTGCTTTTGTTGTAAACTTTTCGAACCTTCTCAGCAAAATAAATTTATCCAGGGACTAGATGACTGGCATCATTTGTCTATGTACCTGGATCGTCATGAGAAAAAGTCCACTCATTTTATGAATTATAAAAAATGGACAGAGTTGCTTTTATCGCTAAAAAATAAAACTACTGTTGATTATTTACAACAAACACAATTAGAAATTGAAAGCAAACGTTGGTATGAAGTTATAAAGCGAATTATTTATGTACTTCAATTTTTAAATAATCAAAATTTAGCCCTTCGTGGCAAAAGTAATTTGCTTTATAATCGCAACAATGGCAATTTTTTAAAATGCATAGAAATGCTAGAAAAGTTTGATCCTATTATATCTGAACACACAAGACGCATAAATAGCGATTCTGAATTTAAAAATATGCCAACATATCTAGGAGACAAAATCCAAAATGAAATACCTAGTTTCTTTAATGGCTTCAAATATTAAAAATCATATTATAAATTTATGCCAGCAAAACAAATGTTATTCTATAATATTAGATTGCACTCCGGATGTTTCTCACATAGAACAAATAAGTGTCATAATTAGATTCGTTCATTTCAATTCAGAATTAAGATCTATAGAAATACATGAACATTTCTTAGCATTTTATCCAATTTTAGATGTTACAGGGGCTGGATTAACAACATTTCTCATTAATCTATTAAAATCATTAAATTTAAACATAAATAACATAAGACGTCAAGGTTATGATAATGGCGCTAACATGCGTGGCAAAAATATTGGATTACAAAAAAGAATTTTAGATTTGAACTCCCGTGCTTTTTATGTCCCTTGCGCAAATCACAGACTAAATTTAATTGTAAATGATTCCGCTAATATCAACCATGAAACAGTTAATTTTTTAAATATAGTTCAGGAATTATACAAATTTTTCTCAGCATCCACTAAACGATGGAATATTTTAACTAGTCATGTTACTAACTTAACGTTGAAGCCCTTATCCGAAACACGGTGGTCAAGTAGAATTGATGCCATAAAGCTTCTTTGTAAATATTTGCCAGAAATTTATGACGCATTATTTGAAATTTGCAATGACTCCAACTCTACAAGAGTCGACGAACAATCTAAACATCAAGCGAAATGTCTAGGAGAAAAATTTCTACATTTACGTTTATTTGTTCCGTTAGAATATGGTTTGATATTTTAAATAAAGTAAATTTTGTTAGTAAAATACTTCAATCTACAACTATGAATTTGCAACTTGCTTTAGATGCATTGAATGAACTAAATACGTTTTTAACTGATTATAGATCTGACGCTACTTTCGCAAATGTTGTTGAAAGCTCCAAATTAATTGCACAAATTTTTGACATTTCAACTGAATTTCAAAGTGCAAGACCGCTAAGAAGACGTAAAAGAACAAAACAATTTGATTATGAACACGAAGATCAACCAATAGAAAATCCTGAAACTTAATTTAAAGTTAATTTTTATTTCTGTATAATAGATCAAACTTTAGTATCTTTAAGACAGATTTTCTTTATTAAAACAACATATGGATTCGTTTCAATTTTTATACACATTGAACACATTTGAAAATAATAGTATATTCTGTAACAAGTTTGGAATGAGGCATATTCTGCACGAGTGGAAAGTTCGTTACACGAGCCGTAGGCGAGTGTCACGGTTCCACGAGTGCAGAATAGCCATTCCAAACGTGTCGCAGACTATACTTTCTCTACGACCGTAAATTTAAGACAACATTATCAAGAAAAGACTTTTGTGGTAACAAATTAGCTGTGGTATTAATTCCTGCTTCTCTAATATCAGGAGGAGTAAACTGTTCGTGTTCATCAATGTTAATTGACTGATTTGACATTTTCACTAATTATTATAATTGAATAAATTCAGCACAAAAATTTCAAATATGAAACGGAAGCCCAAACCTAACCTCACTTAGTTTTAGTAGTTTCGGTTTTAGTAATCTGTTTTGCCGACTTGTCACTACAACAGATAATTTTATTTGAAAATTTATACAATTGTCTGCATTTTAAGTATAATTTTTTAATATTTCAAATTAAATTATACAAACTACACAAGTAATTTGAATAAGTATAAATTTATAACACTTGGTACATTTAGTATTTCGTTAATACCATAAATGGTTATAAGATGTTGCTAGTTGTGCTCATTCCAACACAAGAGTGAGAATATTCGCACACGGTATGATAGAATTTAAGTCATTCCGTATTTAAAATCCATATTAGAATGTTAGTATTCTATAACGGTCGTAGAGAAGCTAGATATACATGATATTATCAAAAGTTTTTCTTTAATGAAAGCTAGGAAAGTAAGATTTATGGAATGAATTATTTAAACTAACTACCATGTAAAGTGTATTAAGTATTATTATGTTATAGAATATTATGTTTTTTTTATTATCTGCTTTCTTTTGTATGTATCACATTCAGTGGCGGTGCGTGACTCCTAAGTTAGGTGAGGCTAAAAGAAAATGCGCCGCAGGCGATTTTTTTTTTTGGTTCAAGGTCAAATGCTTTAAACGCCTTTAAATACTTTGTATCATAATTTCAATGAAACGTTCTAAAATCAATTTTTTACGCATAAAATCAATAAAACAATCGAACTTTATTTCATTACTAAAATAAATAATTTTTTTGTGAGTCAAGATAAAACGCTATAATCGTAAAAACAGCAGATAATATTTTTTAAATTTTGTTTTCTAAAACGCACAAGAGTATATTTAGTACGTCCACAAAGAGTACATACATATTTAAATAAAGTACCTAGGTAACAAAATAGAATAGAAAAAAACATTCAACAACACGCGACTAGCGTTCTGCGGCTCTCGGCAAAACAACATTCAAATTTTATCTGTTCTTGATTACTTATTATGATTCTTATTCTGTCCATATATTAAATATTTATAATAAATATTTAATTGATATAATTTTATTTATTTGTTCATAATATAGAAATGTTGAATAGTAGTTGAATGATGTCATTGTTTATTATTTAAATATTGATAAAACTATTACAAGTTCTATTTGTTAGATTTTACATTTATTCTTATTGGTTATTCATAATATTTATTAGAAACTATTAGTTTCAAAACATAACTAATTATAAAATAGCATTCACAACAATAAATAAGACAAGCAATCAACAATAAAGTAAAAATAAACTTTGTTTCTTCACGTGTATTTAGTTGTGTGCGCTAGCTAGACTATGCGAGGCTGTGCACACTGCACAGCGTATGTGTGTGCCTTGCGCGAAGACAGACGATATTTCCCTAGCCTCTCTCAAGGCCTCTCCACCGCATAAACATACGAGAATACACACACGTCACTCCGCTGCTCGCTCGCACTGACGATGAATGAAACCAACCGTTGCAGCAGCAGCCTCACTGTACACATTATTTATGATTCGCGCGAAAATAACACTATTTAAATACTTTTTTTGCATTATTGTGCAACAATAATTGTTTTTAAATAAATATGTAGTCGATTTATAATAAAAAATAAATTAGATAAATACAATTATAATAAAAATAAAAAATTTAAAATTACGATTTTATGCTGTGAGGCTCAGCCTCACCTGCCTCATCTGACGCACCGCCACTGATCACATTGTATATTGTTAATTTAAATAAAAAAGTTACAATTTACAAGCTACTTGAATCTTGATATGTGTATATGTGTATAATTTTAAATGAATTAACAAAAATATACCTATTAACAATTTAGATTTTTTTTTAAATTCAAATGTTTCTAAATGAGGCGCCATAAAAAATTTGCACACAATTTGCGTCCCTGTGTAGATTTATAACATATTATATTAAATTATAAACAAAAACGCTTCAATTATAATACTTTTCTTTAATAAATTGGTTTTGTATTGATTTTTATCAATTAATTAATTCAAAACACAAAGTGAAAAATCTGCTGTGGCCACCACTCGACCTCTCGCCTAATTCTGCTTATTCTACTAATCTAATAAATAGTTTTACTTACATTTTAATAGTTTCATGTTCATGTAATATGTAAACGATAATGTAAACCAATATGCAAGCAAAAGATGTCAACTGTACTGTCACTGTCATAATAATTCAAATTTTATGTAGAAACAAATTTCATATCATGGACAACAAGATACTGGAATTTCAAAAAAATGGAATATTAATTGTACTTTATTTTATTGTTAAATACTTCCAGATTCAGCAATTTGTATTTATAATTAACTGTACACATAGATAATCACAATTTCTTTTATTTTTAATTGCAAAAATTGTCATAAATAAATAATGTACCAATATATTTAAGGAAAACTTTTCTAAACTTCTAAAAGTACTACTTCCGGTTTGCGGATTTCTACCAAAATCTTATCCGGTGTTAAGATACTTATTAAAACCTTAAATATGAAATTTGGTTATAAACGGTTTGATACTTTTTAAGTTATCGTGGACGAAAAATCGTCGGTTCATACAAACACACAAACACACAAACGCACAAACACACAAACACACACACACACATACATCATCGTGAAAATAGTAAATTCGTATTCTAGAGACCCTGAAACGTGCTTATCCACCAAAAACTCATACTCGAAAATTTTGACCCATTACAATACCTCTCTTATAGAATATGAGGCGAGAGGTAAAAATTTATGACATGTTTATTACTTAACAAGTGAACTACAACATAATAATTAAATCAATTGAATTTCAGGTATCTATGACTATGACAACTTATCATTATTGCAATACATCACAGTATTTTACGTACTTAACATAATTCATATATTATTACTTTTCATTTCTTCCAGTCGTAAAAGTACTTCACTTTTTCCCTCTTAGATCATCATCTTCATCTAGTTCTATTTCCACTTCAAATAAATCGCCTTGGTTTATACATAAATTATGCAGCACACAACATGATAAAATAAATAATGTTGCCTAAATCTTCCTTTTAAAATTCCAAAACTGTGTTCAATTAAAACTCTGGTTCGACTTAATTTGTAGTTAGAATTTCTCTGCGATTCGGTTAAATTACCATAATATTTATATGGTGTAAGAAGATGCATTATCTCTAATTATATGATATTCTTTGTTACAAATGTTTGGTAATTCACTAATTCAGCACTGATAAATGATAATTTATAAACTCTTGAATAGTGAATTTTCCCTGGTGGGCCAGTAAAAACATCAATAAATCGTCTTTTGTAATCACATATTACCTGTAGGGTTACTGATGGTATATCATGCCTGTTTACATATGTTGATTTGATTTTGTGTGCTGGAGTTTTGACAGTACTTGAAGACCCGTCAATACATCCAATCACATCTGGAAAACCAGAAATCTAAAAGACAAAAAACTTAAATAAAATAAATATTTTTGTTAATCTCCTTATATAAATTTTATTTTTATTTTGATGGTAACCAACCTACAGGATCAACTCCCAATTACAGGATGGTAGATGTTATTATAGTGGAATCCACAATAATACCACTCGGACCCAGTGGTATTATTGTCAGTTGTGCTGAGAATCGAACTGAGGACCGCTATACGAGTATAGCATGCTAGGCGGACCCCTTACCGCTGAACTAACCACTGGCCGTTAAGTAAACGTACATTCTTAAAATTTGCTGCACCCTAATCTTTTTCTACTATGGTTTTGGGAAATTTTATAAACGGAGGAGCTATATTAACCAAATAGTTCATAACCCTATTTATTTGAAAAAAACATGTCGTTTGCCCAATGCCGAATCTTTCGGCTACGTCCCTAAAACAACATTTGTTTCCTGCAAACCTACAAAAAAGGGCCCAACTTTGCTGATAATCTTTGCATTTATGTTGCGATATTATATTATAGTCCAGTCATTCTGGCATTTGAGGTCATAATCGAACGGATAAAGATGAAAATTGGCATACATATTTGTTGAAGGGTCCTTTTTAATTTTGGAAAGTAAAAGTTGTCAGGACCATGAGGAACCGCTGCCATCTTGAAAAATATGTCACTTTTTGCAGATTTTTACAAATATCTTGTAAACAACGAATGAAATCAAAATTCTGTCTTAAAAATATTGTAGAGCTTGAAATTCCGAGTAAAATGAGTACCCACACTTTACATTTTTATTGAAAATTAGACTTACAACTCTATTTCAAAATTTTGCCTTAATCGTTAATCAAGCGCTTGCAGCCAGAACGACCCTAGTTTTTTGTTTACTGTTTTTAATCAACTCTAATTTCTGACTGGACAAATATATCTACATCCGGTTTGCGGCATTAGATTCGCCAGACAATTTTCTATAAGATGAATTATTTTTAAAAAAGTTAAAAGCCTTAGTTATGGCCGGAATTTAATGTTTTATTTCGGATGGGAAGCAGTGAAATTGTAGTTTTTTTTGTTTACTGTTTTTAATCAACTCTAATTTCTGACTGGACAAAGATATTGACTGCCGGTTTCCGGCATTAGATTCCTCAAACATTTTTCTATAAGATGAATTATTTTTAAAAAATTTAAAGGCCTTAGTTATGGCCGGAATTTAATGTTTTATTTCGGATGGGAAGCATTGAAATTGTAGTTTTTTTTATTACTGTATTTAATCAACTCTAATTTCTGACTGGACAAAGATATCGACTTCCGGTTTCCGGCATTAGATTCTCCAGACATTTTTCTATAAGATGCATTATTTTTAAAAATTTGAGGGCCTTAGTTAAAGCCGAAATTTAATGTTAATCTCGGAGAAAAAGTATTTTGTTTTTATTTAACTGTTTTCTCTCCGAAACAAAACATTAACTCTCAGCTTCACTAAGGCTCTTAAATTTTTATAAAAATATTACATTTTATAGAAAAATATCTTGGGAATCTAGTACCGCAAAGCGGATGTAGATGTAGATATCTTTGTCCAGTCAGAAATTAGAGTTGATTAAAAACAGTAAACAAAAATCTGACGTGGACACCACATGACTTCCTTGTACGCCTTGTGTGTTCATACTTTTCTTAATAACTAAAATGTAGAATAATATAAAAAATTCTTTTAACTTATTATACTAGTATACTCACAAATATATTTTAGTCATTTTATTTAAACTGCAGAAGAAGATATAAAGCATATTTTACTATTGTCACTGTCATGTCATAATCATTTAAATTTTACGTAGTAACAAATGTTAATCGATCATGGACTACAAGATAAAGAAATACTAAATTAAAAATATATACTTTAATTATTCCTAAATGATACCAGATACAAAAATATTTATAAAATACCGATTTTAGGTAATAATCACATAATCTTTCATTTAAAATAAAAAAATTTGTGTTAAATTAAATATTTATCGAAATATTTTTAAAAAGTACTACTTCCGGTTTATAGATTGAAACCAAAAATAGGAGGTGCACAACTAGATGCTATAACAATCCTAAATACAAAATTTCAACTTTCTACGTCTAACCGTATTTGAGTTATGCGACACACATACGTCCGTACATACGTACATACGTACAGACGTCACGACGAAACTAGTCATAATGGATTCAGAAAAGGTCAAAACGGATATTTCCATCAAAATCTGAAAACCGAAATTTTTCGGGATTACAATACTTCCTTATTATTCCGTACAAGGAAGTAAAAAACTTGGTCCGTTGTGGCTGCAAGCGCTTGATTCACGATTAAGGAATAACTTTGAAATAGAATTGTAAGTCTAATTTTCAATAAAAATGTAAAGTGTGGGTACACATTTTACTCAGAATTTCAAGCTCTACAATATTTTTAAGACAGAATTTTGATTTCATTTGTTGTTTACAAGATATTAGTAAAAATCTGCAAAAAGTGACATATTTTTCAAGATGGCGGCGGTTCCTCATGGTCCTGACAACTTTTACTTTACCAAATTAAAAAGGACCCTTCAACAAATATGTATGCCAATTTTCATCTTTATCCGTTCGATTACGACCTCAGGCTCTGTTTTGAGCTAGGATTACTGGGCTATTATATACCAAAGAAATGATAACACATGATTCTCTGCTGATGATGTTGGTGTTACGGCATGTTCAGTTTTTCCAGGGAAATATTCGGATGAGCTAAAATTTTCAATTAAACGGTTGCTTGTGTTACTTTTAAACTACACTCACCGCCACGGAAAACGGGTCACTTATTTTTTTTAAGAAAAAATGCTAATAACATTAATGTTGAGGACGAATGCCGAAATATTATTATTGCTATATGTTAACTAGACATTCTCGAAGTCGCTTCCATTACCAACTCTTACAAACATTAACAATTTACTTAAATATTCCTTTTATTAGGCGCATCATACCGAAATCACGAAATTTATAAAATGCATAGTTATTGATTATACTGGTATTATTTCTTTTCATCATTTGTTTTATTGTTTATTATTTGTCATTTTGATGTGGTGTGATGTGGTCTATGTTTTCAAAATGGCACAGAATGCAGAAATTGTAGTTTCCATCATCACTTTCATCGAAGACAAAAGAAGTCAACTTTTCGTAGCTAAACGGTACAATGTATCACTTAGTAATATTTAACGCGTTTATACACCTTTTCTGGCGACAGATTTGTACACCAGAAGACCTGGAATAGGCCTGAGAAGACGTAAAAGCAACAGAAATGCTCGATTTTTTGTTTTGACATCGCGTCGAAATCGCACTATAATTGTCGTGCAGGTCCATAAATCATTACAACAATTGCTTACTGTGAATAATAGTGAACGTATTGTACGAAGAAGAGTAATAGAAGTAGATTTTCTGGCACGATGGCCTGCCATGCGACCACACGTCCTCCAACATTACCGAGTAGCTCGCTTGTATTTTTTTGGAAAGCGTGTAAATTGGGATTATGGTGATTAGACTCGTGTTTTAGTCACTATCGAATCCCCATATTTTTAAGTGTCACCATATGGATGTGTAAAAGTGTGACGATCAATTGAGAAACTTGTGCATCCAGCAATACTGTAAGATTCTTGGGAGGATCAGTAATGGTGTGAACTGGGATATCAGTGATTTTGCGGATAGATCTATTCCTTGTTCTATGGTAATATTCAATGCCGATAGGTACATAAAAGATATTCTGACCGACAATGTTGTCCCTTATGCACAATTTTAAGATGATAAATTTATCTTGATGCACGATAATGCGCGCCCTCATGCTGCTGCAATCTTGAACGGTTTCATAAATGTTGTTAACATCAATCGTATGATGTGTCCAGCGCGGAGTACAGATCTGAATCCAATATAATTTGGGTAGTATATGCTCGATATAAAGATTCGAAGTCGTGTACCCGGTCCCAGTAGACTTAGTACGCTGGAATAACTCAAAGATGCACTGTTAGAAGCATATAATAATATCCCTCAAGATGGCATCAGGAACCTCATTTTGAATATGCCTCTACGATTGACCAAGGTCATAAAGTACGCAGAGGGAACACGCGTTATAAGTATAAACGAATTGTGTTTATTTATGTGATTTAAATTTTTGATCAACTTATTACCTCTCGCCTCATATTCTATAAGAGAGGTATTGTAATGGGTCAAAATTTTCGAGTATGAGTTTTTGGTGGATAAGCACGTTTTAGGGTCTCTAGAATACGAATTTAATATTTTCACGATGATGTCTGTGTGTGTGTGTGTGCGTATATATGTATGGACGTATGTGACGATTTTTCGTCCACGATAACTTAAAAAGTATCAAACCTTTAATAACAAAATTTCATATTTAAGGTTTTAATAAGGATCTTAACACCGGATAAGATTTTGGTAGAAATCCGCAAACCGGAAGTAGTACTTTTTGGAACTTGATATAGTTGTTCTTAAATAAATTGGTATATTATTTATTTATGACAATTTTTGCAATTAAAAATAAAAGATAATATAATTATCTATGGGTACAGTTAATTTTAAATATAATTTGCTGAATCTGGTAGTATTTAGCAATAAAATAAAGTGCAACTAAGTACCAATATCTTGTTGTCCATGATATGAAATTTGTTTTTACTCAAAATTTGAATTATAATGACAGTGACATTACAGTTGACATATTTTGCTTGCATCTTGGTTTACATTATCGTTTACATATTTCATGAACATGAAACTATTAAAATGTAAGTAAAACTATTTATTAGATTAGTAGAATAAGCAGAATTAGGCGAGAGGTCGTGTACTGGCCACAGCAGATTTTTTTTTATTGTTTTTATGTCCATAATTTTTACTTCCTTGTACGGAGTAATAAGGAAGTATTGTAATCGCGAAAAATTTCGGTTTTCAGATTTTGATGGAAATATCCGTTTTGACCTTTTCTGAATCCATTATGACTAGTTTCGTCGTGACGTCTGTACGTACGTGCGTACGTACGTGCGTACGTACGTGCGTACGTACGGACGTATGTGTGTCGCATAACTCAAATACGGTTAGACGTAGAAAGTTGAAATTTTGTATTTAGGACTGTTATAGCATCTAGTTGTGCACCTCCTATTTTTGGTTTCAATCTATAAACCGGAAGTAGTACTTTTTAAAAATATTTCGATAAATATTTAATTTAACACAAATTTTTTTATTTTAAATGAAAGATTATGTGATTATTACCTAAAATCGGTATTTTCTAAATATTTTTGTATCTGGTATCATTTAGGAATAATTAAAGTATATATTTTTAATTTAGTATTTCTTTATCTTGTAGTCCATGATCGATTAACATTTGTTACTACGTAAAATTTAAATGATTATGACATGACAGTGACAATAGTAAAATATGCTTTATATCTTCTTCTGAAGTTTAAATAAAATGACTAAAATATATTTGTGAGTATACTAGTATAATAAGTTAAAAGAATTTTTTATATTATTCTACATTTTAGTTATTAAGAAAAGTATGAACACACAAGGCGTACAAGGAAGTCATGTGGTGTCCACGTCAGATTTTTTCTTTTGATAATAAACAATTAGTAAATCTTCAAAATATTAATTTCATAACACGAAATGCTTGACTATAATACCCTTTAATAAAATTTATCATAGTTATATAAAATAATCAAGGGATAACAAAAAATTTTACAAAAAAAAAGTGACCACTTTTCCGTGCCGATGAGTGTATAACAGGTATTTATGCGTAAATAAATAATACATAAATATCAATTATTTGATTACCTGCTTATCGGAGTAGTTATTTGCAACGTTACTAATATAATTCATTATCTTTGGTCTTTTTGTTTTCTCGTAATTCGCAAGAACTGCTTGTATTTCCAAATCACTGTCACTTGATAAGGATTCTAGAAGTTCTTGAATTACGGAAATAATTGTTAAACTTTTGGCATTATTCGTCGCCATATTTGTACTAAAACTGTTGCACTTGCTCCTATATACTCCAGTCAAAATACGGGGAGGGGTTGTATTATTACTGGTAACTACCAGATTTGGTCTAGTATAGATTTTTCGGGTCGCTGATCACGAATTTCGGGGTCATTTTGTAAAGAAATGTGCGGAACACCCTTAAATTTGCCAAAACTACCCCCAAAATGGTTTATTTTTATATATTCGCACGTTGAGTGCCCAGATTTCGCACAAAGGGGTTTTTGGGTCGCTGATCAAGAATTTCGGGGATTTTTTTAATAAAAATTAATATTTCACCCTTAAATTAGGTATAAGTATATAATTTCACCATTCACAAAGTCAATTTTACCTACACTAATTTTTAAAGTCATATATCTCTTAAACGCAAACTCACAAGTATTAATGGGGTCGTTTACCAATTTTTTTTAAAATTTTTAAATTAATTTTCAGGTATTAATATTTCCAAAAATATATTTCTCACCTTTTAAAAGTGCTAAATATAAGTGAAAACATATTTTTTTATGTCGCTCAGTTTAAAACACCTCAAACTCCTGACGACAAACATTTCGGTGAAGTCTCCGTCTAACGCTGAACAAAACGGCGTGGCCTTGCGAAATGTTTAACGTCACACCTGCAGCCGCTATGTTAATGCGTTCGAAAAAACGCCTGTTTCAAAGCTTAAATACTTGCGTATTATTGAATTTTCAAGAATTTTAATTTAAAAATTATGTTCTTATTTTCAATATTTGGTAAAAATTATTACAAAAAATTCCGGAGTAAACGACCCCATTAGTATTTAATTATTTTAGCTATAGTACGTTTCAACTTTATTTGCTTTACCTGAATTTTGGGTTTGAAGAAGGGAGATAACACTACACTAACAATAGAAAATAAACTTCTGAAGAAGCCGCCGCAACAGAGATGTATTACGTGAAATTTAATAAGATTTGTGATAAAATAAGAAATATAGATTATATTAAATAATTTAATTATACATTTGTTTCAGTAAGCAGGTTTCCATGACCACCCTAGAGGTACTGCCTGTGGACATTGGTTTCGTATCGCACAAAAAAATGGTTATATACTAAATTGCACTTAATACAACTCTGTTGAACCAGAATAGGGCGGTTACTTTCTATTGTTCTGTTATCTCCCCTCTTGTAATCCCAAATTCAGGTAAAGCAAATAAAATTGAAACGTACTATACTGTTCGTCACTTATTAACACTCGAGGTCATTACACTGTTAAATTAATTATCTCTATTTTTGTTTTTTGCAAACAGCAATTTTTCTTTATTCGTTTAACTCAAAATGCATATCTATTACCAGAATGTTAGAGGTCTGAACACAAAGCTGGATAATTTCTACAACAACCTTAATTCTTCATCAGAGTTTGATATCATTTGTCTTACAGAAACATGGCTCAGTAATACTGTACACACTTCAGAGTTATTTACTCAGCGCTATGACGTTTATAGAAAAGACAGAGCCGTATTGGGAGGTAAAAAACGCGGCGGTGGTGTTCTGTGTGCTGTCAATAATAAATACAAATCAATTCCGATTAATATTACACCACACACCAATTCTTTGTCTGATCTTACTTGTGTAAAAGTATTCTTATCTTCTACTATTACTATTTACATTATTGTAGTCTATATGCCACCACCTATTTCAATTGAACAACAAAATATTGTCTTTGATTCCCTTGAGCCATTCTTATTGACCTCAAATAGTAAATTTGTTATTGTTGAAGATTTCAACATATCAAAACTCATAGATATTAGCACAAATACATATATTGATAACTTTGCATCAAATTTTGTGAATTTCACTTCTTTTCTAAACGCAATTCAGTATAACCAAGTGGTTAATTCTTTCGGTAGAATATTGGTGTTGTTGTAGCTAATCTGCCTTGCACTGTTTCCCATGATATCAATCCCATTCTTAATGAGGATTCATATCATCCTGCCCTCTCAATAACTCTTAATCTCATAACTGAACAAAATTCTAACTTGTCTTTCAACACAGCTTTACCAACATACAATTTTCAATCTGCTGATTTCACATTGCTTTACACTCTTTTGTCTCAAGTTGACTGGAATACTCTTCACCAATATAATGATGATGACACTGCTTTTAATAAGTTCTACGAAATTTTGTACTCCGTTATGGATAAGTGCATTCTACGTCGCAAAAAATTTGCATCAAAATATCCACCATGGTTTAACAGCCACATAATTGAATCCATTAAACTTAAAACTAAATATCATAAATTATATAAAATAAACCATAATGAACAATATTTTGAATTTATAAATAATAAAAAAACAAGCTTCTCGTATCCCAGGTTTTATGCATTCACCAAAGTCAAGTGTATAATACTGCACCTGATATTGTTCAAGGTTTTGCAAATTTCTTCTCTGATGTTTATGTTACTTCAAATAATTCACATTTAACCGAAACTAGTTCTGGCACATCTATCAATGCTTCCAATTCTGTCACTATCTCAAGTATCTCCTATGATGATGTTATACATGCAATTAGACGCTTAAAAGCAACTAGTAATCCAGGTCCTGATAAACTACCTGCCTAAATTATCAAAGCATGTTGTGATGTCTTGAGCCCCTTTACTTTCTGTTCAATCTGTCCTTAAACTTAATTATTTTTAAGACGTCATGCATTACACCGATATTTAAGTCTGGTGACAAAAGTATTATCTCAAAATACCGTCCTATTGCTATCCTCCCTAATATTACTAAAATATTTGAAAGTATATTATATAAACATGTATATACCTCTATTCAAAATCTTATATCTCCTCATCAACATGGTTTTGTTAAAGGCATATCGACTGCAACAAATCTAATTAATTTCACTGAATTTGCACTCAGCTCATTTCACGACAATTCTCAAATTGATGTTATCTATACTGATTTCAAAAAAGCATTCGACACGGTTGATCACAATGTACTTTTACATAAACTGAGCACAAATTTTAACTTTTCGCCAAATTTGCTTACATTTCTTGATTTCTTAAATCTCGTATATTGACAGTACGACTAAACAACCATAACTCAAACCCATTTGTCGCTACATCTGGTGTACCTCAGGGCTTAAATCTTGGCCCATTGCTGTTTATCTTATTTATAAATGATATTGTTATCTGTAAAACATTCTGAAGTGTTGCTTTATGCTGATGATTTGAAAATTTTCAAAATAATTAATACTGTTCAAGACTGTATACTTCTACAAGAAGATATGGAAAATTTACTAGCTTGAGTTCTAAGTTATTCTTTAATTTCAGCAAATGCAAGTTAATGAGTTACTTTGTAAAGAAACATGCTTACACTTATCCGTATCACATGCAGAATTCCACTTTGGATAGCATATCACAGTTTAAAGACCTTGGCGTGTTATTTGATGAAAAACTAACGTTTAATGCTCATATTGACTTTATTGTAAAATCCTCCAACCGAAATTTAGGATTCATTATTCGTTGTTCGAATTCTTTTCATAATTTGTTCACGATATAGAGATTATATTATGCATTCGTAAGATCAAAACTGGAATACTGTCTCCAAGTATGGAATTCAATTTATCACAAATATGTATATAAATTGGAACAAATTGTTAAATATTGCTATTTTTAAAAACATAATAAATATCCCAGTTTTGATTTCAATTATACTGCGTTATTGCTTGAGGTTAATATGGTTTCATTATTTAATCGAAGGAAAATAATAAGTTGTTAAATAATGTTATTAATGATTCCAGTATCTTAAGAAAATTGCCATTGTTTGTTCCTCGTGTGACCTCAAGAAACAAAGTTACTTTTAACTGCACTACTGCCAGAACAAATTATGAAACGAAATCTCCGATACGTCAAATGTGTACTATATTCAATAGTACTTGTAACTTAGACGTGTTTTCTGACTCTTTTATTATATTTAGGCGATCATTATTTAATCTATATTGCATTAATTGAAACTTGCGTTTACATTGTATGATTTTGTTATTGGTTCATTTATACTATTGTACAGTTATATTACATTAATTTTTTTTCTATTCATATGGTGACGTATTTCATTGTTATATTATTATATAATCGTCTTATTATTGGGATCTATATTCTGTAGGACTGATTGTTTAAATAAATAAATAAATAAATAAATAAATAAATAAATAAATAAATAAATAAATAAATAAATAAATAAATAAATAAAATAAATAAAGTTAGTTTCAATCTAAAACCTCGTTAATATAAGCATTTAGTTTTATGGTTCATATTTATGTTTTCGTATATGAATGTTTAAAATTCACTAAAGTTTGAATACTCCAAACTTAATTTTTATGTTTACCACTAACGCTATTTCAAGTATTTCGTGAATGCTATGTTTCTTCTTAAACTTAATTATAAATGTAAACCTTCAAATTAAATGCTTATGAAAATCAGGCTTTACCGAAACAAATTGAATTAAAGGTCGTTGAAATGAATTATTTATTTAACAAAATTGATGTACAAAGAAGTTGTTTTTTATCACATTTATTTATTTTACTTTATTGTCAAACATGCAAAACTACAATTACCTACAAAATGATTTGTTAAAACATGACAGATTATTTTTTACAATTATTTTATTAATATAAAAAAATTAACCCAGCGAGATACCAATTCATTACAACTATATGATAATTTTTTCCAAAATTGTTAAGATTTGATTATTTACTCTGGGACATAAGAATAAAAATATCAAAAATCATTCCTATTCTTACCTTCGAATATCAAAATGTGAATGTCTGCGTTCAAGGTTTGTGAAATATTAGTTAGATTAAGCGAAGGTTCACAATAAGCTTTACTAATATTCATCGTTGCCCCTTTTGCAACTGTAGTACAGTTGCAGGGGCTGCAACTTTGTGCACAGTTCACTACGAAAAACAAAAAACACAACATAGTCCGGTGGCCAAATGAGAAAATCGGCTTGGACCTGGAAGTTGGGTACAACAAATATTTTATGATTGATTCTAGTACTATTTGATATACTGAATCATAATATGACGGGTGCCAGAGCGGCACCCTTGGGCAACTCCGGGAAATTCGAAAAGAAAATGGATTTTTTTGGTTATTTGCCAATAACTACTAAACGGGTAGTTCTACATTTAAGATTGTCCAGTGCATTTTTGTAGAGAATAAAATTTCCAAAAAAATGACACTTTGAACTGCTCTCTTCGATTAACCGTTTCTGAGATACACGCGTTCAAAATTTTCTTCGAGAGAAACTTGATTTTTTTTACTTTTTTCATAATTTTTGTGTTTAATGACCTGTAACTTCTAAACAAATTAAAATTTTGATATCCGGTTTTTTTATTAAATTCTGCAAACAATTCTCTATAAGATAGACTATATGAAATTTTTCTTGAAGGCCTTAGTTAAACCAAAATTTTAAGATTTTCTTCGACAGAAAATTGAATTTTTTTTACTTCTTTCATAATTTTTGTGTTTAATGACCAGTAACTTCTAAACAAATTAAAATATTGATATCCGGTTTCTTTTATTAAATTCTGCAAACAATTCTCTATAAGATAGATTGTATGAAATTTTTCTTGAAGCCCTTAGTTAAGCCAAAATTTTAAGATTTTCGTCGAGAGAAACTTGAATTTTTTTTACTTTTTTCATAATTTTTGTGTATAATGACCTGTAACTTCTAAACAAATTAAAATTTTGATATCCGGTTTCTTTTATTAAATTTTGCAAACAATTCTCTATAAGATAGATTGTATGAAATTTTTCTTGAAGGCCTTAGTTAAGCCAAAATTTTAAGATTTTCTTCGAGAGAAACTTGAATTTTTTTACTCTTTTCATAATTTTTGTGTTTAATGACCTGTAACTTATAAACAAATTAAAATTTTGATATCCGGTTTCTTTTATTAAATTTTGCAAACAATTCTCTATAAGATAGACTATATGAAATTTTTCTTGAAGCCCTTAGTTAAGCCAAAATTTTAAGATTTTCTTTTGGCTTAACTAAGCCCTTCAAAAAAATTTTAAGATTTTCTTCCAGAGAAAATTGAAATTTCAAGAAGAAAATCTTAAAATTTTGACTTAACTAAGGGCTTCAAGATAAATTTCATACAATCTATCTTATAGAGAATTGTTTGCAGAATTTAATAAAAGAAACCGGATATCAAAATTTTAATTTGTTTAGAAGTTACAGGTCATTAAACACAAAAATTATGAAAGAAGTAAAAGAAATTCAAGTTTCTCTCGAAGAAAATTTTGAACGCTTGTATCTCAGAAACGGTTAATCGAAGAGAGCAGTTCAAAGCGTCATTTTTTTGGAAATTTTATTCTCTACAAAAATGCACTGGACAATCTTAAATGTAGAACTACCCGTTTAGTAGTTATTGGCAAATAACCAAAAAAATCCATTTTCTTTTCGAATTTCCCGGAGTTGCCCAGGGGTGCCGCTCTGGCACCCGTCATATTATGATTCAGTATATCAAATAGTGCTAGAATCAATCATAAAATATTTGTTGTACCCAACTTCCAGGTTACATGGCCTGGCGACCGGACTAACACTACGTATTGCATGGTGGATGCAAAATTATTCTTAATCAAAGCACATTGCATTTATAATTATTTTTCGGAAGTTTATATGTATTTTATTGTTCTGTTTTTTTAAGATAGCAATAATTATTATCTTAGGTGTTAGGAATATTAAGTTGTTGATGTTTTTGGTTACTTTTGTGATATGTAGTACCAGAGCTGGGCAGTACTTAAGTACTTTTGTACTTAAGTACCATTTTAAGTACTTCCTGTGTACTTAGTACTTGTACTGAAGTATTTTTATAATTCAATGCAAAGTACTTGAGTTTCAAGTACTTGTACTTAAAATGGTACTGAATACTACTTTAAAATACTTAAGTATATTTGAAAAACTTAAGTATATTTAAAGTACTTAAGTACCTACCGTTGAAGTATTTTTAATAAAAAAAGACCACCCAAGTTTTCAATAATCCGCAAATTTATAGTATGCTTTTACGAAATTTAGTTTGTATTTCGGCTTTGAATCTGTAGCGATAGGTACTGATTTATTGTTATTGTGCAAGCATAATATTCTCTATTTAATCAGTTATTTTTCTAATTGACGCTTTTACATATAAAAATAAAACAAACAGAGGGAATAAAAAATTCTGACTTGGTTAGTATACAGTTAAGTTTACCTAATGTTATTAATACCTATTATTTATAAATATATTTTTTTTGAAGTTCACATTGCATTAACTTCCGTTCTACGCACCGAAGAATCTCTGACTGGGTTGGGTTGTGGACTAGGGACTGGGTAGCTCAATTGGTTAGAGCGTCATACCGGAGATGTGAAGGTTCCGTGTTCGAACTCCGGCTCAGTCAGAGATTTTTCAAAAATTCATTACCATAATTTGGATTGATTGCAAATTCGTTATTCAACTAATTAGTGGGTTTCGGCCTGGGCTACATGCCGCTAGCGTTACTGGTATCTATGCGTTGTGTTTAAGATGTAAATTTTGTAGTTCACGTTGCATTATATTCCGTTCTACGCACCGAAGAATCTCTGACTGGGTTGGGTTGTGGACTTGGGACTGGGTAGCTCAATTGGTTAGAGCGTCATACCGGAGATGTGAAGGTTCCGGGTGCAAACCCCGGCTCAGTCAGAGATTTTTCAAAAATTCTTTACCATAATTTGAATTGATTGCAAATTCGTTATTCAACTAATTAGTGGGCTTCGGCCTGGGCTACATGCCGCTAGCGTTACTGGTATCTATGCGCTGTGTTTAAGATGCAAATTTTGTAGTTCACGTTGCATTATATTCCGTTCTACGCACCGAAGAATCTCTGACTGGGTTGGGTTGTGGACTTGGGACTGGGTAGCTCAATTGGTTAGAGCGTCATACCGGAGATGTGAAGGTTCCGGGTGCAAACCCCGGCTCAGTCAGAGATTTTTCAAAAATTCTTTACCATAATTTGAATTGATTGCAAATTCGTTATTCAACTAATTAGTGGGCTTCGGCCTGGGCTACATGCCGCTAGCGTTACTGGTATCTATGCGTTGTGTTTAAGATGTAAATTTTGTAGTTCACGTTGCATTATATTTCGTTCTACGCACCGAAGAATCTCTGACTGGGTTGGGTTGTGGACTTGGGACGGGGTAGCTCAATTGGTTAGAGCGTCATACCGGAGATGTGAAGGTTCCGGGTGCAAACCCCGGCTCAGTCAGAGATTTTTCAAAAATTCTTTACCATAATTTGAATTGATTGCAAATTCGTTATTCAACTAATTAGTGGGCTTCGGCCTGGGCTACATGCCGCTAGCGTTACTGGTATCTATGCGCTGTGTTTAAGATGCAAATTTTGTAGTTCACGTTGCATTATATTCCGTTCTACGCACCGAAGAATCTCTGACTGGGTTGGGTTGGGTTGTGGACTTGAGACTGGGTAGCTCAATTGGTTAGAGCGTCATACCGGAGATGTGAAGGTTCCGGGTTCAAACCCCGGCTCAGTCAGAGATTTTTCAAAAATTCTTTACCATAATTTGGATTGATTGCAAATTCGTTATTCAACTAATTAGTGGGCTTCGGCCTGGGCTACATGCCGCTAGCGTTACTGGTATCTATGCGTTGTGTTTAAGATGCAAATTTTGTAGTTCACGTTGCATTATATTCCGTTCTACGCACCGAAGAATCTCTGACTGGGTTGGGTTGTGGACTAGGGACTGGGTAGCTCAATTGGTTAGAGCGTCATACCGGAGATGTGAAGGTTCCGGGTTCAAACCCAGGCTCAGTCAGAGATTTTTCAAAAAAATTTACCATAATTTGGATTGATTGCAAATTCGTTATTCATTATTTTTAATCATTTATCATTTCTAAATGGGTTCATATATCGACTTTTTGTTTATAACATTTTATATAGAATTGTTTTGAAAATTTTAATCTTAAAACCGCAAGTCCATTTCTTTATTTGTTTAGATATTATAGTTGATTAAACACAGTAAACAAAAAAATACTCAAATTTCACTATTGTCTCTCCTCAAATTTCAGCTCAACAAAGCTCTTTAGAAGTTTTTGTTATAATGACTCTTACAGAAAAACGTTCGAAGAATCCAATGCTGGAAACCGGAAGTCGATATGTTAATTCGTTCAGAAATTAGTGGATTAAATATAAGAATTTGAAAAAATACTAAAAATCAATTATTTTCTTTGTTTAAATTGTGGCTAAAATAGGGCCTCCAAAAGTTTACAAAATTATATTGTTGATAGAAAACATTATGTGGAATCGAATCGGAAGTCGATGTTCTTATCTGTTAAAGAGTTACAGTCATTTTTTAGTCCAGTCAATAAATACTATTGTTGAGTGCATGGAATATGCGAAAAATTTTGACTTCAGGACTTTGTTAGGAGTAGTTAGTAGGTAAACATACTAAAAGACCCGGCCTCTGGAACGTGAGCTAAAGACGGGGTCGAAATCTCCCATTTTTTGGTATACCCGACAACACTTTAACAATAGAAATAAAGTAATTGCAATTGACATATAACACTTCTTTATAATTATAGCTTTTATTTTATTATTACGAATCATATAATCAAAGTATTATTTACATGGACTGATAGTAATTTAGAATATTAATCATTTATCATTTCTAAATGGGTTAATATATCGACTTTTTGTTTATAACATTTTATACAGAATTTTTTTGAAAATTTAAATCTTGATTGTTTTACAAATGCTTTACATAGTCCTCGAGTAAGAGAATTAAACATAATGTTAGGACTCATTAGAGTTTAATAATTAGTTTGCTATATAACTAAATAATGAAGGAAGATGTTGAAGAAAGAACATTTTTTTAGTTATTGTTTTAAAAATAATTTAGATACCTTTGAAAAAAAAGAATAATTATTCTAATGTCAAGATATTAATTTTCATTAAAAAAACAGTTTGTGTGTTGCATTGGTATTATTGCTATTTATTAACTTCAATAAAACTGGCTCTTTACTCGTCTAGTTAATATTTGGTCTTAGGGTTCCAGCGCACTTTATTTCTTTCTCTTCAGTTTCAGTTATTCATTCCACTTGAAACGACAGTTTTTGTGTCGGTGTTATTTGCGTCGGTTTTTCGTGAATTTTTTAATTTACGCAAACGTTGACAGTGTAGTGCGCACAATGGCTACTCGGTATTTTGTGTGTGATGAAACAATCGATGGACCAGGTGATGGTGTTTCCACTATGACAAAAAAGTGAATATTAGCACTCGTCAAATTAAGTAGAGAAAGAGGTGATGGCAATAGCTCCTCTTTATGTAATAATACTGAAGGCTGACAAATCTAATAAAACAGTAGCCATGGATAAAAATACTTATAATAACAAAATGAAAGAGCTTCTGAATGACACAAAAACGTACAAACTATTACCAGCTGACATAACCAAAAAGATTCAAAATAAAAATAACAAACTAATCAAGAATTTATGTGACAAAGAATATATAGATCTAAGCACTAAAAAACAACTAACATGTGATAATCCCATACCACCAAGAATTTACGGGTTAATTAAAGTACATAAGGAAAATTTTCCCTTGCGCCCTATTGTTTCAGGAATAGGTTCACCAACTGACAAATTGTCTAAATACCTAGCTAACTTATTAAAAGGATTAGAAAATGAGTCGTTTTACATTAGAAACTCATTCGAATTTCATGATTTCATCATCAAGAACAAACTCAACGATGACTTCATTCTCATGTCCTTAGATGTGGTGTCACTCTTCACTAATATTCCTATTAGTCTCTCTATTAGCTCTAAAGAAAAGATGGGACATCATTTCTTTAAGAACATCAATTCCACAAGCTGAATTCATCGAATTAATCAAATTTTGTCTCGAAGAAGGTTATTTTCAATACAATGACCAATTTTATAAACAAACTTGGGGGACTTGCATGGGTTCGTCCCTATCTCCAGTAATAGCTAACCTGGTTATGGATGAATTACTGGAAACTGTCATTCCAATTCTCGATTTTGAAGAACCGTTCATTAAAAAATACGTTGATGACCTAATTTTGGCAGTACCTACGGATAAAGTTGATGTTACACTTAGGATATTCAACACATACAACAAGCATTTACAGTTCACCGTTGAACAAGAAACTAACAACAAAATTGCATTTTTAGACATGACACTAATACATAACCCTAACGGAACAATCCAAACAAAGTGGTATAGAAAAAGCTCAGCTAGTTCACGGTATTTGAACTTTAAGTCAAAACATCCGAAAACACAACTCATAAACATGGCTAAAAATCTCATTGACAGATCACTTAGATTAACCTCGCCAGAACACCAGGACGAAATTAAAAATGAAGTCATAAAACTGCTCAAGATTAATAATTATCCACTAGGTATTATTAACGGACTTCTGTATGAATTTGATAAGAAGAAGAATAACACGGCCAGATCCACCACTAATAATGACAATGATAATAAAAATCCTACATTACCAACTCCTTATTTCTCCCTCACATATGTAGATGGAGTTGCATCTAAGCTGCAGAAAATGTTCAAGTCAAATCTGAACATTGAAATCGAATTTAAGACTATAAAAAAAGTAGGTGATTTATTTTCAAAATTAAAATCGAACATTAATAAAAACATCAGGTCAAATATTATTTACAAAATTCCGTGTAGTAATTGCAGTGCACAATACACCGGGCAGACTAAACGTCATCTTAAGATTAGACTAGATGAACACAATCGAAACTGCAACAATGAGAAAAAAGCGAATGGTAATTGTGCATTAGTCGAGCATTGTAAAACCAACAAGCATGCTTTCAATTTCGATGGAGCTAAAATATTAGCAACGGAAAGTAATTTAAACAAAAGACTTACTCTTGAAATTTTATTTATTAACAGCGACAAAAACAACGTCAATTTAAGAACAGATACAATGTATCTTAGTAAAATATATCATAACATCCTGAATAATATAAACAAAAATAAAAAATAACATCGTATTAATAATTGTGTTTATAAATAAAAAAATTTAAATAATTGAAAATAAAAACAACTTCTTTCCCTACATTAATAAAATGGTACTTAAGCGAGATTATCCCTACTCTAGGAATATTTAAGTAACTTAATTTGACCTTGCGTGATTAAATTTGTTACTTAGCTGCAGCCGTTAGGTGCGGTTTTTTTCACAAAGTTTTAGTAGAATTTTTTAAATTTTAGACTAATGAGTGTTTTTACATACATTTATTTTTACAATTGTTGACTTGATCCATGTAATATTTTTAAATGTGTTTTACAATTAATTCTATGTATACAATTTTTGTTATGACTTTCACGTAAGTTTAAATTTTTGTAATTGTCTGTTATTTCTTTTACTAAATTTTTTATTAAATTTCACTGTAGTCCCTGAAGATGACCCATGTGGGGTAGAAACCGGTTGGAGATGAAATAAAGCCTTCAAATCTTGTGACTGACTTCCAGTAATTGATTTTTCCTTCCTTACCTCTTTATAAGGTTTGGACACCCTTCTCATTCAAAAAATTACACCAGACCGCAATCCATCAAGGTTCATTTAAGAGAAAGGCAACTTCAACGTCCTCTGAACCACCTAAACGTGCAACTTTGAGATGTCAACAATTACAATTCGATTTCAAAACAAAATGTTTCTTTTGTGTCGAAAGTGTTGAGAGTGAGCAAAAAAAGCCAAAGGAGAGACGTAGGAAGATATTTTCAGTTACTAACATCACAAAAGGATGCGACAAAAGTGACATACAAGTAATGAGTATGAATGCTGCTCGAATTAGACATAACCAATGGGGAGATGAAGTGATGGGTCGTCTTTCCTCCATAAATGATTTAGTTGCAGAGGACGCTGTGTATCACGATGAATGTCGGTTGGACTTTGTGAGGCTATTATACCAGAAACCCTCGACATCCACGTATGAAGACTATGTTTCAAACGCAATGGAACAGGTTTATGACTTACTTGAGAGGAATAGTGACTGTCAGTTTTCTATAAACCAAATTATGGGCGCTATTACTGGGAAGAAACCTGAGTGGAGAACTATCAAAACAGAACTGTTGAAGAGGTATCAGGATCGCATAATCGTGATTCCTGGTACCAATAATTTGTTTTAGAGACACCGGCTACAATTTGCTAACCAACACTTGGTATGGTCAGAAGAAAAGTAATGAAAAAGAAGAGCGACTCAGGATCGTCCGAAAAGTTGCTGAGATAATAAGGCAAGATATTCAGAATGAAGTGTACAATTCTACACTTACCCGCCAAAAGATAACTTCTTGAAGGATTCTCTTCCCCAATCCCTCCAAACCTTTCTTGAGGAGGTTATGTTAAAAAAAACAAGAAAACTGAGGAATCAAAGAAGAAGTGTATTGCTATTGGACATGCTATCACATCAGTTGTCAGGCCTCGTACCTTCTTGTCACCAATACTGACAGGCATCTCTCTTCTACTCCATAGGAAATACGCCTCAAAGAACTTAATTGATCTTCTAGCCAGGGATATTGTTGCAGCTGCCACGAATACATCACACTCTGAGCTGTCGACTTTTGTTGTACATCTCGGCGGATTTCATCTGCTAATTTGGGGTGTATAGGGTACCTCATGATGGGAGCTGGTTTGAAAGAAGTTTTATCCACTATTTATGCTCCATTATCGGTGGACAAAATGCTGAATGGGCATGCCTTTGCCAGAGCAGTACGGGGTAATTTTCTTGTTGAAAATATCTTGTCAAACATTATATTAGACGAAGTTGAACTCTCGAAGGAAGAGTAGAGATGCATCAACACCCTTACGTCAGATTTCCTCTCCGAGCCTCCCTCATTGAATTCTTTGAATCAAAACAAATTACTCGAATCAGTGGCTGTCAAATTTGGAGAAGTGATGGACAGGATCAGCAACAATGGAGCCACTGCAATGCTATGGATCCAGTACTTCAAAATTGTGAATTTGCTTACCTGAATTGCTGTACGGGAATGATACCCTATTTTCACGCTGCTGGACACTTCCCGTATGCCAAGTCTTGCCACTTATATGTACAGGGTATGGAAAGCCTCTCAACTCTGTTGACACCAGATGAGTATGAGAAGTTCGTGAACAAAGGCTACTTCACTATGCGAAGGAGTGATCGGTTCTGGTCCGGTATGTGGTCAGACATGACCATTGAGACAACCATAATGCGGCCATTCTCAAGCCGAGGTGGAATGACCCGTGGTAGAGGTATGACAGATAGTGCTCTCAGTAAATGGGTAATTGGGATGACTGCAACTCAAGACATATGTGCTTCACTTGAAGAATATTGTAGTGTTTTGTTTTCATCGAGTGAGCAGCACAAGGATTATGATATGAACTGGCCCCCACTCCCTGGCATTCTTCAACGAAAGTGGAATGAGAAAGTGCATAATGTCAGCACTATACACACTGTTTAAAGAAATTGATAAGGACGTTGATTTAACTACCTTTGAATTTGTTGTTGATGGGGGATTCCTAGTCCACAAAGTTTTGTGGCAAAAAGAGACAACTGTATCAACCTTTTGTGATGGTTACGTTAGATTTCTGAAGACCCATTATCATGGGAGAGGTTGTACAGTGGTTTTTCATGGGTACACTGACACATCAGAGAGCACAAAAGCAGCTGAACAGAGTCGACGATATCGACTCAGGAGATGTGTGGACATCAATGCCAGTTTGGAAAGTGAAATGAAAGTCAAACAAGAGGATTTCCTTTCCAACTTTCATAATAAGAGTCAGCTGATAAACCTGCTGATCATGCAGCTGCAGAAAAATGGGATAAAAACGCTCCAAGCTTCAGGTGATGCTGACGTTGATATTACGAAGACAGCTATCAACATATCTCAAAATTCCTCGGTAGGTGTTATTGGAGAAGACGTCGACTTGGTTGTTCTCTTGGTAGCCAAAACCCCAACTGATCGCGACATTCTACTGGTAAAACCTGGAAGATGAAAGATGAAGACTATTGTATATTCCTCACAACAGCTGCAGCAGGAGTCGAAAATGAAGGATAGTGCTCATTTGTTATTCTTACATGCATTCACAGGCTGTGACTCAACATCCGCAGCGTATCGCAAGAGTAAAGTGGGTTTTGTCAAAATGTACCAGAAGTCCAAAATTATACAACATGCAGCTGAGGTATTTGCCAGCGGTTCTTCTTCCCCTGACTCCATTGAGACAGCTGGGATCATGAGTACTCTCGCATGGTATGGCGATTCAGCCAACTTCCGGTTTCCAGCATTGGATTCCTCGGACTTTTTTCTGTAGGAGTCATTATAACAAAAACTTCTAAAGAGCTTTGTTGAGCTGAAATTTGAGGAGAGAAAATAGTGAAATTTGAGTATTGGCAACCACCCCCCCCCCTCCCACTGTCAATCCCTACAATATGGTTTCGAAGACTTTTTACCACATTTAGAGCAAAGGCTAATTTATTTACAAGAATCGATCCTACAGGATTTAAAATCCCAATTACAGGACGATTATAACAAGAAACATAATATACAAATGCGTAAACATAAACTACAAATATTTGAAATTAAATAAAAGAATTATAAGTATATAATTTGAAAATACATATACATAATACATAAAGATATATTAAAAAACAATTTGAAGCAAAACGATATTAAAATTGTAACATGCTTTTAAATTTGTAATAAGAGTTAGCAAATATATCAATAGCTAAGTTGGTATTATTAATATTATTAAAATGATAACATAGTTGTCTTACAGGGGACTTTAATTCATAATTTGTTCTGGGCGTGGTAAAGTTAAAAATTACTTTATATCGAGAAGATTGTCTAGGTACATTAATTGGAATTAAATATAATATATTGCAATCGTTTAGCATACAGTTCAATAATTTATATAAATATAAACAAGATAGAGTTTTTCTTCTATCTGCGAGAGATGCTACATTAAATTTTAGAAGAAGATTGTCATAGGGGTAGTCAAAACTGGGATATCGTTTATGTAATTTGTAATAACAGTATTTTAAAAATTTTTTCTGAATAGATTCCAGGATTGAAATATATTTATTGTATATTGGATTCCAAATTTGTAAACAATACTCCAGTTTAGATCTAACAAAGGCAAAGTATAAACGTTTTAAAGTATATATATATATATATATATATATATATATATATATATATATATATATATATATATATATATATATATATATATATATATATATATATATATATATATATATATATATAGGGGTAGTCAAAACTGGGATATCGTTTATGTAATTTGTAATAACAGTATTTTAAAAATTTTTTCTGAATAGATTCCAGGATTGAAATATATTTATTGTATATTGGATTCCAAATTTGTAAACAATACTCCAGTTTAGATCTAACAAAGGCAAAGTATAAACGTTTTAAAGTATATATATATATATATATATATATATATATATATATATATATATATATATATATATATATATATATATATATATATATATATATATATATATATATATATATATATATATATATATATATATATATATATATATATATATATATATATATATACAAAATGTCTGAGTATTTCTCATAATAAAACCTAAATTTTTATATGAGAACTTTCCAATGCTGTCTATTATGTTCATTAAATGACAATTTATCATCAAATATTATTCCAAGATCCTTAAACTGCTGTACTCTATCAAGGATTGAGTTGTCAAATTTATATGAATGCGTATAGACAGTTTTTTTTTACAAAATAACTCATTATTTTACATTTACTATAATTAAAGAATAAGTTAGAGGACCGTGACCAAGTTGTCCATATCTTTTTGGAAGTAGATATTATCATGTATAGAATTAATAGTTTTGAATATTTTCATATCGTCAGCATAAAGTAAAATTTCAGAATGTTTAACCGATTCAACAATGTCATTAATAAATAAATTAAACAACAATGGTCCTAGATTTGATCCTTGAGGTACACCGGAAGTTGCAAGATATGGCGTGGAGAGAAAATTGTTATAGCAGACAGATAATTTGCGTTCATGTAAGTAAGTAGAAAGGAGTTGGATGAGATCAGCGGAAAAGTTAAACTGTTGATCTAGTTTTCTCAGAAGAATATTATGGTCAATATTATCAAATGCTTTGGAAAAATCAGTATACAAAACATCAACCTGATTATTATCATGTAAAGCATTTAATGTGAACTCAGTGAAATTCATGAGATTTGTAGTAGTCGATCTACCTTTCATAAAACCAGGTTGTTTGACAGAGATTAAGTTTTTTACAGAACTGTATATATATTTGTAAATGATAGATTCAAAAATTTTTGATATATTTGATAAAATTGCTATTGGCCGATAATTAGAAATATTGGACTTATCACCAGATTTAAAAATAGCAGTAATAAATGAAGATTTTAGGGAAGAGGGAAAACAACTATTTGATAAAGAAAGGTTGAACAAGAAATGAAGAGGTTTAATGAAAAGTTGATTACCTACATCCTTTTAGAATATAGGCAGGTAAATTATCAGGACCAGGGTTACGAGATGGTTTTAAGTTGTTAATTGTTGATAATATGTCATCTTCAGATATGCTGGTAATGGATATCAAATTATGATTGGAGCTGGTAGATGCATGAGGGGAATGCTTTCAACAGCAGAATATTCATAATCCGAATCCTGTTACAGCCGAATATTCATTTTCAGAATATTCAAATTCCGAAAGTTTTATGTTTGCACAGAATTATTCAAATTCCGAAACATGTTAAAGCAGAATATTCATTTTCAGAATATTCATAAATCGAAAAATTTTGGTCTGACCAGAATTATTGAAATTCCGAAACATGTTACAGCGGAATATTCATTTACAGAATATTCAAATTCCGAAATATTAAAATTCCGAAACATACTGCAACCGAATATTATTTATTAGAATATTGATATTCCGAAAGTTTTAGGTTTGCACGGAATTATTCAAATTCCGAAACATGTTGAAACCGAATATTCATTTTCAGAATGTACATATTCCGAAAGTTTTAGGTTTGTAAAAATTTATTCGAATGCCGGATATTCAATTTATCGCTTGCTGGCAGTTTGAAATTAGTTTTGCATTTCGTCGTTAGAGTGCCATTTGTTAAAATGACAGTTTTATTTTGTTATAAAATAAGATCAAAATAATTATTTCAGTATTATTTTAATTCATAATTTTAAAGGTATTTTATATTTATACATTTTTGGAAATTGAATATTCGGCTGAAACGTAATTCGGCATTTGAATAAATTTTTACAAACCTAAAACTTTCGGAATATGTACATTCTGAAAACGAATATTCGGTTTCAACATGTTTCGGAATTTGAATAATTCCGTGCAAACCTAAAACTTTCGGAATATGAATATTCTGAAAATTAATATTCGGCTGCAGTATGTTTCGGAATTTTAATATTTCGGAATTTGAATATTCTGAAAATGAATATTCGGCTGTAACATATTTCGGAATTTTAATAATTTTGGCGAGACCTAAAAATTTCGGATTATGAATATTCTGAAAATGATGATTCGGCTGTGACATACTTCGGAATTTGAATAATGCTGTGCAAACCTAAAAAAATCGGAATTTGAATATTCTGAAAATGAATATTAGGCTGTAACATGATTCGGAATTTGAATATTCTGCTGTTGACACGGCACCCTGCATGAGGAGTGATATATGTATTTGAATTATTGGAATATATCATAGAGAAGAAATTAGCAAATCCTTCAACTACTTCTTCTGTGGTATCAAATGTTGAATCCTCAAAATGCATTGTTCCAGGAATACGAGATGTACGCTTTCTGTTATTAATAAATGTCCAAAATTTAGAAGGGTCAGTAGAGATAGAGTTCTCAATGTTTGAAATATATTTAGCATATTCATGTTTAATTTCCATTTTTATAAGTTTGCGTAATCGTTTAAATTCACGATTATAATACTCAATATTATTCATTTTATATAATTTACGGTAACTATCTTTTATTTTAATATTGCTAATTATATTTTTATTAAACCATGGAGGGTATTTAGACATTTTACGAATAGATTTAGGAACACATTTATCAATAACAGAAGATAGTAATTCGTAGAATTCGTGAAAAGCATCATCAACATTATTATGTATCATAAGTGAATCCCAGTTTATTTCTGATAATAATTTGTACAAAAGTTCAAAATTAGCCTTGCGGAAGTTGTAGGAAGTAGAGCTATTTAATTGTGAGTTTGAAGATTTACAAATGTTATAATTTAGACATAATATATTAAGAGCAGGATGATGCAGACCCTCATCAACAATAAAATCAGAACAATGTGAAACAGCATGGCCGAATGATATTGGTAAGGTCTGCCACTGCGCATAGTCCCGCCTACCTTGTAACGTCTACTGGTTCATGCTTGTGAGCGCTGTGCTTGTGACTAGATCGCCGCGGCAAAACAACACTTCGCATTCTATGTACTACACACTACAGGATTAAATATTGGAATATTTTAATCTTTATAACAAATCATAATGGTTGTTTGTGCAGTGAAAAAACTGTAAAAATAATACAAATAATGTGAAGAACAATGAAATAAGTTTTTTTAGATTTCCAAAGAATAAAACCTTTGTTCGACTTATGGCAAACAGCATGTAAGAATTCTAATGTAAATGCGAAAACATCTAGAATATGTTCAATTCATTTTGACAAAAATGCATATAATTGGAACTTGCGACATAAACTTTTAAATTATTCCCCCAAAAAAAGCAGAAAATTTTTCTTGAAGGCCTTAGTTAAGCAAAAATTTTAAGATTTTCTTCGAGAGAAACTTAAAATTATTAAACTTTTTTCATAATTTTTGTGTTTAATGACCTGTAACTTCTAAACAAATTAAAATTTTGATATCCGGTTTCTTTTATTAAATTCTGCAAGCAATTCTCTATAAGATAGATTATTTTAATTTTTTTGAAGGGCTTAGTTAAGCCAAAATTTTAAGATTTTCTTCCAGAGAAAATTGAAATTTTTTGCTTTTTTCACATTTTTTGTTTAATGACTTATAATTTATGAACTAAAGTTGTACTTTTTACTACGATTTAGCGAAGCTAAACTTAGTGATTATTGTACGATTTCATAAAAAATAAATTTATTATTCATAAATAAAGTTAAGTTTATTACATTTGCATTCATTACAGTAATTATTTATAGGAATAATTATGTTACTCGCCTACGGCTCGTGTAATAATAACAATTCATTATAATGAATAATTAAACAAAAGTTTAAAAATTATCAACTACACAGCGAACGGCAGGTACTGTAACTGTACTACGAACACGACGTACTACGCGCCTGGCTCAACGGTCCGTGCGTTTTTCTTTCTTACACTATAAAATTCATAACTCGTAATCTAGTGAACCAATTATATTGATTTCTTCACGAAAAATAATTTTGAACCTTCCTCCACATTCCTTCCGCACTATGTATAGCAAAATTCCGAACAGGACGAGATTTAGTAGCAGGCTACATTTTTCACTACGCGAAATTTACGTTTAATATAAATTATATTATTTTCTCATTAGTTATAAACAATATATCATTTTTGATAAAACAGTGACGTACTACATACCTAATACTACTTGTGTATAAAATTTGAATAAAATATATTCAGTAGTTCACAAGAAATTAAAAGTTAAAGTTAAAAAATCACCAAAATAAAAAAGCTTTTTTTTAACCTTTTTTGCAAAAAACTATATGAAAGCTACCAAATTCGATTTCCTCCTTGCAATTTTCGTATTCTACGCAAAAAACGAATAAAATGACACCTCACTCGTCTTTACCGCAAAAATGAGCCTATTATCCACCCTAGCTGATAGACTATTATGTGTGTATCAGCGGAACATGAGCCAAGTGACGTCATGCGCAAATAATCCAATAATCTACCAGCTGCATTCGTAACTAAATTAAATTGAGAGGCATTAAGAAAAGTCAACATGTTATCGTATCTCATAAGGATATTGTTGGTGTATCCATTATCGACTTGATCAATAAGCCTAGTAATATTAAGATCTCCAAGAATGATAAAATCCTGATTAAGTATGGGAGGAAAAGATTCCAAGAATTCGAAGATGTAGTTTATTTGTTCAACGGAAACAGGAGGTGGACAATAAAGAACAAAAATGTAAAAAGGAGTAATTGAGTTCAGAAATATTTTAACACATATTATATCAGTGATTGAATTAGGATCAAGGTTAATTTGTACCACATTAGATTTGAATTGCGAATAGACAGCACGTTTTTTACCACTTACAGCTGGATCACGATCTTTTCTGTAGACATTGAATGAATCGGAGAATAATTCAGAATTATATACCGTATTATTTAGCCATGTTTCGGTTAATGCAACTATTGGAAAATTGGAAGCAGCATGATTATTATAGAAGCTCTCTAATTTAGTGTTCAGTCCTCTAACATTCTGGTAATAAATGTTCATATAATATAATTTATAAAAGTAAAATGTAAATTAAGTAAATAAATGTAAACGTTTGAAAACCTTGAAGAGTGTGACGTTTACAATTTTAAGACAGAACAGCTAAAACCAACTTAAGTAATTAAATTAAAGTAAACACTGCAAATACTCGCTAAAGAGCAGAAATAGAAATAATACAGTGAACACAATAAAATTGATGTTTCTTATAATAATAAAAACTAAGAATATCGTTTTGCAAATCAATAATAAAATTATAAATTCTAAATTCAGATAAATCTCAAAATATAGAAAAAAAATAGAACAATGTTGGCACCCGTGAATTAGAACATGTAATAAATTAAGTTTAACTGTCAGCGATAATAGGCATGTGTAACTTTCATAATAGTACCACTGACCTTAGCAAAAATCACACCATCACTAGACCACACGTTTTTAAATCCATATTTAGTGGAAGCTACATTTAATAGATTAAGTCTGTTACGAGTTAAGTCTTCTTTGATAGTTATTCTTGATCCTTTGAGTTCTTTTGTACTACGAATCACTAACGACCTAGTCTTGTAGGATGTAAACTTAACGATGATGGGACGTGGCTTTGCAGTAGATGAAGGTATGGTTGAAGAAGGTGCGGTTGAAGATGCAGTAGAAGGTGGAAGCTTTTTCTTTCCAGTTCGATGACAGCGGTCAATCAAATCTGGGTTGATATTGAGAGACAAATTGTCTTTGAAGATGGTACACACTACATCTTCGATGTTCTCAGCCGCAGTTTTCGGTACATCAAAAATGCGAATGCAATTCCGGCGAGAATATTGCTCTTGCTGATCAAGCTTATCTTCAAGATAAGCAATAATTCCTTTATAGTAGGACGCCTGCTCCTCAAGTTTTCGATTTATAGACAAAGATATTTTGTCAGAGAGTTCTTTGATGAAAGCATCATCAGCAACAAGAGCAGTGACTACATCTTTTGTGATACATGTTAAATTTCTTGTTTGAGAACCCGAACCCATAATTACACACAGAATATAAACTTTAGAGTAAATCTGCACTTTTATTCAAATAAACTCACGCAGCGACAACAGACTACGTCTACTCTCGCTCACGCATCGAACAGTAACAATAATGAACAATTTGGAGCACTCAAACCTATATTTTTTTTAATTTCCGGATTTGCAGCTAATATATTTTTTTTTGCTGGTAACCATCCTACAGGATAAACTCCCAGTTACAGAATGGTAGATGTTATTATAGTGGAATCCAACCACTCAGACCCAGTGGTATTATTGTGGGTTGCGCTGGGAATCGAACTGGGGACCGCTAGCATGCTAGGCAGACCCTCTACCGCTGAGCTAACCACTGGCCGTTACTATATTACTATACTATTTGCTCGTTGGCTGCCAATTGAGCGTACATGTTAGAAATTCTATAACTTTTGATTGGTTAAAGATAAAGTGTCAAAAGTGTATTGTATATGTAGGAAATTTAATGTTCTACAACTTAGTTTTAGACAATTTTTCTGAGAAACGATCGTGAGAGGCACTAGAAGCAAATGTTCGACAAAAAGAGTGGGGTAAAAATTATTTTTACGAAAATTATCGATTTTCAATAACGTATATCTCGGAAACCGTTAGGAATTCGACAAATAAAACAATTTAATTAGCTTTCATTTTTTTCCTACATGCACCGTTTCTGAGATATAAGCGAAAAAACAAAAAATGGGACCTTTCGACCCCCCTCCCCTTTAGCTCACCTCCTTGGGGTGGGGACTTTTAGTATGTTTACCTACTAACTACTCCTAACAAATTCCGGAAGTCAAAAATTCTCGCATATTCCATGCACTCTACACCCCTCTTTTGAGCACTCATTGACTGGACTATTATAATGTTAATATTAAATTTGACATTTACAAAATTTATTATAGACTAAGCAAGTGGCGATCGCTGCGCCACCGTGCGAACTAAAGTAGAAGCAGCGTCGGTGTTGGCTGTCAGTTAATCATATGGGAAACACAACATGAACATGAATTTTGGGTCGAAGCGTCCAAAAAATAATCAGTGTTGTTGTGTTGTCGGCTGCAAAAGTAAATACCAGAGTGATGCTTCGATTAAATTTTATTCGTTTCCATACAAGGGATCGAAAAGATAGATGGATTGCCGCTGTACGCCGAATCGAGTAAGTACATTTTGGGAGAAGTCGTCAATGACAAATTAATTATGAAATGACTACAAGTAAGCAATTTTTGTTAATCATCGTCAGCATCGTCAGTGAATCGCCGCAAATGTTTTAAATGTCATCATGAAAATTAAGGTTAGGTGTCATATACAGAAATAAAAAATCTGACGTGGCCATCACACAACCTTCCGCCATATCTAGACTTTAAACAAAAATGTATACGTACAATCCGGTGCCCATTTAAAATATACAAATACAAATCTAAAATATTCAACCACAGAAATTTGCATCACCTGAATAAAAAGATTAATTCACAGGAAAACTCTTCTATGTTGAAGCCATCCTCCGTTCAATTACTACATTTAATATCTTACTTATGACTAATACAGCCAGTGAAATACAGCGCTAGTATGACAACTTGTCACCCGTCTCACCTGTCAATATTTTTTACGCAGAAACAAAAATAAACCGAACATGGATTACAAGATTTCAACGTTTTATTTGATAAATTTATTTTTTAAATTTTACTGCAGTTCTTTAATGCTACCAGATAAAGACAATGTTTTTATAACGTAAGTTGCAAATAATTTTTCCTGTTATTCTTATTACAAATAAATGCTATATTTATCCAAATTTATACAGGGTGAGTCATCGAAATGCCCGTCGTCGATATCTGTCTTGTCGTTAAAAATACAGCAAAAATTTATTACCAGGATCTTTCGTTAACTCAAGGAGCATAACTTAAAATTATTTTCACATATACAGGGTGTTGCATAACGACTTGGCAATAATTGTTCGTCTTTTTTTAAATGAAACACCCTATATATTTTTATATATTTTGAATTGTATTTTATTTACCTACACGAACATATAAATTTCATTTTAGTTTTCCGCGGCGTTGCCAAGTTATTCAATTTTTTCTCTTAAAAAAGCCGAATACACGTATTGTTTCATAAAGGCGTACTGAAGTTATTTTAATAGTAAAAATTATGAATTTTTTTTTCTGGACAACTGTAACTATACTCTTTGTTCTGATATAACTTTTTTTAAATGTTATTATACAGGGTGTTCAGTGCAGAGAATCAAATTTACTCAATTTCAAATGGCTATAACTCGTCATTTTCAAATGGAACACCCTATATTTTATTATTCTGTTGTGTGTATTTTTGCATCTTCTTATGTAATAAAAGGTGTCCTATGCTTAAAAACATTAATTTCGAAATTAATTAAATTAATGTTTTTAGGCATAGGACACCTTTTATTACATAAGAAGATGCAAAAATACACACAACAGAATAATAAAATATAGGATGTTCCATTTGAAAATGACGAGTTATAGCCATTTGAAATTGAGTAAATTTGATTCTCTGCACTGAACATCCTGTATAATAACATTTAAAAAAAGTTATGTCAGAACAAAGAGTATAGTTACAGTTGTCCAGAAAAAAAAATTCATAATTTTTACTATTAAAATAACTTCAGTACGCCTTTATAAAACAATACGTGTATTCGACTTTTTTTAGAGAAAAAATTGAATAACTTGGCAACGCCGCGGAAAACTAAAATGAAATTTATATGTTCGTATAGGTACATAAAATACAATTCAAAATATATAAAAATATATAGGGTGTTTCATTTAAAAAAAGACGAACAATTATTGCCAAGTCGTTATGCAACACCCTGTATATGTGAAAATAATTTTAAGTTATGCTCCTTGAGTTAACGAAAGATCCTGGTAATAAATTTTTGCTGTATTTTTAACGACAAGAGAGATATCGACGACGGGCATTTCGATGACTCACCCTGTATACAATTTTGACAATTAACCTTTTCAATCTTCAAAAAATATCACTTCCGATGAAGATATTTGTACCAAAATCTAAGGAGCTCTTCCAATTTATATACAAATGTTAAATACCAAATATCAAAATTTTCGGGTAATTCGTATTTGAGTTATCCGATTAACACTCTTGACCACACACACACATACACACACACACACACACACACACACACACACACACACACACACATACACACACACACACACACACACACACACACACACACACACACACACACACACACACACACACACACACACACACACACACACACACACATACACACACATACACACAGACATCATCGTGAAACTATCAAAAATGAGTTATAAGGACCCTAATTCGTACTCATCCACTAAAAACTCACTACCCGATTTTTTGCATGATTCCAATATCTTCCTTTACAGGTAAGCGGAAGGTAAAAATGATAAAACTAATTGCTTGACTGTGATAATTAAGAGAAATACGTGCTTATCTAAAATTCAATTCCATTGTATTTTACTTAAATTGTATGTTATTGTTATTGTGTAATTTTACTACACCCCGGAGTATATTCAACTTGTTTGCTATTCATTAAAAAATTGTTAAATCTTTTGTGAACCATGTTTTTTCATATCCTAGAACAAAAGTCCGCAAAAATGTGAAAACAATATTCCAGTCATTTTCTAATATTATGCAAAAAATTTGCAAAATAAATGCAATATGCAAAATAAAATATTAATGATTTGATTTATTATAGATTACCTCCACCGTGGGCTTGTAGAACAGTGTCTCAGTTTTTTCATTCAATGCCCCGGGAGCACAGAACAAAAACAGTATGAAGAAGAGACACGAGCCTGCTATTTTGAATTTATCATGTTGATTTTGGCGCCATCTATACGCGGCACCTCGAACTAATTCAAGTAGTGAGGATCAAAGCAGGCGTATATGAATCTCATACGAATTATTTACCTATTTAAATTATTAAAATTTATCAAGGAAATAATAAATCGTTGCATTAAGTACACAATATTTATTTATCAGTTAATATTAACAAAGTAGTACAATAACAATAATATATAATTAGATAAAGCATTGTGTATGGGTACGCGTACATGGTGCAAAAGTTAAGAAGGAAGCGTGTGAACCAAAGATTTGAAAGATTTGTAACTACCATTTCAGACTGTATCGGTATATAGATAAAAATAATAATTTATCCTATAGGGCGAAACGACATGAAGTTTTATTAGACGCAGAAGAAGCGTACGATTAACGTTTGAACAGCAGGAAAAAAAAATTAAATTTATAGAGAATTCTTGCAGCATTTATTACTCCTAGTAGATGTTCCTTTCTCTTGATCAGTCGGTACATTTTGCTGTTCTCTGCTGATCAACTTCGACTTTTGCGAAAATCATTTTTCTATTTTACGCAATGTAGGTAAAATTTTCATAACCTGCAAAATAAAAATTGCTATTAGCGTATCATGCTTGTTCATATTATTTTGTAACTTGAATTGCGGTACTTGTATAATAAAAATTAAATATTTTACGCATGAGCTAGGTACGACTACGACTTCTATATTACTGGAAAATGTTATTAAATAGGCACCTTGCAATAGAAACGAACATCTTGGGTTTCTAAACGAACAACATTTTCAAACTGCATGCCTTAGAACTTCATTATTACATTTGTCAGGAGGTGTTTCTGATTTTTAAAATGAAAAGTTGGTTTATAGTTCTGTTTTTGACGATTAATAGCTGCTGTCAACCATGTTCTCAGTTGTTCATCATTTTTTGGAATGAATTCACATTTTCGCAGAAGCAAAACAACAATACTACCTACGAAAAATAGTATATTAAAATTCATATTCTTTGATAATATACAATTATGATTATTACTTACTTAATTTTCATGCAGCACTCAACAATTGAAATCGAAATAGTTATATTTTAAATTAACAATAACAATAGGTATCTGGCTGCGCGTGCGCATGTAAAATCACGGGAATGCTTATAGTGCCAGGTGCCGCGTATAGATGGCAGTAAAATCATTTGATAAATGCCGCCCTATTGCCGTGTCGGTAGCCTGCCCGGGAGTTTCTCTTAAAACAATCCCGAGCAATAGATTGTTGCCGTCGCTTCTTATTTCTTCGGAAACGTCATTCACATGCGAACTTTCGCACAGCTTCCTACCTTTCGACAGGCTTTTCCGTCGAAAAACGGTTGTGTCAACAGTTTCAAAACCGCAGCTGATTAACACTTGCATATGTACATCGGTTTCGTGCAAACAAATACTACGTACAACATTAAATTAACACGAAAAATGCCAAAAAACCGACATGCACCATGCAATTTATGGGCAACCGGCACCGACACTGCTTAGACAGAAATCCGCTAGATGCTAGATGGCTCTCGCGGCGACACTAACAGCTGTTTGCTTAGTCTATACTAAATGTTAATAAAATTATATTATTTAATTTAAAAATTATATAATTTTCTATAGAAAATGATTATTTATAGGTAAATTTATGATGGGCATGAGAAAAATTGGAATTTGATTGAAAAAACATATTTCATAACATGAAATTTTCATAACTATTTACAAAAAAATACACTCAAATATAAACTTAAAAATAAATAAACTAAGAATAATGGGTAATTTTATTCTAACATGTAAATTAATTTTAATAATTATTGATGGGGAATACAACAGTTAATATAGTTGTTGGTGGATTTGCAGTAAAAATGACGGCCGGACATCGATTTTAGTGACATTTCTAACTGTTAAATAATTTTGACATTTAATTTGTCTACCATTTTGTTGATTTTAGGCACATTTTAAAGAAAGTATGATAGAATAAAAGTATGACTTTTAAATAACAAACATCAAGTATTTGCTATTAAATGTTTGTATTTATTCCATAGGCGCAACTAGGACCAATATTTGGAGGACGCTAAAAATAGTTTTAAAAAATGTAGTAGTGTTTCTTATATAAAGTTTTAAGCTTTTATTATTTTAAATACTACATTTAATTGAAAATCGCATAACACAAATTACAGCCAATGGACGAATTAATTACAATAATAGTTTTATTATTAATCTTACCTTAAATCTGACAGTAAATGTTTTAAAGTTAGTATTTTAGGCAAATTATTTTGGGGGGAGAGGACTCATTTGTATTTTGGACGGACTAAGCTCCTCCTAATTGCACCTATGGTTTATTCTTTGACAGTAAATTGATGACATTTGTTTTTGAAGTGACAGCTTTGTTTTTGGAGTGAAAATAGCGGGGATTGCGGTACTCTATTTATATAGGAACTCTACGGAAGGTTAAATTACAGCGACACTATGCGGTCAAATTCCTAAAGAGAACAAATCGTGACCTCCCGTTTGCTAGTGCAATTTTCTACTTATTATTCTTATTCCCTGCAAAACATAGAAAAAGCAGATTGCAGATTATTCAAATTTATAACTTGTGATTAACTGTCTTTTCTGGTTATTAACTGAAATTAGTTTCATCATTAAAAACAAACTTTTACTATTATTTATGTAATTACTTTGAACGACGTATAGCATACTATAATTTAGATAGATAGAACTTTACTTACAGTTAAATTGGTTTCATCTTCAATTATCCGAAATAAGCAGGTATATTGTAAAATAAATGTCAATTTTCTTGTTATATAAGAAGGTTTTAAATGATTAGAAAACAAAATTACCTTCTTGTAGAATTTAAAAAATACATTTTAAAGGACTTAGTTTATCATGTCTGACTTTAAGAAAAGAATGAACGCAACATTTGCTGTTCCCCATACTTTATTACGTTTTATAGGTTTTTTGTCAAATAAAAAAAGTGGTAAAATACGGTTGATATTATGGCTTGTATTTTTTTTATTTTACATAGTACATCTCACAAATGCCATGTATTGTGAGTGGAATAATATTAAAAAATTTGTTTATATTTTAAATGTACTCATCACTGCTTTGTCACTTTATACGAGATCTCTATTATGTCTGGTATGTAGATAAATAATAATTCAAAATTCACAATGAATGTAAACGTAATAATCGCATAAGTAATAGAATAAGGTGTATCGAAAGTGAGAAATATCGTGGGAGTGTAAAGTATGATGAACGAGGTGCAACCTACAACCTAGTGAGGCAACTAGGGCTGTGCGATTTTGTTTTTTCGTAATCGATTATCGATTACATACATTATTAATCGATTTTTTTCTTATCGATAATCGATTATTTTGATTAACGATAATCGATTATTTGAAGTAGGTATTGATAATGGAAGAATCGATAATCGAAGTATTGATTATTTAAAATTGATAATCGTTTGATCAATTATCGATTTAATTTCGATTATTTTTCCCAGTCTTAGAGGCAACACACGAACAATACGATATTATTTTCAAACGAGTCATATGAACGTTATTTTATAGACGACCACAAAAAAAAATATTTTACTTTATAATACAGAACTTTCAAATGACATTTCTACTGTCGTTCCAAACAATTAATGAATCAATATTCAAAGTAAAATCTGCCTGGCTATGTTGATTTGGTCTCATAATTACGATATGACCATTTCATGCTAGCACGATAGTCATATCATATACTAGCCCATGATATTTTCAACTTACGTAAGTAAGCTGCCGCCGCTATATCTATTATTTTCGGAAGAGGTCGTCTAAAATTTTTATTATATATTAATTTACAATCTTACCTACAGATACGTACGTAAGAAGTTGAAGTCAGTTCATCTTTACTTATCTGTTTACGTTTGTTTAAAAAAAAATTCTTACGCTTTCGCTTAAGTCTATTGTGAATTCAGTCTAATACTATATGAGCATTTAACCGTACAAAGAAGACATATACATTTACAAAAAATATTAATCGTAGTATTATAAAAAAAATATTGATAACCTATTGCATACAATGTATGAACGATTTTGGAATGAGGAGAGTACAAATGAAGAGGAAAGGAGAATAATTGAACATTATGGTCGTTTCGTATATAAATTTAATTTACTTACATCAAGTACAATGTTGGGTGTATTCCCTGCAGCTGTTTCTCAGCAACTGATGTGGCTTTTTAAAAATCTATCTCGTAGTTCCGAACACCAAGTTGAGAGAATATTACCATATACTAACTGCTACTCATCATATGTAGGTAAGTGCAACCTTATGGCTATAAATGGGTGTTTAAGCGTATAAGGCACGCGCAGATTAAAAACTAGCGAAGTTTGTAATTCAAACAATAAGTTTTTGAAATACATATTTCGCCTGTGTATAGTGCCATGTTTACACGAGCTTAGTACTAATCATTAGTTACTTGCTACTTGCACTAAAACTTACATGTAAGCAGACCAAACCACTAAGCATTAGTACTAAGAATTCGTAAAATTGGCTAGTGCAAGTGGGTAGAAACCAATTCTATTCACTAAACTCATATAATTATTGCTTAGTACTAAGTTCCGTGTAAACATGGTACCTATTAAATGCAAGCCATTTTAACATGTGTAACAATGACCATAATAAATGTAATACACAATCACGTCTACTGTAACCTAGGTATATTTCATTTTTACTTGACCTGCTGACCTTAATTAAAATAAATAATTTGCGGACGCTATGAAAGAAGCATTAAAAACAATCTATAAAAATAACCTTTTAACACAAAAATTATAGAAATATAAATAAAACAATAAAAACAGTTTTCAATTATGTTTTGTTAAGCTAAAAATATATTTAATGTTATTTTTATTTTCAGACGTATATGCAGATCCGTACTTCGAAATATTCTTCATGGTGCAAATATTTGGAATTTTTACTTTAGACCTATTTTATGCTGGTCTTGATTCTTTTATTGTCTACCTGCTGTATAGCGTTAGTGCTCAGTACAAAATAATTCAGGTGAGATATTCGTAGTAACATATCTATTTTTCTATCTAATTAATTCTTTAGATAAGAATACAAAATTTTGACTATAATCGCAACAATATTGAAAAAGAAAAATATCTTTGCAAATGTGTCGCATACCAGCAACAACTAGAAAAGTAAGTTAATTGTATTATTAAGCTATTAATATTGGCATTATTCAGATGTTTGAAAATATTATTTTACATAATATTTATACGAGTTTTGTACACTATTTTTCCCACGACCATAAACATTCATGAATATATTTTGATGTCAATACTGTCACGTGTCATTATTATAATTTTACGTAAAAACAAATATACCTGGATCATGGAATACTTGATACAAGATTTTCAACAACAAGAATATAAATCCTATCTAAATTTTTAAATTATACCAGATACAATCATAGTACTACCTTACTACTTTAATTTATGTGAATAAATTACATTTATTGTCGTGATTGTCCATTTTTAATGGAATAATGGAATCACGTAATTCTAAATTATAGGAAAAAATTATCAAATGTCAGAAAAACAACATACGCCTACTATAAAGTGAAACAAAAATTTAAAACATACGTTAAGACGTGTTCGATAACTTAACGCACCTGTTGAACGGATGTACCATGATATTGTTATTTTCGTAGCTAACTGTATACCTAGAATCTGTTAGTTTCGTATATGATCGTGGAAACAAAACTATTTTTTGAGCTTAGTTTTCGTAATATCAATAATAATAATATAATTAGTATTATTATAAAAGTAGAGAAGTTCTTGGAGAATTCAGTCAATTTATTAAAATACAATAACACACCAACGTTCGACTTCAATTAAGTCCTCTTCAGGGTGCTAAGTTAAACATACAAGAAAACACATTAAAACAAATAAATTTACAATATTCAGGTACACTTACATAATTGTCAAAAACTAGAATATAGAAATTGTCATTATATAAAATTTGTTACATAAAATGTTCGTCCAAGGATGAGAAAATAAATTGAAACACACATCATTCAATCAAGTAGAAACAACTAACTTACTCATGATAAAACCAAAAAAGAACTAAAAAAACCAATAATTAACCAATCACAGCCTAGAATTATGTGCAACAGTGTGTACAATTAAAATAAATAAAGACACAAAACAGATTTAGAAAAATGTATGGTTAATCAGTAGTTAATATTTTCATTTTGTATATTTAAAGTGATTAATATAAACCTCCAAACGAAAATCTTGAATTAAGTACAGTGTTTTATTTATCGTGTATTTACTACCTTATAGTATTTGTATTTACTTTATCACTTGATTATTAAAAAAATCTGCTGTGGCCACCACACGACCTCTCGCCTAATTCTGCTTATTCTACTAATCTAATAAATAGTTTTACTTACATTTTAATAGTTTCATGTTCATGTAATATGTAAACGATAATGTAAACCAATATGCAAGCAAAAGATGTCAACTGTACTGTCACTGTCATAATAATTCAAATTTTATGTAGAAACAAATTTTATATCATGGACAACAAGATACTGGAATTTCAAAAAATAGAATATTAATTGTACTTTATTTTATTGTTATATACTTCCAGATTCAGCAATTTGTATTTATAATTAATTGTACACATAGATAATCACAATTTCTTTTATTTTTAATTGCAAAAATTGTCATAAATAAATAATGTACCAATATATTTAAGGAAAACTTTTCCAAACTTCTAAAAGTACTACTTCCGGTTTGCGGATTTCTACCAAAATCTTATCCGATGTTAAGATACTTAATTAAACCTTAAATATGAAATTTGGTTATAAACGGTTTGATACTTTTTAAGTTATCGTGGACGAAAAATCGTCGGTTCATACAAACGCACACACACACACGCACACACAGACATCATCGTGAAAATAGTAAATTCGTATTCTAGAGACCCTGAAACGTGCTTATCCACCAAAAACTCATACTCGAAAATTTTGACCCATTACAATACCTCTCTTATAGAATATGAGGCGAGAGGTAATATATTACCTACCTGAAAATCTCAATTTCTTTATGTCAAATGTTTGACAAGTTTATTGCAGTTTTCATCTGGTGGCGTTACCATGAACTGGTTAGTCTGCATAAGTCGTCAGCCCACAAGAATTATAATATATTTTTTAGCTAAATGGAGCATTGCATCGTAAAACAAAAAAATACGTATTTATTTATTTTTTATGCCGAATAGCATATTAAAATAAATACACCTACTATCGGATTCTTAAAATAATCATAGTCAGTTGGATATAAAGTTGAATAAATTTATTATTAAATTCTGCACGATATAGTTTTAAATTTATTTATATACAAATAAATTCCGGCTCGTAAGAAACGAAATCCGGGGGCTTTATTGCTTCAAGAAGCAATTTAATTTTCAAAAATTAGTCGATATTTACCTCATAAGGTACATGGAAAATTTTTTCATGGTTATTTACTGTTCAATGTACAGTTACAAAAAATAATGCGTAAGAAACCAAATATGGGGACAAAAGTAGCTTAAGAACCTTTTTTGAAAAACTGATCAAAATTTACCTCATAAGGTATATAACAAATTTTAACTGAAATAAGTGCGCGTTGTGTTATACAAATAAATTCCGGCTCGTAAGAAGCGAAATCCGGGGGCTTTGTTGCTTCAAGAAGCGATTGATAGGAGCCCCTATGGTAAGTACCACGTAAAGTAGCTACATGAAACTTTTTTTTAAAAACAAATAGATATAGGTACTAAATAAAAGTAATAGCTATTTGTTTGTTTGTTTGTTATTATCAAACAATAAAATTCATTTTATTTTTTTACTTTTAGTCATTTAATGATTTAAAATAGGTAAGTAACGTTTTAAAACCATAGTAGATATTATTATATTTGATTGATAAGGAGAGTTATTAAAGATAAATGAGCATCGCGCGGCAGCGTTGCAGGATTGAGCAGGGCAGTATGTTCTCCATGGGTGAGTCATACCTTACTTCTGAGATAGAAATTGCAACAATACAGGCAGGAATAGCAAGTGTAAGAGAAAAAAGTAAGTAATGTATAACCTAATTCTATTGAAAGTATAATGTAAATGTAAAATAAAAGTATAAAAATAGAAATATACCTAAGTATACAATTTAAAGGTGGGTTTATGCTCAAAAATTTAAGAATTAGTAATAAGAATAATTTTCAACTTTCTGAAGTGAAACGTGATTATTAGAGACCGGATTTGTAAGCATTTTGCTTACGATTAATATTAAAAGCATCAAGAGAAATTTGTGAATGTCCACGAATTGTGTATTTAAAATGTGAAAATTTGGCACAAAGTTTTTTATGCTTATTTTGCTTCTTTCCGATTTTTGTGCTTATTTTAAAATTTCAAGCTTATTTTCAGCTATTGTACTTATTTGAAGCTTATTTTTAGGTTTTTTGTTTATTTTGAGCTATTGTTAGCGATTATTTTTTTAGTTTTCGCAGAAACTTTCATGCTTTTTTAGTGTTTTTTAAACTTTTTGTTGTTTTTTATTTTAATGCTTTTTTTAATACATTTTCGTGCTTTTTAAGCACTTTTTTCGTATTTTTAATGCATTTTTGGATACATTTTCGTGCTTTTTAAGCACTTTTTTCGTATTTTGAATGCTTTTTTGGATACATTTTAGCACTTTTTTAAGCGCTTTTTTCCGTATTTTTCATGCTTTTTTTCCGGTCTCTAGTGATTATATTTGTTAATCTGATGTTGCTGCGACTTTGATAATTGACATTGATGTTTTTTATTATGAAGAAATGTATCCATATCCATAGGTTATGTCATCTGTCAGATTATTTATAAATTACTATGACTGAAAATGTTTGGGTGTCAACTGTCACTGATTAACCTCACACTATTCTAAAATAATAGTTTTTGATATTTATTTACATTTTTTATACTTACTTTGTCTATCATAACACGCTCTATTATATAATCTTTCAGATTTGGTATTGCACTTACATTTTTTAGCGATTAGAAATGTATATTTATTAATTTGTAAAAATTTGCTATTTCTCCAAAGTTTATAAAACATGATTTAATGTCGCGTTCGTCGCGCTCCCTGCGAATATGATGGGATATACGCAGGCGCTGCACCACGCCCGGGCCAAAGTCAAGCAGCACTCACTGATCTCTGCGCATCTGGCTTGTATCGTTCTTCCGACTACACAGCCCCTCTCCATACACCAATTGTTATTTTTCTCTTTATTTGTTCCGTGCGCGTAAAGTCAATTTTAGTCAACCAGACAAGCCTTAACTTTAAGGTGTCCACCACTAAGTAATTCGAGATATCTACAAGTAAAACTTGATTTTAAGGTTTGCTATTTCCAGGCCAAGCCCTATTAACTTAATCAGGGTGAAAATTTTTGGAATGGACCAACCTGTCTCTCCATCGTCTCCTCCAATTCACAATGAGGATAATCTATTTTGTATTAGCCATAATAATGATATACCAATAAGCACGACAACAAAAATAAATAAATTCAACGACGAAACTTTTATAAAAGCATTAAATGCAAAAAAGCTAAGATCACAACATGTTTCATCGAAATATAAATACATAGTTGCAAATTTTCCTGAGAATCTAGACAATAGTTCTTATGGATATCATAGTATGTGCTATAAAAACTTTACAGCGGTGCGCAGAACCGAAGCCACTACAGAAACGGACATTTCAGAAATTAATTCTGAACTTGACCCACCAACTGTCCAACATAAAAGTAGCTTCCGATCGTCCAAAACTGTGGTTGCAATGCAAAAAAATAGATCGGTATTACAAAAAGTGTGCATTTTCTGCCGAAAAACAACAGTTAAAAAAAATTACAAAAAACAGGCTCTAATTAAGTGTTTAACGCAAAAGTTTGAGGAATCAATAAGATCAGAATGTAAAACACTTGGAAATTATGATATTTTATCGCCAATGGGTGATACAGACTTTACTGCGTATGAAGTACATTATCATCCTATATGTCGAACAAGATTTTCTAAATTTGCATTTCTGATTGAAAAACAAAATTCAGTAGACCCAGGCTGTGAGGAACAAAAGTACATTTGACATTTTAACAGATTATTTAAATAAAACAGTCATCTTTGGAGAAGAGGTGTTACTCTTGAAGGACCTACACGAAAGATATATCAACATCCTGGTGGAAAATGGATACGTAGGAGACAATTCTGAATTTTTGCCTCATCACCTTGGTGTCAAGATAGAAAAAAAGTTTGGAAATAACATAATCATTGAATCTTTTGAAGGTACCAGCATTATTTTTAAACCTGGAACAACTGAGCCAAGCAAACTTGTTAAAGAACGCCTGAATACTGAAGACAATTTGCTTCGAAAGTCCGTATTTGTTCTTCGGAGCGCTATCAAATCAATTGGTTCAACGAAACCACAGGATGAATTTTCTATGAATGAACTTTTAAAAGATCTTGAAGAAGGAAATTTTCCCCGTCAGCTGACGGTATTTTTTGACGCTCTTTTTAATGGACCAAAATTAATAATAATATAATATAAAATAACACGGCAGAGGAACTTAGTCTAAGAGCAAGATCACTAGTTTCGGATGTTATATTTAACGTGACAAGAGGTCAAACAGTGCCATCTAAACAGGTTGCATTAGGTCTTGCCCTGAAGTCTATGACAGGAAGCAAACAAGTTTTGCAAATACTAAACAAACTGGGCCACTCCATCAACTACTGGAAAGCAGAGGAAATTGAGACAATGATAGCGGAAGAGATAACAGAAAAATCAAATGCCACACCGGATGGAATCTCTGTTCTTGGTAATTTAGCAACATTCACAGCTTTCGACAACTACGGTGAGAATTGTGAAACTTTGTCAGGTTTTGGAACATTGCACGAAACTGATGGCGTATGTTTTCAGCAACAGCAGGATGTTTCAAATGAATTACAACAACATTTGGAATCGAAACAATTAAAAAAGAAAAGAAAATTCTCATATCAACCTACAGAATTAGAACCCTATACAAAAAAGTTGAAATTTACTGCTAACCAAATATGGAACACAACAACTTTCGTGTGTATGTAATGAAAACTTCTTGACTGGATGATGAGATAAGGAAGGAAAAATCAATTACTGGAAGTCAGTCACAAGATTTTATTATTTCATCTCCAACCAGTTTCTACCCCACATGGGTCATCTTCAGGGACTACAGTGAAATTTAATAAAAAATTTAGTAAAAGAAATAACAGACATTTACAAAAATTTAAACTTACGTGAAAGTCATAACAAAAATTGTACATAGAATTAATTGTAAAACACATTTAAAAATATTACATGGATCAAGTCAACAATTGTAAAAATAAATGTATATAAAAACACACATTAGTCTAAAATTTACAAAATTTTACTAAAACTTTGTGAAAAAACCACACCTAACGGCTGCAGCTAAGTAACAAATTTAATCACGCAAGGTCAAGTTAAGTTACTTAAATATTCCTAGAGTAAGGTTAATCTCGCTTAAGTACCATTTTATTAATGTAGGGAAAGAAGTTGTTTTATTTTCAATTATTAAAAAAAAAAAAAAAAAATTAAAATTTTTATTTATAAACACAATTATTAATACGATGTTATTTTTTATGTTTGTTTATATTATTCAGGATGTTATGATATATTTTACTAAGATACATTGTATCTGTTCTTAAATTTACGTTATTTTTGTCGCTGTTAATAAATAAAAGAGTAAGTCTTGTTTAAATTACATTCCGTTGCTAATATTTTAGCTCCATCGAAATTGAAAGCATGCTTGTTGGTTTTACAATGCTCGACTAATGCACAATTATCATTCGCTTTTTTCTCATTGTTGCAGTTTCGATTGTGTTCGTCTAGTCTAATCTTAAGATGACGTTTAGTCTGCCCGGTGTATTTGTGCACTGCAATTACTACACGGAATTTTGTAAATAATATTTGACCTGATGTTTTCATCAATGTTTGCTTTTAATTTTGAAAACAAATCACCTCCTTTTTTATAGTCTTAAATCCGATTTCAATGTTCAGGTTTGACTTGAACATCTTCTGCAGCTTATCTTCTTACATATGTGAGGGAGAAGTAAGGAGTTGGTAATGTAGGATTTTTATTATCATTGTCATTATTAGTAGTTGATCTGGCCGTGTTATTCTTCTTCTTATAAAATTCATACAAAAGTCCGTTAAGGAGGTTGGTGACCATAATTAAAATGATGAAGAGAGGCTGTTTATACTGTGCCTTTATTATATTATAGAGATTCTAAAAAAAAAATTAAAATTTCGTCTCGTTTTCGAGTAATTTAATGTTGAAATTACGCTCGTTTTACATGGACTCTTATGGCAAATCACTAAATCTTTGTTTTGCATGCTTTAACTTTATGATAAAATGATGAAAAATTTTTTAGAACTTGTATTAATATTTTCTATAAACCTTTAAAAATAAGTAGGTGAAGATTTTGTGTACTTTTACTAAACCGTTTGCAAGTTATTTAAAAAAAATGTACGCAAGGCAAGCATTTCTCTATTAATGAATTAAATCAGTTCTGAAATACGGCAACATTGTAACGGTACACAGCGCCACGCAAAGTGGTGGACAAACGTAGAAGATACTTGACAGCCGCGCTGTGTTGCGCGACATTTAAAACATGTGTAAAGTATTTTACGCACAACTCGTTTATGAACGGTTAAATAAATCAAAATTAATAGTTTTTTGTTTCCATGCGCCACCTTATAACTTTATAGTAGTATTTTTGCGTGTTTTCAAAAATTAATTATGCAATTATCCAGAGGTTGTAATGAAGAAAACTTAACAGGGAATTGTACCATCTTGACAAAATTCTTTTTATATTTAAGTAGCTCCTCGATAGTAATATGACGCAATACTATATTTTGTAGCATAATCACATCGTAAGTAGCATCATGAACTTGATTCGAATTGAAAAAAAAGTTTTTGCTGCCAGCGCTTTCAAACTACAATTTGCTCCGGGAAACTTCTTTCTAAATAATGGTAGAGTATCTGAAAAACTGTCAATAATTTCTGAAAATTCATCTTGAAGCGATACAGCATTAATAATTCGCACCAGGCGCGGAGCATCAAAACTACAATTGTGCCCAATTAAAATGCATGGCTTTCCAAGACCTTTGAGAAATTGCAGTAGCTCTCCGACAACTACACGTAATGGCTGTGAAAATACTCTACATCCATGTAAATACATATCAATACCATCACTTGTTATACCATGTACATGAGTCGAGGCTGTAGGTATAGACTCAGTCGCGTGAATATATTTATTAAAAGATAAACTACCACATCTCACAGCGATTTGTAAAATATCACAATTTGTACGGAACCCTGAAGTTTCTAAGTCAAAAAAAGTTATTGCTTGAGGGAAATCTCCAAAATCAATATCAAATAGTAATTCGGAAGAATGAGAAATATAGTCAGGATTAGTGCCCGATGATACATCTGCGGCAGGCATTGTGAGCAACCCCATATGACTCTCATACGTATCTGTCTCAGTAAGATTCTTGGCATGTCGGAGCTGAGATCTGTTCTTTTTTAAAAGTCGTCGTCTAACTTTAAAAGCTGGTTGTTTCGCTTTTAACGACCTTATGCGAAATGATTTCATTGTACGTTCAACGTGCTTAGACAAATGAGTACCTGGACTCATGTTAAATTTAGTAAGAACGTCTTGAACGTACTTTTCCCCTTTATTTTTTTGATTTATTGCACATGCAAATCTGAAGTCTGCGGATTCAGATAAACTATAGCATATTGCTTTCGGCGCTTTTCTTGCCATGACTGCGTTTAAGCTCTCATTTGCCTGACTTGAAGCCGCAAATGCAAATGTATCTGCATTATTTGCCAATTTATTGAAGACCGTTGTCAATTCTTCAAAAAGATCTTTCAAATATTCACACCATTCTCCACAGTTGTTATGTTGGTCGAATACGTGGTATGGTATATTTCTGAGAGCTGCAGCTAATGCTGGACTATTTCCTTCATTTTGAGCCACCGCATAAGTGAAACATCGGTGTAAATAATTGATGGCTTCTGCAGTAACTGCCTTTATTTCTTTATTGTTAGCTATTTTGTATAATAATTTTTTTACACCTTTTGACGCGTGGTTTCTGTCTGATTGTTTTACAATTGTATGCTTGCTTGCATCTCGGACAGCACGAATGCTAGAACTATCATCGTCTCCGATAAACACTCCAACTTCCACATTTTTTTTCTTCAAAATTTCACTTCGTGTGGCCAGCTGAGCTGCAGCATCCATTGCTTTTGCAGAACCATGGAAATTTAAACGACAATCATGGCAATTTTTCTTGTACCCTAAATCACAGAGACGACATTTTCTATTTCTAGTTGTATAGTCTAGAACAAGACCAGACTGTGCACCGATTATAGCAGAGTACCCATTTGCACTATCAAACTCATAGCCATTACCTCGTTTGCTATAATCCATATCATGGCAAACTAATAGACGGACAACATCGTCAAAACTTACAGAAGTCTCTGAGTTCTCTTGTGCAATTTCTTCTGGTATTTGTGCGTCTTTGGGAAGCATATTTGAAGCGTCTATCTCTTTAGGAATTGAATATAATGGTTTCGCAGGCAGATAGTGTTCTGTTGATATACGGGGTGTTTTAGACCACCCGTACCACCCAAATATCTCGCGTAAAACGGAACGAATCAAAAAAAAAAAAATACGTCCAAAAAGATTTCAAAAATTCTATTAATTGACACCAAATGCAAATTTTTCCCCCACCCCCTGGGGGGTGGAGGGGGGGTAGCTTTGTAAATTTAAATGGGGACCCCCATTTTTTATTGCAGATTCGGATTCCTAGATTTAAATAAAGAAGGTTTTGTCCGAAAAATTTTTAAGATTTTTCGAAAACAACGTAATTTATCGTCTACGCAAGGGTGGGATAGGACTGACATTACGGTAAGTACCTTACACAGTTATAATTTTTTAAATGATTTTTATTTCTTGTTTCAGTTACTGCGCTTTTTTCTTTTTGTCAAATTTGAATGAATCAATTTCTGTTTAAAACCAAAATTTAATTTGCCTTTGAACTTCAAGAATCAAAAAAAAATTTTCAAGAATCAAAAAAATTTTTTCAAGAATAAAAAAAAATTTTTCGGACAAAACCTTCTTTATTTAAATCTAGGAATCCGAATCTGCAATAAAAAATGGGGGTCCCCATTTAAATTTACAAAGCTACCCCCCCCCTTCCACCCCCCAGGGGGTGGGGGAAAAATTTGCATTTGGTGTCAATTAATAGAATTTTTGAAATCTTTTTGGACGTATTTTTTCTTTTTTTGATTCGTTCCGTTTTACGCGAGATATTTGGGTGGTACGGGTTGTCTAAAACACCCTGTAGAAACAACTGGCTGAGAAACTGGTTCCGAATCTTCTGTACATGAACTTGAAACATTAATTTCTGCAGAAATTGTAGATAAAAGCTGTGTTTAATTTTCTAGATGTAATTTTGAAGCATCAGTTTCTTCAAGGATTGTAGATGATGGCAGTAGTTGTGTCGAAGATTTCAGGTACTTAGGCCTGCATAAAAAAATTAATTTGAAAATGAAAAATCCTTTTTTTTTAGATTAATATATTTTAGGTTTTAGAACAATCTCTTAAAAACAAAAAATTACTATTTAAAAATGTAATTAAATATAGCATATAAAAATTAAAACAAGTCATTATATTAGTATATTAAATGCTCTAGAGAAAATACTATTAAATTAAATGATAGCTTATTTGTATTATCAGTACTATTATACCTTAAATACTATTTGGTTCTATCTTAATATGAAGCAAAACAAGCCGAAAAATACTTTTTAATATTTTACTTACTATATAAATTAAAACTACTTTACTAAATCGTTTAGTACTACCTATTTTAGAAAGATATTATTATTATTATTATTATTAAATGGCAAGCAAAGCAAGCCGAAAAATACTTATTAATATTTTACTACTAACATTTTAATAACAGATGATGATACGATAAAATATATAATTAGTCACTGAAAACTCACAAAGATTTTTGTAATCTGTCCAAATTTTTTATTGTTAAAGCCCGTTCTTTTTCCGTTGCTTCTTCACAACTTTCTTTGGCAACTGTTTCTATTGTTGGTCCTACTTTTCTCTCATATTTCTTATACGTTTTCGAGCTCATGTATGGAACGTTCATTGTTTGCAGGAGTTTATTCACAGAAGTGTAGCCTAATCCAGCATGCAGAGTTCCTGTTGAAAAGCAAAGAATAAAATAAGTTTTTAATGTTACTATTACAATGAAGTAGGTATTTCATTTACGAGGCATATCCAGAAAGTAAGGTGACAAGTGCTCTGCAGGGTGCAGGGAATTTTTTTTTTCAAAGGTTGTCACACCTGCGTGTAGGGGGCTTCGTAACGGTCAAACTGAGCCCTGGTTCAATTCAATCCGTTGAGAAATGCCGGCACAGGAGAAGCTTTCGTCAACCTCCGCAGAGGCCGTTCGCTCCACCTCCTCGGTCATCAATTTCCTCACTTTGCGTCCAGAATCCGCGGCCGAAATCCATCGTCAACTTGTGGAAACCTATGAGCCTGAGGGAACGTCACGTCAGCACGTTTACAAGTGGGTTAGGTTGTTTAAAGAAGGTCCCACTAACACTCATGACGAAGAAACGTGTGAGGCCGCCGGCCGAGGTTCCTAACTTTGCGTTAAGAGTCCGCGGGCGACGGTCTCACTCATTTCTTCGTCATGAGTGTTAGTGGGACCTTCTTTAAACAATCTAACCCACTTGTAAACGTGCTGACATGACATTACCTCAGGCTCATAGGTTTTCACGAGTTGACGATGGATTCTTGACGCAAAGTGAGGAAATTGATGACCGAGGAGGTGGAGCGAACGGCCTCTGCGGAGGTTGACGAAAGCTTCTCCTGTGACGACATTTCTCAACGGATTGAATTGAACCAGGGCACCCTTCAGAGCACTTGTCACCTTACTTTCTGGATATGCCTCGTATAAGCTAAAATAATTCATTATTGTGAAAATATAACAATAGTTGTTAACAAGTATCATGTTTTCACTTACCTATGACAGCTTTGCTGTTTACATCAAAAATTGTTTGATTTTCCGCAAGGTGTTGCTTTCCCGAAGGAACAGAGTTAATCAAAAGGCTCTCTTTGCATCTTATAGAAAAAATCGAGCCTAAACCATTTCTATTTTCCTCCTCAATATTATTAAGAGATAAATCAGATTTACAAGATATACACTGCATGAATTGCGCCATAACCTTTAATTCCACTACTCTACGCCCTTCTACCGAACAACTTGGCTCGTTTGGTGGTAACAAATCATCAATTTTTCGTCTTTTACCACTTTCTACTTGACTTAATCGCTGTCTATATATTTTTTCAGTAACAAGTTTACCTTTCCATCTGAAACGCTGCATTTCGAACAGTTTGACGATAAACGGTATCAATTCTACCAACTTAGTTCAAATCGTTTGCGATGTTGCCGTATTTAGTTGCCATATTCATAAATTTTTAAATGAATAGATATAATTTGAGTTACAATTGGTGTTCAGTATAATTAATAAAATGTAAAATACTTTCATTATTGTAATTATTCACTAAAATTTGGTTTTTATAAGTAATATATTTTATATCCACTAAGTTGGCAATGGCTTCAAGTTCCCATGTTATAGCATAGAAACTTCCCTCTCACTCCCCACCTGGGTAAACGGGTCACCAACCTCCTTAATAATACCTAGTGGATAATTATTAATCTTGAGCAGTTTTATGACTTCATTTTTAATTTCGTCCTGGTGTTCTAGCGAGGTTAATCTAAGTGATCTGTCAATAAGATTTTTAGCCATGTTTATGAGTTGTGTTTTCGGATGTTTTCACTTAAAGTTCAAATACCGTGAACTAGCTGAGCTTTTTCTATACCACTTTGTTTGGATTGTTCCGTTAGGGTTATGTATTAGTGTCATGTCTAAAAATGCAATTTTGTTGTTAGTTTCTTGTTCAACGGTGAACTGTAAATGCTTGTTGTATGTGTTGAATATCCTAAGTGTAACATCAACTTTATCCGTAGGTACTGCCAAAATTAGGTCATCAACGTACTTTTTAATGAACGGTACTTCAAAATCGAGAATTGGAATGACAGTTTCCAGTAATTCATCCATAACCAGGTTAGCTATTACTGGATATAGGGACAAAGCCATGCAAGTCCCCCAAGTTTGCTTATATAATTGGTCTTTGTATTGAAAATAACCTTCTTCGACACAAAATTTGATTAATTCGATGAATTCAACTTGTGGAATTGATGTTCTTAAAGAAATGATGTCCCATCTTTTCTTTAGAGCTTCTATAACTAGACTATACTATGTCCACCGAACAGATAGAGTAGATGCTCCTCCCACAAATGTGCGCGAAATTGAAATACGGTATTGCTATTGGTAAGCCAGTTTTACACTGCTAGGCAAACTCAACTGCTGTGATCGGTCATCAAAAAAATCGTTCGTAAATAAAAATTGTACTTCATATTTCTTTTAAAATTATGTTATACATAAATGATAAAATATAGTATAATTCTTCCATATTTATTTCAAATAAAACTATTTAATTTTTCTGCTTTTTAAAAAGTTTTTGCTTGTAAAGCCTACTTCTGCGCACATTGTACTGCGCAGTTTTGCTCTGCCCACTAGTTTTATTACTCTATGTGTTCGATGGACATAGTATAATAGGAACATTAGTGAAGAGTGACACCACATCTAAGGACATGAGAATGAAGTCATCGTTGAGTTTGTTCTTGATGATGAAATCATGAAATTCGAATGAGTTTCTAACGTAAAACGACTCATTTTCGAATCCTTTTAATAAGTTAGCTAGGTATTTAGACAATTTGTCAGTACCTGAAACAATAGGGCGCAAGGGAAAATTTTCCTTATGTACTTTAATTAACCCGTAAATTCTTGGTGGTATGGGATTATCACATGTTAGTTGTTTTTTAGTGCTTACATCTATATATTCTTTGTCATATAAATTCTTGATTAGTTTGTTATTTTTATTTTGAATCTTTTTGGTTATGTCAGCTGGTAATAGTTTGTATGTTTTAGTGTCATTCAGAAGCTCGTTCATTTTGTTATTATAAGTATTTTTATCCATGGCTACTGTTTTATTAGATTTGTCAGCCTTCAGTATTATTACATTGGGATTATGTTGTAAGAAATTTTTAGTTTTATTATAATTTTAACTAATAATTCATTGTCTTTAGTGTTGTGTTTATAAATAAAAATTTTAAATAATTGAAAATAAAACACCTTCTTTCCCTACATTAATAAAATGGTACTTAAGCGAGATTATCCCTACTCTAGGAATATTTAAGTAACTTAACTTGACCTTGCGTGATTAAATTAAATACAGTATTTGATCATCTGATAAAGTTATCAACCACATCATCTCCTGGACCAGACAATATATGCCCCACGTTTCTAAAGTCATGTGCATCCCAACTGCGCACTTCTCTCTCGGAAATCATGACTCAGTCTTTTGAATCTTCCTGTTTGCCTGACTCATGGAAATTAGCTTCGATCACTCCAATTTTCAAAAAAGGGAATAAACTGGACACTGGAAATTACAGACCCATTAGTGTTACTTCTGTGGTAGCTAAAGTTATGGAGTCAATCATTGTAGCAACCATGAGACCTTTTCTCCTGACCACCGGCATCATACCTTCGGAACAACACGGTTTCGTCCCTGGAAGATCAGTAACAACCAATCTTCTTCAGTGCCTTAACGACTGGACAATAGCGGCAGACTCCGGGGATAGCGTCGACGTCATCTATCTTGACTTCAGTAAGGCATTCGATAAGGTTCCTCACTTCAGATTACATCACAAACTGGAGCACTGCGGCATTAGAGGACCTTTACTAAGCTGGATTAGAGCCTTCCTAACAAACAGAGCTTTTTCTGTGCGTATAAGTGACTGCGATTCTTACACAGAACCAGTCCTCAGCGGTGTAGCACAAGGATCAGTGTTGGGCCCTCTTCTGTTCTTAGTGTACGTAGCAGATCTTCGTTATCATATCCAATCAAAATGTTCATTTTACGCTGACGACGTCAAGTTGTATGCCAGTCCTCATTTACAACATGATCTGCTTCAAGCTGACCTACTACGCATCCAATCTTGGTGTGAAACCTGGCTCCTGGATCTGAACATTGACAAATGTATAGTATTACACATTGGCAAAAAGAACCCATCTCTGACTTACCTCATCGAGCGCCGTCCACTGCAACACACTCTTCAGCATACTGACTTGGGCGTCATCATTACTCGTGACTTATCATGGTGCTTGTGCAGTCAAAAGAGCAAATTACGCTTTGCACTTGATCAAAAGTACCTTCATCCGTATTGATATGAACCTACTCATTAAACTCTTCAACACGTTCGTTCGCCCTCACCTAGAATACGCTGCTGTTGTTTGGTCGCCAACACTTGTAAAAGACATCAATCTTATAGAACAAGTACTCCACCGTGCCACTAAAATAGCTCAAGAACTCACTTAATTGTCATTCGAAACTAGGTTAACCCAACTAGGTATCATCAATATGTCAAAGCGACGTACACGTGGAGACTTAATCTTCACATATAGAGCTTTACATAACATGTTCACAATTGATATGGGAGTGCTATATGAACTCAATGATGACAGCCGACTTCGAGGACACGATTTAAAACTAAAAAGAGCATCATTTCACTGCACAAGCCGCCAGAACTTCATCAGCAACAGAGTGTTTCATTTTTGGAATACTCTACCTAACTCAGCTATCAACGCCATCTCAATAAACTGTTTCAAAAACGAGATAGATAAGTGCCTGTTCAGCATCAGTCAGTGACTGTCGTGACTGTGTCCATCTCCTCACATTTCGAACTGTGTACTGTACGTAGTGCGCGAACGCGGATCGCCTGTATACACGCGTGCGGGGTGTGTCGTTTCCTCTGTCTTATACGTCACAATGTTTCTCTTCGTTTTGTTACCGCTGCTACCAACTTCATTTATGTTAAATGCTTCTTTTTCTTTTTATAGTTACAAATAGTTCTTCTTATTACTGCTACGAAACTTATATTTATATGTCAAATATTAATTATTTATTATGCTTTTCTATTTTGTAATTATTTTGTGTACTAGTATCACTGTATTTTACTTTGTATTTGAGCTTATAGGGTTCCACCCTCATCTCATTCATTTATTATTAATAATAATAATAATAATAATAATAATAATAATAATAATAGATATATTATATAATATTGGAACAGGACGAGCGGCCAATCAAGAGACAAAGGAATATTTGTTAAATGTTATGGAAAATGGGAATAAGCTTAGAACTCAGTTCATAAGAGAATGTCAAGAAAATAGCGAAAGGTTTGAACAACCTTTAAAAAAACAGAGAATTTTAAATTTTGAAGTACAAGGAAAAAAAATTCAAATAAAAAATAAAGATAATAAAAGAGCTCAGCTTAACGTGTGGTCTTTTTGGTAGGATTTGCTATTTAGCTATGACGAACAATCTGGATATGGACAAAATTCTCGCGTATTCCCTTACACCTGTCCCATTATCCCTTGCTCATATAGATGGATCTCTAGTAAAAACCGAAAAATCGCAACTTCTTAAATTTATAGAAAAGTTAGATGGGAGTAAGGAAACTCCAAAACGAATTGATTGTGAGATTATTGATGCCATGTTTTTTTACACCTTCTACCAACAAACATGCCAGATTCATTTGGAGATCTGTCATATTTCATTCTTATAAAAATTTTAAGTTCGACAGCACGAAATATTCATTTCATATTTGACAAGTATTCCAGTCCATCAATAAAAGATCTTGAACGATCCCGGTGGGGATACGAAGGCACGACAGTTGAATATATCGTCATCAAAAGAGACCAAAACAATTTTTAAGCTGTTAATGAAAATTGAAAAAAAGCCCTGATCCAATTTTTGGTAGAGGATTGGAAGCAGCCCCATCACAGAGAAATTTTTAATAATAAGACTGTTTACATAGCATATGATGAGGAATGTTATATTGTTAACCAAAGAAGTATGGAGTATAGCGTCCCACTGTCTTGTAAGCATGAAGAAGCGGATTCAAGACTATATTTGCATGCTGACTTCTGCTGTATGTCGTCAAAAAGTGAAATAAATATTTCAATCAGAACTTTAGACACAGATGTGTTAATAATATTTTTAGGAAATCTCGCAAAGTCCAACCATATAGAATCGGGCCACACGATATGGTTAGACTTTGGTGTATATTAATAGTTTTCTAAAAATTCTTGGACCTGGTGTTTGTCGTGCTTTACCAGGATTCCATGCCTTTACTGGCACTGATCAAACCGCTGCATTTAAGGGTAAAGGAAAAGTAAAGCCACTAAAATTTTTATTAAAATCTACTGCCTATCAGGAAGCATTTTGAGAGCTAGAACAAGACGGGACAGTTTATTTAGAAGTATCATCTGCATTAGAAAAATTTATTTAAGTGTAACCAAGCCAAAACCTGGAAATCCGTTTGCTAATGTAAAAAAAATTGACCCTGCTGCACTCCCACCTTGTAAAACTGTGCTGCAAAATAAAATAGCACGAGCGAATTATTTAGCTACCATATGGAACAACGCTGCTCTACCAAACCCGCAGAACAATATGGAGCCTATAGAAAATGGTTCGGATTTAGAAGAAATAGACAACAAGTGCAGGTATGCCTTATAAATATTATGATTGATAAATTCAATTTATATATCCAAACTAATTTGTATATTATTTTTTCCAGATACGTACTTCGTTGGAACAATGCACCTGATTTACCCGATAATTTGAGATAAACTGTTTCAGCGGAAGAAAGCGAATCAGATGATGAAGATGAGGTAGTATCATCTTCAGAGTGTTCCAGCTCTTCTGATGGCTGGGACAGCGAATAAAATTTTAATAAACTTATTTGTAAAAAGTTGTTCATGTTCATTCACAGACTTAAATTCATTTTGTTGTTTTATTTTGTATTATGGTTTAAAAAACGGCGTAAAAAAAACTCTTTGGTGGTGAAGAGGGGATATTAATATTTATTTGCTTATTTGTATTCAAATACAGTTATTTTGTTTTCATTAATGTAGTTTTTCATTTAAAAATCCATTTCTTTGGGGCATAATTAGATTTCTTATGAACATAAAGTTGATTCATGAAATAAATTGGTATTTCCAAAATAAGCTTTTCATTTTCCTGTAGGTACTTACCTACTATACTTGGTACCTAGCCACATGTTATAATTTATATCCGTTTTTCAAAAAATTGTTCTTAATCTACTTTTGCCCCATATTTGGTTTCTTACGCATTGTTTTTTGTAACTGTACATTGTAGAGTAAATAGCCATGCAAAAATTTTCCATGTACCTTATGAGGTAAATTTCGACTAATTTTTGAAAATTAAATCGCTTCTTGAAGCAATAAAGCCCCCGGATTTCGTTTCTTACGAGCCGGAATTTATTTGTATAACAACGCGCACTTATTCCAGTTAAAAAATGTTATGTACCTTGTGATTTTGGTCAGTTTTTCAAAAAATGGTTTCTTAACGTCGCGGGATTGCAGTGCTATTTCGTTTCTAGACCGACTGATGGCAGCATAGTATAAAATTTGTACATATTATACTGTATTATACGCTTGTATTAGTGTAGCCAATCGCAACATTGTTCCCCCACTCATAGCCACTGTACATTTCGGTAAGAACATTTGGATCGTTTTCGTTTCTTGATTCTCGAGAGAAATTCCCGTATGAACATTTTTTGGGACACGTAAGAAGATAGGTAAAAATATTTCGAACAACAAACAACATAAATAATGTAATGTTATAATAATAATTAATAATAGTTTTTACTTTGTATGCCATGAATTTTTATTTTATAGAAAAATCTTGACATATTTTTATCCATTTAATTTATAGTCCCGATTCATCAAAAAATTTCGAAACTTGAGAAATGAATATAGGTGTAGCTTTTCTGAAAAAATTATATTATATTCAGATTTTTTTCTCTTTCTACATATAAAAAGATACGAAAATACTAAATTGTCATCAACCCGAAAAATGCATTATCTCCTTTTTTTAGAAATTAAAATTTTGGTGATTTTTTTTAACTTTCCGACTTACAATTGTATTTTCTTGTGAACTAGTGAAGATATTTTATTCAATTTTTTTATACAAGCAGTACTTATTAAGTACCTATGTGTAGGTGTAGTACATTTATCAAGAATGACGTATTGTTTATAACAAATGAGAAAGTAATAAAATTCAACGTAAATTTCGTGTAGTGAAAAATGTAGTCTGCTACTAAATCTCGTTTTGTAAGGAATTTTGCAGTACATACTGCAGGAGATATATAAAGGAAGGTTCAAAATTATTTTTACTAAGGAAATCAATATAATTGGTTGGCTAGATAACGAGTTATGAATTTTATAGTGTATGAAAGAAAAATACACGGACCGGTGCCGGTAGCACTTCGTAGAACTTGCAACCTGTGCAAGCTTGTCAAGAAGTGTCGGGCGGGACAACAATGTAACGTAAAGCAAAAATTATATAATTATACGACGGCGTAGAAGGGTCAGGGTAAATATTTTTTTATATTGAATTCCTGACTTTTAAACTCGGGATCCCTACTTTTAAACTCAGGATCCCGAGTTTAAAACTCGAGATCCCGACTTTTAAACTCGGGATCCCGACTTTTAATCTCGGGATCCTGACTTTTTATCTCGGGATTAAATAGCTGAGATCCCGAGTTTAAAAGTTAGGTTCCTGAGTTTAAAAGTCGGGATCCTGAGTTTAAAAGTCGGGATCCCGAGTTTAAAAGTCGGGAATTCAATATAAAAAAATATTTACCCTGACCCTTCTACGCCGTCGTAGAAATTATACCTATTCATTTCTCAAGGTTCTAAGTTTTTTGACGAGATAGAAGCGCTTGGCGCTCGGGTTTGTGGGTCTGTAAACGCACAACAATACAATAATAACAATTACTAATATTTTGTATCATTTAATTATGGATTATAATAAATTTTGATAGTTGCGCAAAAATAACATTTTTTTCCATTTATTTCCAAATTTTCTCAAACTATATCAAATAACCCTGTTACCTATACATAATTATTTTCTATAAATGTAAATTTTTTGTTAAATAATATCATTGTTTAGTAGGTACATATTAACAAACAATAAATAATTATCTTGTATATGTTTAATTCAATAATGAAATTTTTTACATGAAGATTTTAGTTTATATCCGGAATTTTGCTAATGTTTTGGTACCTAAGTATTTTTAGCAAAGTCTGAAAATTTAATAATTTTTTATTATATTGGTGAGTTTAATTACTTCATATTTAAGAATCATTTGAAAAAATAAATTTTAACAGGGTTGAAAAAAAACATGTTTTTTTCAATTTTAAACAAAACATTTGTTTTTTACTGTTTAAAACTGTTTTTTTGGTTTAAAACATGTTTTTAACTCTGCACAAAAAAACATGTTTTAAACAACAAAAAAGCATGTTTAAAACATGTTTTAAACAGGATATCTGTTTTAAATAAATATTATTTCCATCGAAATATGTCGCCAATGCTACTTTTTGTGCGAGAACGGAGATTTACATCGCTCTAGCTGCGTAGCTAGGAGTCACCGATGGTCGGTAGTTGAATTTGTTTTGTTTGTGTTATGCGTCGTGAATGGATTTTGATATCATTTTTAAACACCTGATTTAAAACACTGTTTAAAACATGCATTAAAACATTAGGCCGTGTTTAAAACATGTTTAAAACAGTTTGTTTAAAACAAATTGTTTTAAACATAACAACCCTGAATTTTAACCAATCAGGTAACAATCATTTTTTAATAACAATCCAATATCAATGACTATTTCCGTCATTATATATTTTAACCAATTAAAATGCACTATTTTTCACAAAAATCATAGAAACTATCTATAAACAACACTATTCCAGTGCATATTTTTTAATATTGACATAGTATGCGTTTATCCACCGTAACCAGGACACAACAAACAATAATATTTAAAATTAATTTAAAAATTATGTTAATAAATAAAATTGTTAAATTTGTTTTATTCATGAAATTGTATACCACTTGATCATCAAAAATAATAGAAAATACTTTTGCCTCCTGCGGTTCGACGTAGCTCTTGTGGTATAATAACTGACTATTTCCCTCGAAAAATTTCAACCAATCAGGTTACAGTATTTTTTAAATTTCGAGCCAAAACAATCAAGTATCAGTGAGTAGGTATGTGCACAAATGCAGTGTACCCGCGAGTATTTGCACAAGTGCATACCAGCATACCCGAGTATTTTTGACAGTTGTCAACACAAGAAACAAATTTTTATTATCTAAATTTCTAAATTAAAATATAAATATATATAAATTTACAATTTTTTTATAATTATATAAAGCATCGTTAACCTGAATTTGAATCTTATAAGATTACCATAGTAACCAATAGTTTCACATTAACTTATTTGATTATTTATAACGAAATATAAACATAAAAAAATTGTCAATAAATAACAAAGCTTATGGCTACATATATAATATTTTAAAATTATGTTTATTGATATACACACTTAAAATATCCACTTGATACAAAAATTACTAATAAAATCAATAAAATAATTTGCCAAAATACTCAATTTATTCTGATTGGTCAGTTTTGAGAAAGTTAATCATTCTCGAATTCTTCGAATAGACGTTGACGATATCAGATTTATACAATACAAACTGATTGTTGACAACAATGTAAAAAAGTAGGATAAATAATAAAAGTAAGTGTCATTTTTTTATTCAATTATTTATCTTTCGTTTACTGGTTTACTGGTGTATTGAATTAAGCTGCCATATTTTCTCTTACGATTTAATGCTTTATTTTTGCTAATTATACAAAACACACACATCAGACATTTTTCTCTACACTACAACTACAACTAACTTCATACGTAAGCGGTCACACCCCAACTAGTTCAGCGTGAGGCGCCACTTGTCAGGCTCGCTGCCACTTAGTTGACAATTGCTAAGCGGGGCGGCGCTGATCTGCAAATCTTAAATAATTTGAATTTAAATTAATTATGACTGTTTCACATACATTCCGCGGGCCTTGAAACATTAATTTCAAAAAAAACTATGCTAGGTTATTAATTTAAACAAATATTAAACCTTAACTATTAACACTTTAGATTTCACTTTATTGCCCTTCATTTACTACACCTTGCACTTTATCTTGAACTGGTAACAAGCACAATTTACGGACAGGCCTTTTTAATAAACCGTTAGCACATTTCACTGTCACTACACGAACAATTTGGTCTTCACCTGGGTGTGTTTCCATGACACGCGCCATCGGCCAGCGCATTGGCGGAGTGTTGTCTTCCATCATCACTACCAGATCACCTACCTGGATATTGGGCTGCTGCTGATGCCATTTTTGCCTGACTTGCAACTGATGCAAGTACTCATGTTGCCATCGCTGCCAGAAGTGCTGCTTCAATTTTTGAATATGCTCCCACTTGGACAGACGATTTACTGGAAAGCTCGTGTAATCATGCTCTGGTGGACTTATTAGTAAATCTCCTATTAGGAAGTGGGATGGAGTAAGTGGTTGTAAATCAGTAGGATGACTTGAAAGAGGTGTTAGAGGACGTGAATTTAATACGGCTTCTATTTCTACCAACAGTGTATAACATTGTTCATAAGTTAAAATTACATCTTTAGTTATTTTGTAAAAATGTGTCTTCATGGCCTTGACAGCAGATTCCCAGAGTCCGCCAAAATGTGGACTTCGGGGTGGTATAAAATGCCACTCGACCCTTTGCTTTGTTAGCTCTGAAATGATATCTTCTTGATTTTCCATTAAATAGCTATAGACGTCATTCAATTGATTACTAGCTCCAACAAAATTGGTTCCATTGTCGCTATACATGTGACTGCTAAGACCTCGTCTTGCAAAAAATCTTCTTAGTGCTGCTAAAAATGATTCAGTGGTTAAGTCTGTTATAAGTTCTAGATGTATGGCCTTTGTATTGAAACAAACAAAAACACCTATATAAGCCTTAGTTATGTGTTGTCGTCCTCTTCCAGTATGTTGTTTTAATTGAATGGGGCCTGCATAGTCTATGCCAGTAATCATAAACGGTCTGATCGTTTCTGTAACCCTTGATTTTGGAAGTATTCCCATTTCTGGTGCCAATGGAATAGGTTTGCTTCTATAACAAACAATGCAGTTGTGTACGATTTTTCTTGAGAGTCTTCGACCAGAAAGTGGCCAATAATTTGTTCTTATTGATGACAGCAGCTGTTCCGGACCACAATGTAATAATCTTTCGTGTTCATGTTTCGCAATTAGCTGAGTAACATGGTGTGAGTATGGTAGAACATATGGATATTTGTGATTGTAAGGTAAGTTCGCGTGTTTTAATCTTCCACCGACTCTAATAAGATTATTATCTAGAAATGGCTGTAATTTGAAAATCGTACTCTGTTTCTTGACAAGCTTATTACTTTTAAGATCTTCCAGTTCCGTCTTAAAAGATTCTCGTTGAACCAACTCTATGATTTTTATTGTTGCTTCTTCTATTTCCTTGATTGTAGTAATTTCGAATGTTATTTCCTTTTTCTTATATTTCCAAATTTTAATTACCTTTAAACAAAGTGCTACTGCCTTTTGTAGCTTGTAAAATCTTGAATATTTTTCTAAAAGGTCAAATTTTTGCTCGACTGCTATTAGGGTTATAAGTGCTGGTTTATGTTCTTCTTCACTTTCAGAATGTTGAAGTGAATCCTTATTTGGTAAACATTGGAATATCCAGGATGGTCCATGCCACCATAGATTTGATTGTAGTAATTGTTCCGTTGTCATGCCCCTAGATATAATATCGGCAGGGTTTTGTGCTGTGTTTATGTGCATCCACTGCATATTTAACGTCAATCTCTGTATTTCGGCAACCCTATTGCTGACAAATGTTTTTAACTTGTATGGTTCTGTTTTTATCCATGCTAGTGCAATTGTGGAATCTGACCACAAGTAAATTTTGTTGATTCTGTCTCCTAGTGATTGTTGAACCACCCTAATTAATCTACTTAAAGTTAGAGCTCCGCAAAGTTCCAATCTTGGCAAAGAAATAATTTTTAATGGAGCCACTTTGGACTTCGCACATAATAAATTTAAGTTGTACTCTTCATCTGTGGTTTGACTACAGACATAAATACATGCTCCATACGATTTTTCGGATGCATCGCAGAATCCATGCAAGTCGATTTTTTTGTGTGTATTGTTAGGGTTGACATTTCTTTGAATTGATATTCTATTTATATCATCTAGCGATTGCGCAAAATTTTGCCATTCTGTGTAAATATGAATAGGTACCGACTCGTCCCATTCTAACTTAAGTTTCCATAAATCCTGTAATAAGATTTTTGCGAAAATGATAATTGGACCTAATAGCCCTAACGGATCGAAAATGGTAGCTATTTTTGATAAAATAGTTCGTTTGGTGACTTTTAATGTTTCCGTGTTTTTTATGGTGTAATTAATGGTGTCCTCTTTTGAGTCCCATAACAGACCTAGTGTTTTCACTGCTTCTTGTTTATCAATAATCAATAAGTCTGTTGTTTTCTTTTCAGCCTGTAAGTGATTTAATATTTCCGGTTTGTTTGTCCTCCACTTTCTTAGAGCGAATCCGCCTTTTGATAGTAATGCTGTCAAGTCTTTTTGTAATTGTATAGCTTCCTTCTCTGTGTCTGCCCCAGTTAACACGTCATCCATATAAAAGTCCCTCTCTAATATATTTTTTGCTGTTGGAAATTCTGAGCCGTCTTCCACTGCTAATTGTTTTAAAGTTCTAGCGGCTAAATACGGTGCGGAAGCTGTTCCGTATGTCACTGTGTTTAACTCATAATATTTTACTGATTCCTCCTCTGGGTTTCTCCAACAAATTCTTTGTAATGATCGTTCCTCTGGTCGAATAAGAATTTGTCGGAACATCATAGCGATGTCCGCTGTAATAACGCATTGGTGAATTCTGAATCTCAAAATGATATTGATCAAATCATCTTGTATTGTTGGGCCTACAAGTAATTTGTCATTTAATGAATTGCCGTTGGTCGATTTAAATGAACCATCAAAGACCACTCTTACCTTTGTGGTGAGGCTGTCATTTTTTATCACCGCATGATGTGGTAGATAAAATACTTCTTTTGTATCCAATGATTCATCGGAGACTTCTGTCATGTGTCCTAGTTGATTGTATTCTTTCATGAACCTTGAATAGTCTTGTTTTAATTGTACATCATTGTTTAGTCTTCGTTCCATGTAAAATAGTCTTTTCTGTGCTCCACTCAATGAATCGCCTAAATGAATATTTTCCTTCTGCAGTAAACTGACTATAAATCTTCCTGAGTTTGTTCTAGATACTGTATTCTTGTATATTTCTTCGCATTGCAATTCTTCTGGTGAATAATTGGATGATTTTGTGGAAATTTCTTCAATATTCCAAAATTTTTCTAATTGATCCTGAATTGTAATTGCTGTGCAATGGTATGCCCCAGCTGAATGAATTTTGTTTCCCGCTCCTGTGATGGGACTGAGGATAGGACCTGCAACAATCCACCCCAGAGGTGTTTTTTGCAAAATGGGTTGTCCTTTTTGCAGCTTGATCTGTCCCAAATACATAAGGTTCCAGAATAGCTCTCCGCCTATGAGAAGATCTATTTCTCTGGTCACGTAAAATTCTGGATCTGCTAGATTTACTTGTGGAATATTTAATTTTGATCGATCTAATTCTATTTGAGGTAATGGTTGAGTTATGTTGTTGACCACTAAACAATTTAAGATTGCATTGTAATTGTTATATTTCGATTTGATTTTAACCTTTGCAGATTGTGTAACTTTAGTAGTTGCACCTGTGATTCCTTGTATTTGAAAATTGATGCTTTTACAATTGATATTTAGTTTATCAATTAGTTCCTTTTTTATAAAATTTAACTGAGAGCCTGCATCCAATGCCGCTCTGGCTTCATGATGTATGCCCTGACTATCTATGATATCTATAATTGCTGTAGCTAACAGAACATCGTGATTTGATTTTTGTGCGACATAGCTGGCTGTAGCTACTACTCCTGTATTTGATTTTTCTTCTGAAGGTCTTGTTTCTTCTTTTGACTGTATATCTTCTTCCGATGTCTTGTTTCTTTGTTTTTCTACATGCAACAGTGTGTTATGTTTTGATTTACACATCTTGCATGTCGATGTTGATAAACACTCTCTTGTAAAGTGTCCTGCCTTAAGACAATTTATGCATAAGCGAAGTTCTTTTATCTTCTCCATTCGCTGTGCTGGGTTGAGTTTTAAGAATTTATCACATTGAAATATTTGATGATTGTTCTTACAATTGCTGCAACTTTGTGTTGTTGTTGATAGCGTAACGTGTTTCTTCCCAAAATTTAGGTTTTTCCGAAAGTTGTTTCTTAGAACCTTCCGAAAGTTCTAGTACTTGACATCTCGTGGATAAAAATTTAATTAACTCTTTAAGTTTGGGCTTGGATTGATTCTTTTCACCTAATTCCAATTCCCAGGCTCTTCTTGTCCAGGAATCCAATTTCGTGGTTAACAAATAGATAAGTATTGTGTCCCAATGTTGAACCTCTTCACCGAGTGCTTCCAAAGCTCGGACATGCATTTGAAAATTATCTATCATCTTTCTTATGGAATGAGATGATTCTTTTGTGATTGATTGTAATTCGAAAATTGCCTGCATGTGGCTGTTAATGATAATTCTTTGATTTTCATACCTGTTTTTTAATAGATCCCAAGCTATAGTGTAGTTGTCAGTAGTTAGTAAAGGATTGACTAATTGTAATGCTTCTCCCTGTAGAACGCCTTTGAGATATTGAAATTTTTCTATATTTGATAATGTATTATTGTTGTGAATTGACGACGAAAAATTATCTTTAAAAGATTATTATCAACAGTGACTGTTGACCCATTTGATGCAATTTGCCGTGCCTCAACTGTTTTGATTATAAGATGTGCTTTGCCTACTGCATAGTAGTATCCTTCTTCGAACGCGTCTCGTTCTTCTATCAGCGCATCTACGTCTGCATGTTCTAATAATTCTAATTCAATTTGATTTACTTCATAGTCGTCGATTGCTGACTGAATTTTTGTTAATCGAACTTTTAACTCTTCAATGTTGCCTGTGTCTTGATCAAAGTTGTCAACATATTTCTTAAATTTACTAACTGATGATTTTAGATTTTTCTTTTTGGTTTTTAGCTTTTCCATGACGAATTTTATTTATTTATTTTCAAAATAAAGGGAAAATTTAATTTAATCTTGTTTTAGTGATATGAAAATTGCTTTACAATGAATAGAAAATGGATAGGAAGGAGATTTACTTACTTGTGTTCTACGTTGGCGTTGATGACGTCAGTGATTGTTGCCGCTTGCTTTGATCGGCGTTGATGAAGTCAGTGATTGTTGCCGCTTGCTTTGATCGGCGTTGATGTACGTGACTTCCTGATGCTCAATATGCTGATATTTGATTGTTTATGAAACTTTCACACTTTTGTTTTAATAAGGTTAAGTACCGCGAGCTGCTGTGTCTCCGAACTAAATCTTATTTTTTGATGCGAAACTGTTGCTTTATGTACTATGTTTAGTACCTACGTAAAATGCTGAATAAATGCTGTCTTTGTTTTAACTATCACTGATGTGATTACTGTTTGATGCTTAAAACACGTGTTGTGTTTGGTTATGAAACTGTAACTGATTTTTCACTTGTTTTTATGTTGCACAATGTTCAACTGTTCACTAAAATGCTGTACATCCAAATTCGAAGGACCATAATATGTATTGAATTAAGCTGCCATATTTTCTCTTACGATTTAATGCTTTATTTTTGCTAATTATACAAAACACACACATCAGACATTTTTCTCTACACTACAACTACAACTAACTTCATACGTAAGCGGTCACACCCCAACTAGTTCAGCGTGAGGCGCCACTTGTCAGGCTCGCTGCCACTTAGTTGACAATTGCTAAGCGGGGCGGCGCTGATCTGCAAATCTTAAATAATTTGAATTTAAATTAATTATGACTGTTTCACATACAACTGGAAAAGTGCAAAAGTAGAAACATGTAATATACGTTAGTCCTAAAAAAATTCAAATTTTTATGTACTATTTACCTACGCAATTAAGTTTATTCCACCTTTTCCGAGCGAAAGATCTATTATTTTTCTTCTTTTTACTGTGCTTCGTACTTTTTCCCCCCATTTCAACAAATAATATAATACCACGGACACAGTTCCCGAGTGAACAATGTTTATAATAACAACAACACATTAAAAACAACAAAACCAATAATTAAATAACAATAACGCAAAAAACAAGAAAACAACTAAAACATAATAACAATAACAAATAACCGCAAGATATAAGAAAAAACTATGAAAGGGCTTTTAACGAAATCATAACATAACATAAATAATGCAATGCGGACTTTGAATCTATAGCGCCAAATTTTAAACGACGAGCAGCCATCTATGTGATAATGCTTGAACTATTTTAGTGGTTGCGTGCTATTCAAACCACTTTATTTTATATTCATGGTGCATTTGAGTCTCAGTCAATATTTATGTTTTTTGTTTTTTTCTTATGATAACATATATAATTCTCTAGTCAAGTAAGTATGTTATAAAGATGTAGATGTGATAGTTTTGGAAATAAAATGTATTTTTCTGAAAAATAAGCACTTCTTTTAAACAAGAATGGTTCATTAGCCTAGGTATACAATTAAGAATCACATATATGCAATGTTTGGACTGCTAAAGTCTACCAATTTTAAATGCACCATGAATAAAATTAATTACTGTTGGTACGCAACCATATATACAGGAGCGCGACCTTAAGCTACTTTTGCCCCCATATTTGGTTTCTTACGCATTGTTTTTTGTAACTGTACATTGTAGAGTAAATAGCCATGCAAAAATTTTGCATGTACCTTATGAGATAAATTTCGACTAATTTTTGAAAATTAATAATAATAATAATATTTATTCAGTTTCACAAGAGAAATACAAAAAGTATATAAACTAAGTCAACAAGAATATATAATATAATACTTCAAACTTACAATCTAAGATCTATGATCTAAATATTCACTTACACTATAAAAAGCATTTTCTAGTAGATAATGTTTAATATAGTTTTTAAAATTATTTATAGGTAATGATCGAATCATTGGCGGAAGTTTATTATATAAAGTTATCCCTGTTTTTGCTGGCAAATATTGAGAGACATTTAATTTTGTACAAATTTGTCTGATATCATTTCTTTTTCTCGTACCATAATTATGATGAAACTGTTTGTGGCTAAATCATTAATGTTTTCCAACTGGGTATAAGAAACATGATTTGTTACTGCAGTGTTTATTATGTAGGAAATCAGCATAACTTTCCGGTATAACTGGAAGTTGAGAAATTGATTCTTCGGCAATTCCAGTAAAGAATTTATTGAACTCGTTGGGTGTGATTTCGCAATCAATTGAATTTTGTTTATTACTCCTACCAGTTTCAGAATTTATGATTGACCAAGTGGTTTTAATTTTATTACTGCTACTTTGAATTAAGTTATTGTGATAATTTATTTTAGCTTTTCTGAGTTCAGTTCTATAGTTACGTTTAACTTCATTATATAGGACTTTGCCATTTTGGTCACAGTTAGAAACTTTCAGGGAACAAAGTTGTTTTTTTATTTCAGCTAATTCTGGAGTGTACCACATTTGTTAGATTTTTTGCTCGGTATTATTTTTACATCTTTCACTGGGAAAATAACATTGACGGCAAAATAGAAAACTTCAAAAAAATTATTGAAGACTTCTTCAGCATCTTTTACATTGTATAAGTTATTCCATGAATAATTATTTAACCAGTTGTAGAAAACATTGTAGTTATTTGTAGAAATAGGTCGACATTGTTTTATAACTATATTTGAGTGATCTTGATACATATTTTTCCAAATGAATTCTATACCAAAATGATCAGATAGATCTGGGTCTATTACATTACTACTATAATTACTAGTATTAATATTTGTAATAATATTATCGATGCAACTTCCATTATCAGCATAAGATATTCTAATTACAGAGTTATTTGTTAGATGAAGACCAAATTCTGTTATAATGTCGTAGAATTGGTAATACATACAGTCTTTATTCAAGAAGTTTATATTAAAATCGCCTGTTATTATTATAAAGCATTTTTTGTTACTTACAATCTCTAGAATTATTCTTAAAGTATCTAAAAATAACTGAAAATTACCAATAGGGGACCTGTAAACAGCTATGATAATTGCTTTAGGACAGACTAGTTCTACAGAAGCAAATTCACAGTGTATATCAATTGAAATGTTTACAATGTTATTTAGAACTTGAAATTTAGTGTTTGGTTTTAAATAAATTGAAACACCACCATGCTTTACAGTTTTTCTACAGTAGTAGCTACCTAACTTATAGTTATCAATAGTATATAATAATATTTCTTGTTCATTTTGCCAGTGTTCACAGAAACATAAAATTTCCAGAAATTGGTTTTGCAGGAAAATATTTATTTCGTCAATTTTATTTTTTAAGCACTGAATATTTAAATGTAATAATCTAAAGTCTCTGGTTTTACTTCTACCTTGGTTTAATGGAGACTGGCCTTCTGAAAATATAACGTCGGAGGACTACCCCTGCTGGCCAGAATTCTTGCTTTTCTACTTCTTTTTTGAAATCAAAGTCGACACCAATTTTGAAACACGAGTTTCTTCCCTGGGACTCTAGTACATCACAACTGACGTCAGCATTAGGCAATTTATCCTTTAAATATTTTTCAATGGTAGATACTGGAGTATTTGGTTCAACTCTACCAAGGAAAAACCAAGCTCTTTTTGAAACAGCGCGGATGTTTATTTGAGACAGAAATTTGTTTCGTTTGGTTTGAGTCTGTGCTAACCTTGGGCTTGGTTTAGTTGTAGATTTCGCACCAAGGTCATTTACCGGCTCAAATCGCTTCTTGAAGCAACAAAGCCCCCCGATTTCATTTCTTACGAGCCGGAATTTAATTATATAATACAGTGTGGACTTATTCCAGTTGAAATTTTTCATGTACCTTATGAGGTAAATTTCGACTTTTAAAAAATTTTTTTGATCGCTTCCCGCCGAGTAAAGCCCCCTGTCCCATTTGCAAGAATAGGCTTTTTTGTAATATATACTTAAGGCGATAATAAATTTATCTTCAAACCTTTTGTACCTTATGAGGTAGCAATATGTGGCCGGGCTCCCGGACTAATGATATGCTTTGTTTTATTGTAATTTTTGTCTTTCTTTTTTATCAAGTCATTATTTATAATAAACATCACAGACTTTGAGGTCGTATGTCCAGGGCAGGCAGGCCTGTTGGTTACTGGTAATCTTATAAGATTCAAATTCAAGATACCTTATAATTATAAATTTATAAAAAATAATTGTTATTCATTTTTATTTCAAAATTATTATTGAATTTTATAATTTTTTATTCTCGGAAAAGTGTACCGCGAGAATCCATGAATTTTCGTCCGTCTCTGATAATAATAAGGAACAGGATACTTTACGCCCTGTATGTGATAAAGATGATTTCGTTATTGATATATTAGTTTTAAGAAAAGTATTTTTTATGTTTTATAAAAAAAAATTATTAGATCAATAATAATTTTTCCCATGAGTATTTTAATAGTTTTTGTTCATGTATGTTTATTTATTATTATTTACATCGAAATCAAATGACATATCAGAACTGTGTCAAATCTCTTGTATTATATATGAAAAATTTAAATTTTTAAAATGTATTTCAGAATATGCAAAAGTTTAGAAAACTGTTTTTCAATTGCATTATTTTGTCAAGTTGGGACGGACTGTTTATGGATGTGTTTATGTGGATATGTATTTCTAGTGGTAAGTATAATTATTTAATATTTAATCTACGACCATTGAATAATAGGTAACTGCAGTAAGATAAACCCCTCCATTAGACACACTATTGTATTATGAGTCCAATATTCAATCCTATTGTCGCTGTCATCAGATAAAATTTGAATCGCACATAATGGCTATAATTCACTCGGATAATTATACATTCGCCTTCATAAACTTTTATAACCTTGAATTATAGCCTACATTATATGCTCGTTAAATAATATACTACTGTAATTTATCTTATAATATATTTCGTGTATGTGAGCAATCGGTGTTAGGTTTGTAAGTTATTATTATAACGAGCGCGGGTATGGAATCTCAGCGAGCCGAGAAAAATATTTTAAAATAACTTTTAGAACTCATTATTATTAACTTATTAATTTATAACTGTCATCTTGTCTGACTCGTATTTCGGTATAGATTTTCATTTCTATACGAATTTTTATTGTGATAAGTACAGATTTTTATGAAATCTGTATCGAAATGAATTCATTTCGGTATTTATTTTTAAAATTAAGCATGGGAGTTAAAAAAAGTATGCAACTCGTTGCATAATATATTATTTTAATAATAATAATCTCAACGGCAACTATTTTCTATCAAAAAACTTTTACATGGATTTGTGCTTTTTTACAGTTTAGTAAGAACAAATTGATTGTTCTATACAAGTCTATATCCCTTGCAGCTTCAATGGTTCAATTGTTTTCCTTCTGTCTCGCAGGGGAAAATTTAACATCTGAGGTATGTATAACAAATTTGCTTGTATAATACTAATATACTAATACACCCAATGGAAACATGTCCGGGGAATCGAATGCTTGAAACTGGACTGTGATATTTTAGTCCGTTAAGAAGTTATAGTTAAATTAAACATAAAATTAACTAAACTACTATAATTTCTATATTTTTCTCGGAGAAAATCTAACCTAACCCTAACAGTTGATTAAGCACAAAATTTAGATAAATTTTATAATTTTCTTTCGGAGAATTTATTTTAACTGTGCTTAAACTGGAGCTCGAAATTATTTTTATATAAATGTTTCTAATAAAAAAAATTTCTAGAAATTGAATGTTGAAATCCGGATCCGGCAGTCGATATTGTAATCCGTTAATGAATGGCTGCAATTTTTGTCTGTTGAATTAAAATTTCGGCTCTGTATAAAACAATTGGAAATGATCAAATAATTATATTTTCACGATTTGCTCGAAATATGCGTTTTCTCTCTATAAAATTTTAGTCTCGATTTTTCATTTAATCTTAAGGAAACGGATTAATTAAAAATGTGATTCTTCAACACCTAAAAGAGAAAGTGTGGAGCGAAGCACGGTAGTCTAGTCAAGAAGTGAGTTTCCTGCGAAAAATAGTTAGAAGGGTACGAAAAATATGAGCGATGGCTTATTTGACGCGGATTGCAATTCTGAGAAATGTGTCACTTCGATTTTTTCTGCAAATAAAAATTGCAATTGTTATTAACAAAAAACGAAAGAAAAAAAATGTCATTTTGTTTTGTGATGATAACTCAAAAACTATTCAAGATAGCGAAAATTGCAAAAAAGATCCTTAATCTAGCTCTAATATTTATAATGTTAATTTGTTGCTGAAAATAGGGCTCCGCGCGGTCGTTTCGGGATGAGTACCTACGTCGCTTTTTTTAAAGCACTAAATATTGATTTAAAAATTTGAAAAAATTATTGTGTCATCTCAACACTCGAAAAAGAAAGTCCGGTTGGAAAAAAAATTTTAAATGCATTTTTCAAAAAGGTAGTCCATTGTTAATTAACTACTTTTTTCGTACCTTCGCCTTCATTGAAAGCAAGATAGTTGTTTAAATAATCACCCTATAATTTTTTTGTCTCTTGGAGTTCTTTCCATGGAGTGTATTTGATAAGATGATGTAATACAATTTTTTAAAATTTGTTTATAACAAAATCGTAAAATTGTTGTTAAAAATTTTTTTCTCATATATTATGGTATAGCTGTTTTTATATTTGAAATGAGGATCAAATTATTGTGGGTAAGATTTTTTAACGCTATTTGTTTATAAATTGTTTATAAACAAATGGTTTACTTTAATAGTTTTGAAAAAAAAAATTACCATTCCATTGTCTAGGATCAATGATGATTTTTAAAAATGTTTATAATAGTTTTTTAATATTTGCATTATTTAAATTGAATTATTTATAATTGATGGCTCTTAATAGAATTGAAACAAAAAACAAAATTTTTCATTAATAATTTAGTTGTTTATTTAGTTAACAATTTGTTATAAACAATATTTGAATGTCACGATATTTCTTTGTACTCATCACCTAGGAAATGACATATTAAACACGCAATTGACAATCGGAAATGTCAATTTTCCAGTGCAGTCAATCAGGAAAAATGCAGAAAACACTGGCTTTTCTAGACATTTCAGAGTAAAATCATCTTAGAAATAATAAAATTTAGTTTACAAAGTGTTACTTCCGGGAATTATAATTAATGTAGATCACCGAAAACCGCCAATATTTAAAAATAAAACTTGTGTGCAGCGCGCCATCTGTCGATAGTAGTGAGTACAAAAAGCATCGTAACCTCAATTTTAATGACAAGACTGCAACTACAACTTGAATGTATTTGATTATAGTTTTATTCGTTACAAAAAACATTGTACAAACCTCTTGCGGGAATACCCATCCCAGCATTCGCGTAAATGAAACTCTCGCTCCGCTCGTGTTTCAAAAAAACCGCTCATGTGGGATGAAAATCTTCCCGCATTTGGTTCGTAAATAACTATTTTCTAACACTACAAAAACCTACAAAAACAACCGTATGCAACAAAGTGGAGAAAAAAAATTTATGTATTTTTTATTAATTAAATTTATTGGATTAATAAAAAATACAGAAATTTGAGACGTCACCCGGGCCTTGTGCCGGGTGATGGTGTCCAAAACTGTATCCTCTCTCGTGCTACTTACTATGCTGTTCTCGGGCGCCTTCTGTAGTTCTGCTGGTGCTGATGTAGGCACTGAAAGAGAACCCCGTGATTGCTGCAGTGGTTAGGGTCAGGGCGTTTGAGAAATAAAATGCACCATAAACGTAAAATGAGATTTATTTAGAGATAAGTGAATAATGCGAACGAAAAATCACGGTGCTAGGTGCGAAGTTATGGCATGTGATGACCATGCAAGGTCTTGTTAGACGGTATTAGAAACTCAGTAGCGCGGTTTTTCCGCGAACCGGTAATTTTACCGGTAACGGTAAAATTACTTCAGGACGTCGAACAGTCGCCAGGTAAGCCACGGCTGCTGTCCGAAGTGAAACGGTCAAGAATTACGATTTCGGATTCGAACCGGTAATCGAAGTGACACATTTCTCAGAATTGCAATCCGCGTCAAATGAGCCATCGCTCATATTTTTCATACCCTTCTAACTATTTTTCGCAGGAAACTCACTTCTTGACTAGATTACGGATAGTTAGTAGAGCTGGAGCTATTTTTGAAGAATAATTATGTCAGTACTTGTCTTTTAAAACAATAACTTCGTAGCGCTCAATTCATGTGGGATTCGAGCAAATTTTGATCTTATTTTACTGTGCTACAATGATTTTATTTCCGCAGCAGACTTTCATGAGAAACAAAGTCGAAGGCCTTGGACAAATCTCTTAATAGCAGTATGACATCCATTCTCCATGCCTCCGAATATATCACTGATAAATTGTTGCGAAATCCAAATTTATTTCCAGCAAATAAATCATTTGATTAAAAATTATACAAGTTTACTATTTTCTCGCAAAATATACGCTTGACCCGTAGTTATGTGCTGAGAGCTGTCAATTGCAGTATATGGACTATAGTAAGAAATAATAGTTTTCTGTACTTTATATCTACAATTTAGCGAATATGAATGAAAGACAATGAGGAAAAAGCGTTAGGAAGGTGTGTTGTGTTCCTGATTGTCCTAATAACCAGCGTTACAATTGCGAAATTAAGTTTTATTCATTTCCGAATCGCAACTATGAAACGGAGCGAAATAAAATTTGGATATTTCTTACATACACTCTTATATTTTATTGTAGTTATTGTATTTTGTGAAGTAATAAGCTATATGTGTTATATTACACTTTCGGAGCCGATACAACTTCGATTGTAGATCCTTTGTGGTATTTATCTAACTACTTGTGGAGGTCGATTCCAAATCATGGACTGGTCAGTCTTGTTAGAGTAAAATTCAAATAGCTAGGACCCTGGGCTGCGCGAGAAGGCAGAGCTTGTCATGTACTGTCCGTTTTACAAAAGCGGAGCTAGCGAGTATATGCTGCGCTGCACTTCACTTAATTTTCAAAGAAAACTAAAATATAACTCAATCACAATCAATTACAAAATTCACAGGGTTACACGAAGCAAAACACTACGAATGTCAACATGTGAGAATAACAGATATTGAAGCTGATGTTTAGTAGAAGAGACAGTAGCGTAGTTTCCTCTTGTTTATCATCTATGTTTCTCTCTCTAAGACGAGAATTCGTACTTCGCGCAGGGTTCTAGCTATTTGAATTTTACTCTAGAACATGTATTCTCCAATTTAACATACAGACAAAAAATAGCTGCAGCATGTTTACAGTATCCCTTTCCACATTTGCAGTTGCAGTCAGTAGGTATCAATTACTTCTCTATTTGAATTTAACTAAGATATAAATAATTTTTAATTATTAAATTTTTTTCAAATCGAAAAAATTACCAAGATAACGCAGTTTCCAACTATTTATTTGAGAATGATTACTCTTATAAGTACCTACCTCAATTAATGGCTTATAAACATTTGTGTTTTTCTTATTACTATTCGCACCAGGTGTTTCTCGCAAAACAGTGCCAGAAATTCTTCTAAAATATGAATTTTGAATTTCTTTTACATCGCTGACATGATAACTGTCAACCAGTTTTCTCCTTTATTTAAAGTCTTATTTCTAAATATATCAATTTTAACTGGTTGAAAGCCGCAAGTTACAATGTAAGAAGTCATTATATCTAGTTATCATACCTGCGTTTTATAATAAAATTAATTTTTATTCGTAAACGTCAATTTACTTTTTGAATTTCTCAGCCAACTTTTGCCGAGCGCGGCCGCTAGAGCGGCGTTCGCGTCGCTCTGAGAGGAACGGGTCAAGCGTATAACATATCAAAATCAATAAGATAGAAACACACTTCTTATTATAATGAAATAAGTTTTAGAGCTACTAGTTCTCGGCTTCATTTTAGAGTAAGTACCTATGTCTAACCCCTAATGACATAACTTGATTTTGCAGAGCACAGCAGTAGGTGATGCAGCGTACTCTAGTAACTGGATAAACGCTAACAAGAAAACTCAGCAAATGATTCAACTTATTATAATGCGATCCCGGAAACCTATATATTTCACACTTAATCATTTTGCACCTATTAACCTGGAGACATTCAAATCAGTTGAGTATATAATTATTACGTAAATTTGTTGTACAATAATAGTGGTGTCAATTTTAGATTACCCGTTCTGCATATTCAATTTTTGCTATGCTTAAGTCTACTATATACGATTGAAATAAAGTTGAGAACATGATACTAACGTATAACAACTAAAATACTTGGCACGCAAAACAAATAGTTAATTTAGTATGTACCTAATATTATATTAAGTTTATTTTTGTTCACGAGTTCAATCATCTTATTTACTGTCTAAACTATCACGCTTTATTTCTACACAGCTTTGTCTAAATTTAAGAGGTTATTGAGATTTAAATAAGATTTTTTATTTCCATTTAACTAGTTTCCCTTTTTTTCTTGATAATAATAATTATACTGTACAAGTACAACTTATATTTAGTACGTATTTCTTAGAGCCTGACACCGAAAGGTATAAAGGCATTGTATAATTTTGTTGTACCTATATTTTTATTCCTGTTTTGTAATTATTTTGCATATTGTAGAGTTAACTCTGTTATTGTGAATTTATTAATGTTGAGTAGCCAAATTCAAATAAATAAATAAATAAAGAATAAGAATTTGGAGGTAGATTATTTATCATCAAATTTCGCACTAGAATACAATTGCATAAGATTTAAGATGCATGTGAAAACTATAATCTGCGACTTATTTAAACTTTATAAAATAGTTATTTGTTTAACTAGGCAAAAAAATATTAGATTTGCTGCCGCGGCTAGTTTCATAGACGAGGCGCAGCCGAGGCTATGGATCTAGCTTAGGCAGCAAATCTGAATTTTTTGCCATGTTAAACACATTATTTTTTCGGCGATTTTTATTAATTAATATTAATTTAGTGATTATTTTAAATATATTGATAGGTACCGCAATCAAAGTATGTTGCTATGCGTATGTTGACAGTTGCTATGAAAGAATAAAATATAAATAAAATGGCATTCTTGGAATTCCATTCTGATGACGTCATTAGAGAGTTTGTATTGCGAAATACACATACGTTATTAGCGACGACATTCTCTAGAGTATTGTAATCACAGAGTGTTTGATTCCGTACGTCGACACTGGAAGAATATAGTATCAAATGCTGATCTGCATTCCTCTAAGCAGAAAAAATATAGGTACTTCCTTGTCGATTCCCTTTTTCTCTCCGTTGGTTGGTCTAATAAATATGTAAATATCGAGGATGACAATACCAGCGATAATGATTAAAATATACGGTAATGTTGATGTTCGACCTGGAATTATTGAATTATCAAAGTCCGAAAAGCTGATCTTTATTTGGTACAACTTCTAAGCCATATCCTACAGATGATACATTGATAAAGAAAAATGGGCTTAATAATTCGCAACAAAACTAACATACCTCAAAATAAATTCTGCAATAATTTGGTACTGCGATGAATGATGAATTCCAGCTTCAGCTCTGTGATTGCTATTCTAGTGTTCGATAGGTTAATCGTTACTCGATGATAAACGTTGAAAATAACAATCACTCCTAAACATGTTACTAATTCGCACCGAAGGAGAAAACTTTTTATCAAAATGGTATCATACTTCAGACATCTACGATTTCTACTCTATTATGCACAAGTACAACAATCATCAACAAAGCAAAACTCAATCAGAGTACAATACGCATGCGTAGCCTATAATCTCAGTCTGAACTACTGCGCACTGCATGTACACATGCGCTGATAACCTTGGCGGAATATTTGAAAAATCACGCCTTGAAGCTCGCGTCAGAATTATTATTTTATTTTTATGATTAACAAAACAACATAATATTACAAAGAAAGCTTTAACCTAAGCCAAAATAGGTTAGGTATGTGATGAATATTATAAATGTCAAATTTGTTTATTCACCATAGTAACAATTACTTTTGCTGCCTAGGCTTTTTTTACTATTTTTGCTGCCTAGGCAGCAAAAGTGACACTTTGTTGACTGTCTGCTGTCAAAAAACAACACTTTTAATGTCAATCGCCGAAAAACAGATTTTTTTCAATTTACAGAAATTGCGACAAATTTTATTTGACTAATAAAATAATAATTCGCAAAAAGAACAAATGCCCGCCATCTAATGAAAACAATTTAAACAAGACAAGTTCACCTGTTCTGAAGCCACAGGAGTCAAAAGCGCAAATAAGAAATTCTGACACTGGCAATGTAACCCAACCAAATACTGAAAATACTGCCGGAAATTACCAAAGATCATAGAAATGAAAAGTTCTTAAATGCGCCTGTAATTGGGAAAATGAACCTGAACTTAAGGGGAGCAACAAAATGAGCATTTCTCCATGTTTATATTCTACATCAAGATACAATTATTGATGAATACCTTGAATTTTTTTTCCTGGAGTAGAGATAAAAAAAACTAAACTAGAAATTTCCACATTATGCGTTCTTCAAAATTACAGTCGCTGAGAGCAATCGAAGCAGAGCAATGGATCCAGAACTATGGCCCGAAGATACACGGATTAACCGGTTCTTTTTTCATCGAAAACAGCAGCCTACAAAAATAATCTAGACTTAAGCATTACACAAATACCTGATTAATGTGATTTAAGTATATTTCATCTAAATATTTAATGTTCAAATAATAAAATTGTTCTTATGTCATTATTTGCAAATAAACATCAATATAATGTTATCTGCTTTTCAGAACATTGGTTAAACCATAATAATATTAGTATGACCAATATTACCGGCTATTCAATTGCTGCTTTTTATTGACGATCAAACATGATCCATGGCGGTGTGTCCATATTTGTGAAGAACAATTTGGTATGCAAACCTTTAGATATATCCAAATTTTGTATTGGATTTCATGCAGAATTTTGTGCTATTGAGATACGTAAGAATAACTGCAAAACTGTTGTTGTAACAAACTGACTATATAGCTCCTGCACCCATACTTTTCTAAAGCAGTTAGAAGCTCTTTTAACATCTCTGTTTTCTTGAATGACTCAAAAATTATTATTTCAGGTGACTTTAATATAACATTCAAAAAACTGTCAAATAACCTACAAGAGTTAAAAGTAGTTTTAAAGTCATTTAACTTAAATATCAAAGTAGATACCTTTACTAGAATAACTTCGAGTTCTGCCTCATGTATTGATAACATCTTAACGAACATTAATGAAACCGATTTATTGACCCTGGCATATCAGATATTCTGGCCAATATATTATATTTAAACCTCGTGTGCATTCCATGAATAAACAATACAAAAGACCTTTATCTTGTGTAGGACTGTCAAAAATGAAATTAGAGTTGGATAATTTTGATTGGTCTATCTTTGAGGACCCTTATATTGATGTAAATGATTTGGCGAAACACCTGTTGACAACATTAAATCATCTTGTTGTTAAATATTTCCCTATAATATGCTCCAATAAAAATTACTACAAATAACTTATACGCCTGAACTCTTCCTCGCCACGCGACGCTGGCGCCGCCCTCGCGGCAGAACCGCTAAGTTGTTGACTGAGACCGTTCAAACGTTGTGATTATCATGATACAGAAGATCGTGGTTTTTAAACTTTGCAAACCATTCTGATGGCGTATCGACTGCACAGCATGCCGACTATTACGAGCCCGGTCTCGTTTCAGTTGGCCCACCTACTGAAATTTCAATTTTTTAAGCTAAATCATTAGGTATATATTATATACATTAGTAGCACCATTATACCATTCATGAAGTTAATTAAATACAATACGTCTCAGAATAGACCGTTATTAGAAAAAAGGTGATTTTACCCTAATACTAACTTTTCAAATACTGGCTATTTGTTTCACATTGAAGTTCCTCTATTTGTGCATGTTTTTCGTTTTTTTGGGTAATTTATTATCTTTAGTTGGAATATTCTAAAATGTTTGGTAAAAAATTAAAAATATCCATATTATAATTATTTTAGATTTCTCTGGAATAAGTGTTAATAATTGAGAATTTTGTAAGTGGGCCAAGTGAAACGAGACCGAGCTCGTATACAGTGCAGGTTTCGAGCAGTCGACTCGGCCATATTTCGCGAGAGAAGCTTGAATAAAGGGCGAAAAATGCTCCACAGCTTCCACGTTAGCGACGATCGTTTTAAAGTAATCTAGTGAATTTTTGCAGTAATTTTTATTTGTAGCTGTTAAAATAGTTTTATTCTGTCGGAATTCTGTATACAAATACAAAATATTATCAATTCCAATATTCCAAATATAATTCAGTTTCGTTTGACATATACTTGACAGGTGAAGATGACATTTCTATAAAAAGTGAATTTATGGGTTTTTATTAACTAAAAATTAGTCTGTTTAAGCTCTGGTTGTGGTACAAATTAAAGTTGTACCGCGTTTCACAGCTGTACTGTATGCGAACTGCTTGCATCTGTCAACGTGACTTCTCAGTCAACAACTTTCATTTTTCACCGCATGAGGGCGCGTCGGGCGCTACGGCGCAGGCGTATACTCCGGGAGCTAGAGTCACAAAAAAGTGTCTCAAGTGAAAACTTGTTAAACCTAATTAAATAGGTATTTCTTTGTGTGAAAAAAAGATCCAACCTGTCAGCCGGTCCCTCCACGGGACAGGGGGTCGCACAGCGCTGTAAACATGTCAAAATAAAAATCAAATTGACTGATATATGATATATCCCGTCGAAAAATATGTTAAACTGTACCTATTTTACTAGTTTATTCACTTTTAAGGTGTTTTAGAAGCAGCACAAAAATTGTGTAAATTAATTGAGCAAGATGTATCATCATCTTCATGCGAATAAACAAAGAGTTAAATTCCAGCAATGAACTATCAAATATATTTTTCTGTGTTTGTTTTTTTTTAATAAAGAATGTATATTATAATGTATTTTATCTACAACAATAGAATAATGTATTCATTATATACGTGAAAGTAGTATAATAAACCCCTCCATAAGGACACATTATGAAATAATGAATTCATTATTTCACACTGTTAAATAATGAGTACTTTATTCTCTCGAACTGTCAAACTGCCATCACATCTGTTTTAATATTAGTGTTACATCAAGTTATCATTTTATGACGTTGTAAGCAGAAACAGTAAAAATAATAAAAATTTGTAAAACGCTGTATATGACTAGCCCATAATAGTTCTAAATTACTCAGATAAATTGTCATCACACCAAAGTTTGAGGTTAGGTTAATATCAATACAAATTTGTAGTAAGAAAATGTTGCTTTATTTAAAAAGTTGTAGATAAAACGTCGTATTTGACTCGAAAATAATGGCTATAATTCACTCGGATGATTTATACACTCGCTTTCGGCTCGTGAACAAACTTTCATCCTCATTAATTATAGCCTACATTATTTACTCGTTAAATAATATACTATAAATTAAATAATCAAACACTTGGAATGTGTTTTTAAAAAGTTTTATTTAATTTCGAACAAGATGTTACAAGCTTAATATCAGTTTAAGACTGCCTTATCGCTAATGTTACTTATATATAATATATTATTAACACCCTGTATATATATATATATATATATATATATATACAGGGTGTTAATACTAAGTTGTTACACCCGAAAATGGCAGTTAGAACTCATCGAAACAAACAACTTTTCTTAGTACAATTTTTTGATTTGGAGCCCCAGTTCCGAGTTATTGGCGTTTCTTTGTTTTTCGGAAAATCGTCATTACTCCCTTATTTTAAGGAATATTTAAAAAATACAAAAATTTTCAGCATTTGCTTTCGGTTCTCTAAAACATTTGTATTTAGAATTATTTTCTATTTCATCAAATAACAAAATGGCGACCGATCACAAATTTCAAAACAAGATATTTTGAAAACTACTCGATCAATTTTTGAAAATAAAACATTTATAAAATCCTTAAACTATCTACTATAACATTGGTCTAAAACATTTTGTTCAATCTGTCCAAAAAAAGTTTTTAATCAAATTGAATTACAAGATACACGCTGCCGGGTTTGCGTTGCTGCGAATGGTGGCCATTTTGAAAATCAAATTTAGTCCCTCCCTTGTTGTTTCATTGTTTATTGTTTTATTTTTCTTGTTTAATGGCAGCAAACCTAGTTTGTTTTAAATTATTGTTGCAATTTGTTAAAATAATCTTGTAATTCAATTTTAATAAAACCTTTTTTTGGACTGATCGAAAAAATATTTCAGATAAATGTTATAGTAGATAGTTTAAGGATTTTATAAATGTTTTATTTTCAAAAATCCATCGAGTGGTTTTCAAAATATCTTGTTTTGAAATATTTGATCGGTCGCCATTTTGTTATTTGATAAAATAGAAAATAATTCTAAATACAAATGTTTTAGAAAACCGAAAGCAAATACTGAAAAATTTTGTATTTTTTAAATATTCGTTAAACTAAGGGAGTAATGACGATTTTCCGAAAAACAAAAAAACGCCAATAACTCGGAACTGGGGCTCCAAATCAAAAAATTTTACAAAGAAAAGTTGTTTGTTTCGATGAGTTCTAATTGCCATTTTCCGGTGTTACAACTTAGTATTAACACCCTGTATATATATGCTGTTCATTTTAAGTGGCACACCATTGCTAACTCGAAAAGTATAAGAGCTACGAAGTTGGTTAAATTAGCAAACAATTTCTATTTTATATGACTACTTTAATTAACGAAACAAGAATTTTTTATACCAGTGGTTCTCAAACTACGGGGTGCAACTTTCTTATTTCAAATGGGGACCTATTTTTTTATTTGCTTATTCGATTAAGTATTATTTTCTGAATTCAACGAGATATTAGTTTCATATCCTTGCATAACAAAAACATAAGAAAAACGCTATTGAAAATTATGATAATTTAATTTAAATTTGATTGTTACAAGAGTGCTACGGAAGAAAACAAATGAATATTTTGTTTCATATTAATTGCTAATGAAAAAGATTCTAGTATAACCGTTATACTACACTGATCAGACCAAATAAGGTCGAAACACGTGTCTGTGGTTACCGCCACTCGCCATCCTAGTGAGTACTTAGTAGTTTGAACCCTGCACTCATACTTCATACACTCAGTAGCGGTCCTATACTTCATTTCAGCTAAGAAAACAGCAGATGGCACTGCGAATGCCAGTAAGTTTTACACTCACACATTTTATTAGTTCAAAATTTGACGCGATCTTAAATAAATTATGTTTTGTGAATAAAGCTGTCATCTATAGAATAATGTAGTACTTCGATGTAACTATGAAATTAAAAATAAGAAGGTATAAGTAATGTTAACGGAAATGAAAATGTTTGCTAGTGTAAATATATCTCTCATCTCAACCAATCAGATTCAAGAATATCATTGCCCTATCTAACCAACGCTATTTTCTTAGCTGAAATGAAGTATAATCTCCTGATTAAAATCAAAGAATCTTTTTCATTAACAAATAACAATTTGTATGAAACAAATATTCAATTGTTTTCTTCCATAGCACTCTTGTAACAATCAGATTTTAATTAAATTATCATAATTTTCAATACTTATCGTTTTTCTCATGTTTTTGTTATGTCAGAGTATGAAACGAATATCTCATCGAATTCAGAAAAAAATACTGAATCGAATAAGCGAATAAAATATATAGATCCCCATTTGAAATAAGAAAGTTGCACCCCGTAGTTTGAGAACCACTGGTCTAAAAAAATTGTATTTCCTTCATTAAAGTAGTCATATAAAATAGAAATTGTTTCCTAATTTAACAAACTTCGTAGCTCGTACATTTCTCGAGATGGTGCGCCACTAAAAATGAACATTCTGTATATATATATATATATATATATATATATATAGAGGCTGTTCCACAACTTAGGACAAAAAATTAAAGGGTATATGCTAATCATGAAACAAAAAGATTTTTTTTTATTTACAAAGTTAAAGGTAGTTTACTTGACGTGTGTACATTTTAAGTATCACTGTTTTGATAGGTATATTTGATAATTTAGTATTAGATATTATGTAAACAATTACTTTCATTGTAGAAGATTTGAAAAAAAATATTAAAAATAACTGCCGGCCAGTGGCAAAAAAATGTTTGCTTGAAATACGATGCAATTTTTTGCGTCTTTTTTTTCATGATCAGCACGTCGTAGGTACAGTATATACCTACCCTTTAATTTTTTGTCCGAATATGTATATAATATTTTAATAATTTACAGAATGATTATTACATATTACTACGACACAAAATATGATTCGTTGAATGCCCGTGTACAACACATAATTTTAAAAAACACAAAAATGTTGCCAACGTACAAGTACGAGTACAAGCAGAAAATTCGATTTATGAATGAAAAATATAACTGTTGGAGTTCCATATATGTCCATTTTACGGTAGGTATGCAATAAGGATGTCAAAAAAAAATTTAAAATAAAAAATTATCGGGGAATCGATATTTTTCAATTTTTTTTAATTTAAATTTTTTTCGAAGTAAATTATTTTTTATTTTTGTCAAAATTAACTGTACTTTGAGTTTACCATACCAAGGTTTGCAATCAAAATAACGCAAATCGAATAATGCAACATTAACAGTTGGATATCAAGAAAATTATATGGATTTCAAAAAATATGTTGTAGCTAGCACATGATCTCTAGCCTAATTCTGCTCTTTTTACTAATCTAATAAATAATTTCTTACCTATTCAATTACGATATGTGTTTTTAATTATATGCATTGCAGTTGCACAAAACATATAGTGTATAATTCGCATGCGAAATATGTTTAGTGTCCTCTAGAATTTTTAAGCCTCGGCCAAAAATTCGGTCGGACGTTAAACAGATTTCGCACTTTCTCAGCCTAGGTATGCAAATAACTGTTTTGATTGGTAATCAGTATATTTTGTACAACGTACAACATCCTACCATTTATTTTTATCCTGAAATTGTGAAACATCCTGTAATATTTAGGACACGTTCACGTTGATCCATCTTATTTATATTTGTTTCTTCGAATAATAACACAACACTTATGCCACACAATCTCAACAATCAAACAAGTAAAAGACAAAATATACCCGCAACATAACGCCAAATAACAACTAATAAAATTGTTCAAATTTAGCGCTTTTACATCGTCATCAGTTGTAGTTATTACATTTTTATTAAGAGCAGAAGTCCATTTCCAAATTAAACCATTCTGTTGTAACCTCAAAACAAAATCATTAAACCTATCCAAGTGGGGAAACCCTCTTTGCGTATATAGTACATACATATTAGTTTTGACAATTTTTTTAAACGCATACACATTATTTTTAGTGTCGTTTCTTAGCATGTAGGTTGGTACTCTGTAATACATCAACATTTCAGGCATCAGGAATCCTAGTTTTCCTTGGAATATTTTATCAATACATGCTATGGCATCTGGACATGACAATATTCTGTCAAATATTTGTTTATCTTCGAAAGAACCACTTTGGAAATAATTTCTGGCTGAAGGTATACCACCAAATGGGAACTTAGATTCTATCATTTCTTCAACAGTGCTAATTTGACGCTCAAATATTGGAGTAGTTAACACACTAACTAATTTACTTTGATATGCAGTTGCTACGAATAGAGTAGTAAATACCCAAAAAATATAAACAATTGTTAACGATTTTTGTTTAGGATTATCTACAGATCCTTGTAGAAATATATACCAGGTGCTGACAAAACATTTTGACAGGTCTTCGTAACCAGTTTTGATAGCCGCGCAGCGTGCGCATATCCACCAACTTATTAAATTAGCACAAAAAGTCCCTAGTAATAAAAACCATAAAGTACCTGCGAAAACTAGTACCAAATTCTTCCACGGTTCTATTGGCTGCGCTAATGGTACAAACCATCTTAAATACTCATAAACGTAAAATATCGACGCGTCAAAATCAAAATAATAACTTTCATTTTGATTCATGTTTCCTGTAATTAAATGACATTTTTTCTGAAACAATTCATTGTATAAAAGTGTTGCACTACCATCTGGGAATTTGTACCCCCATATAGGAAAATTATTAGGGATGTAATTTTTTGTAAAGTTGACAACACGCATGAAGTTGTTTAAGATGACAGACTCAAACCCTACTTTTGTTACGTCATCTGAATTGAGGTTAGGGTTGTTCACATATGGTGCATTGTAAAATGGAGAAATGTTAAGCTGGCATCCTGATACGGTTGGAGGTATTTTTGGAGGAAAAAAACTGCCAATTTTTTCGTCACAACTTGATAAAATAATTGCTTGAGTATTGTTACAACTATTATTCGAATATGGTAAATAAGTAAAGATTGTATCGTTGAATATTATGTTGACATTTAATGCAAAATACTGCCAAGATATTTGTATCAAATCTTGAACCACGATTTCTTGATTATTAAATACTAGTATTATTATTTTTGCTCGTGGGTTCCATAATGTACTATATCTCGTTGTATTAATGAATTCTTCATATTCCATACTATTTTCTATAACAATTATGTAATATTTAAACACCCAAAATTTCGGTTTGATCTGGTATTTATTATTTAAATTCATAACAAATGTTGATTTAAGATTTTTTAGTATTGCATCCATATATTTTCGAGTATTTTTGGTATATAGTACCAGTAAATTTAAATCAAAATGGTCATAAGATGTGTTATAAATATTAAGTGTACATTTTATTGAGTCCTGGTTGATTTCTGGTATATTTATATCATTTTCAGCTTGATGTATTTTGCTAATTACGAAAAGTATTACGCTTATGAATTTAAACATTTTTGTTGAATGCGTATATTTTTTACGATTCCTAATGTACAATTTAAACATATTTTATCTAGCTCATTGCATATGACAAAGATATTGAATTTTTTAATAATACTTATCCATGATTACGATCAAGTAATATTTACGTTCAATTTACGTCTTATAACAGGTTTTTAAAGAGTTTATTTTTTAATTTTCAAATGAAATACACTTCTATGTTCCAGAAGTAAATAATTTGTAAGTTAAATATCATAAAAATGAATGTTATCGTTGAAAGGTTTCATGTACCATACCTATATGTATGTAACATGTATTTACAAATAAATTATTACCGCATAGGTAAATATATTATGTATTATTGTTTGTACAAATAAATATATCAAAAAATAATTTTGTAAGCCAATACCTAGGTACTTATTTTACTTATATGCGAGACATATTATTTTGTAATATTCATAAAAAGGGCTTATTATAATATACTTATTTTTACTCGCTATACAACTTTAATATAATAATATTACATATTTGAAGTTCTTTTGATAAGAATTTATTATTCTGAAATGAAAAATAATTATCAATTGAATGGCACAAAAAATATTTCTTTATTTATGTACCTACCTACTTATAAATTTGTTTTTATTTACAACCAAACCATGAGTACCCGTGAGTTGACGGCTGGTAACATTGACTCATAGTATGTGATGCTGCCACAATCAAGTGGAAAAAGGGGATGGATGATATGTATATAAATTTTAATGATATTTTTGTATTTTTAATATCCTCGAAGCGAACAGGAAAAATTGAAAAATGTGTCAATCATAATCTGTATGTGTATGTAGAATTTTTTGAATTCAATGATTTTTCGATAAATAAAGCATGGTTTTCAAAAAAATTCGTACAGTAAAATTTTGAAATTGACTTGAAAGTATTTGCAAATAATTATTGCCTCGTTTAAAATCAATCTTTCATTATATCTTCACTTTATATTCTTGATACTTAACTAAATAACTATTGAGTTATTTCATTAAAATTCAGCTTTAAAAATGTAAGTTTTTCTGGTGTTATTATATTTTGATGGTAAACATTCAACAGGATTAGTTCCCAATTACAGAATGGTACATGTTATTACAGTGGAATCCTACCATTCAAACCTAGTTGTATTATTGTCGATAGCTTTTTAATTCATTGACTTAAATCTCAATTTATTTAAAAAAATCTGACGTGGCCATCACACAACCTTCCGCCATATCTAGATTTTAAACAGAAATGTATACGTGCAATCCGGTGCCCATTTAAAATATACAAATAAAAATCTCAAATATTCAAATACAGAAATTTGCATCACCTGAATAAAAAGATTCATTCACAGGAAAACTCTGCCGTATTGAAGCCATCCTCCGTTCAATTACTACATTTAATATCTTACTTAGGACTTATATAGCGCTAGTATGCCAACTTGTCACCCGTCTCACCTGTCAATATTTTTTACGCAGAAACAAAAATCAACCGATCATGGATTACAAGATATCAACGTTTTATTTGATAAATTTATTTTTTAAATTTTACTGCAGTTCTTTAATGCTACCAGATAAAGACAATTTTTTTATAACGTAAGTTGCAAATAACTTTTCCTCTTATTCTCATTACAAATAAATACTATATTTTTCCAAATTTATATACAATTTTGACAATTAACCTTTTCAATCTTCAAAAAATATCACTTCCGATGAAGATATTTGTACCAAAATCTAGGGAGCTCTTCCAATTTATATACAAATGTTAAATACCAAATATCAAAATTTTCGGGTAATTCGTATTTGAGTTATGCGACTAACAACCCTTGACCACACACACACACACACACACACACATACACACACACATACACACAGACATCATCGTGAAACTATCAAAAATGAGTTGTAAGGACCCTAATTCGTGCTCATCCACTAAAAATTCACCACCCGATTTTTTGCATGATTCCAATACCTTCCTTTACAGGTAAGCGGAAGGTAAAAATGCAAATAGACTGCGTTTACATACAATAAAAAATGTATTATTATTTTTTATAAGCTAAAATAAAATTTACGATCCAGGGATTGTCGCCATTTTTTCTTTTGAGTAATACGACCGCCATCTCGGAAAAATGGTAACCAAAAACGGTTTTTACTTCCTTGTACACGGAGTAAAGGAAGTAGGTACCTATTGTAATCGCGAAAAATTTTGGTTCTCAGATTTTGACGAAAATATCCGTTTTGACCTTTTCTGAATACATTATGACTAGTTTCGTCGTGACGTCTGTACGTATGGACGGACGTACGTACGGACGGACGTACGTACGGACGTATGTATGTCGCATAACTCAAATACGGTTAGACGTAGAAAGTTGAAATTTTGTATTTAGGACTGTTATAGCATCTATAAACCGGAAGTAGTACTTTTTTGAAATATTTCGATAAATATTTAATTTAAGACAAATGTTTTTATTTTAAATGAAAGATTATGTGATTATTACCTACAATCGGTATTTTATAAATATTTTTGTATCTGCTATCATTTAAGAATAATTAAAGTATATATTTATAATTTAGTATTTCGGTATCTTGTAGTCCATGATCGATTAACATTTGATACTACGTAAAATTTAAATAATTATGACATGAGTGACAATAGTAAAATATGCTTTATATCTTCTTCTGCAGTTTAAATAAAATGACTAAAATATATTTGTGAGTATAGTAGCAGTAGTAGTAGTACTTATATATTAATATATTTGTATAATAAGTTAAAAGAATAAAGTCAGATTTTTTATATTATTCTACATTTTAGTTATTAAGAAATGGATGAACAGTTTAATAGGCGTACAAGGAAGTCATGTGGTGTCCACGTCAGATTTTTTCACTGTAAATTCTTAACGGTTCCGCATATTAAAAAGTTTCAAATAGAAAACAAAGATATTGAAATTATCTTTAAAAAAGATCCGAAAGGTCATACTCAATGTCTGTTATAAGTAGTTATATTAGGTTAGAAATTAAAAATAATTATTTCAAATTGTCGCAAAAATACAAAATTAACCAAAAACATAGTTTTTCGTTAGTCGTTTATACTGAAGCTTTTAGTGACTCTATTTTCACTTCGGTAGATGAATGTTTTATCTAAGGCCATCGTTAGTGGGGTAGGGGAGGCGATATTTACGTATTTTTGTATTCATTTTGGCTATTAACAAATCCATACACCTTTATAACGTATCCCAACGAGAACATGATTGCGGTGGCTCCGCATTTTAAATTAATACTAATAATTAATAAAAATAATTTTTGTACATGCTTCCTTTAATCATAAATAACGTTTACGCAAATTGACTCTTTAAGGAAATTTTTTATCCCTAATGTATAGGCGGTTTGCACATATCGAGCATGAGCGCCTCTAGTGGGAGATTCGGCAAAAGTATTAGGTATACAACACGTTTGAATGTTTAATTCATTTCCGATTTTTCATTTCCAATAAAATGAGCACTGGTTCCCAGCGCTTTTCGTCAATTCTCAAAATACAATTAATAAATAGATTATAAAACGTGATAAAATATGTTTACAGTTATGTAGGTATCTACTTACGAAATTCGTTTTACTCTGTGAATCCAAATTTTACATCTCTCGTCCTCATACCATCTTATTATAGAATCTTAGAACAGAACTGGTTACCATAATATTAATGCATTTTTTCCCGCCAGGGCGGCGCTGACTACTCATGTGCAAACCGCCTATAGGAAAATATTAGCACTACGTAGATATAACATAAATTTCCAACATTTAATTAAATCCTAAAATTACTTTGTTTTCTCTCGAAAAAAATCTTCAAATATCTGCTGAACTGAAACCCTACAAAATTTAATCTAATGTCTAAGAGAAAAATGTCCAAGGACTCGAATGCTGAAACCCGGATATCGATATTTCAATTCGTTTAGCAATGACAGTTGATTAAACACAATTTTTTTTAAATTAAAAATTTATTTGTACTCTATCGGCAAATTTGTTTAAATTTAGACTAAACCAAAGTTCACCAAACTAGGAAAATAATATTCCATATAGAGAAATAATCCAGCAATCGAATTCTGGAATCCGCAAGTCCATATTATAATTCATTAAAAAATTACACCTATATTTGTACGAGGAGACATAATAACGAACATATTTAAAATAATTGAAAATTATGTAAATTGTTACGTGTTTTTACGCTAGTATCGTACCTTTTACCTTCCTGAAATTGTATCAGTTTATTTTCTTATTTTCTACTTCATTATGTTCTATTAAACTAATCTTATTTCTTTCTTATACTAGTCTTCAGTTTTGTTGGTTATGATTATTTTGACATTAGTTAATTAATTCAAACTGTTATTTTCGTTAGTGATTTTTGTTTATAATTTTTCAGTTACTTTCTTGTCGGTATGGCAGTTTTCGCTTCTCTTCTTGTCGTTCCTCTCGTCTATGTGCTTCGATTGCCGCCAGAACGCGCCCTCTTCGTTTTCGAATCTTTGATTCTCGTGGCGCGAAATTTTGACGATCTGTTGTCCTTTGTTCACCCTCTTTTGTCTCTTTCTCGCCTTTTTGCAGGGAATACTTAGGCGTACGCGCGTACGCACAAGCAGGATTTGGAAAGATTGTTCTGAGTCTCAACAAGTGATTGTTGCAAGTGTGCGTAAAAGAGTAACCGCCCTGAGACTAAGATCACACGTTTTTGAGAAAAAGTTTTCCATTTGTTTCGAGTGAAACTTCCGTTATCGGGATCTGGATCTCTTTCCCAGTTTAATTTTCGCGAGCGTTAATTTTGAGTCGTGAGTTTTGCGTCTAACGCCGCGGAGTACCCTAGAGGGGATTCGTGTGTGACCTTTATCTTGAGCTGTGAGCTCTCCGACCACTCCACCGAGTTTGGCAATCCACCAGCCGTAGGGACAAATTCTCGAGCCCTAGAGTGAGCCCTTAATCTTTGCCATTTTGTCCGTCGTTACCTCCTGAGTCAGCATTCGTCCAGCTGTCCAGACCGCTGCAGGGACTACGAGAGGCGTCAGATAAGTGTGGTGTTGTGTGTGTTTAAGTCATTTGTGTGTTTTGGATTTTTCTAACTTGTTTATTAAGAGGAAAAACCCTCACGGTCACGTGACAGTTAACCACCGTTACTTACTTTTAGTACTGAGCCTGTGTAAGCACTCCGTTACTTTATTTTACTTAGCTTCAAATATTACATTTCATCTTTTTGTAGTTTATTTAATACGTTGTTATTTATTTCCTTGTTAAACGTGGATGTTTGCGTTGAGCGCTTTTGTTTGTTCTGCGCGACCACTCCCACCAATTTTGTTTGTAAACCAACTGGCCAGTTTAGGTAGTTAGGGCCCTTCTAGTACCCAGGTTAGGAAGGTAGGTTTCCAGGGCCGGAATTGGAACACGCACCCGTTTGGTTTAGTTTCTATTCTGTTTTTTTTAGCGCCGTTGGCATCTGCGTTATTTTGTTTTGTTTGTTTCTACAGTATTTTTGCTTATTAAATTTTTGGTGTCACATTCCGTATTATTTTGTTTTGTTTATTGTTTTCAGTCAATAAATCAGCTAGTGACACTATTTACGAATTTAATTATTGTTACTTAAACAAACAAACCTCACGCTGTCCTGCCTCTCGCTCTCTTTCAGCTGTTTAGGTTTTCAGGGAATCGCGATCTCGCAGCTACCGCAACTTAGCGGGTGAGCGCAGAACCTTTGTTGGTTGCGTGGCGCCCGTTTTCAAATTTTTGAACCACCCCTTCTTCCACTGAGAAGCCGGCACTCGCCCCGTGAGATCTTTGTGACGACCAGCCCGCCTGGTACGTCACAAATTGGCGCCCAACTTTCTAGTTAGTTTAGTTTTGGTTTCATGTTTCGTCTTTTATTAGTTTTCTTCGTACTCGTGTAGGTCGAGTTTAGGTTAATTCAGTTAGTTTCTTTAAACTTAATTTAGGAGTATATAGGTATAAGTACAAATGTACGTAGATTTAGTTGAAACTTAAAAATTTATTTCGTTATTTTTGTACAATTTTGTTTGGCTTCACCATGGATCTAAAATTAGAGGTAAATCGGCTACTTGCTCCGGCGTTATCGTACGAATTAGTACTTCGTGGTATTCCTGTTCCTGATAAAGTCGAGGATAAAATAAAATTGCTCAGAGAGCAGTTAAAAACCGAACGTGTTGGTGAATCCTCCACTGCTCTTGAGTCACCATTTTTGCCGGAAGCTGATCTGAAAATCTGTGAGAGCATATTAGATAGTTTAAAAAAAGACCTAGATAAGTTCGATACAAATAACATTCAGAACGAATTCGCGCGAATAGGTTCTCGTCTTAAACATGTCAAATTGCGATTAGGGCGCATTATTAGTAATGTAGCTAAGGAAAAAGAGAGCGTAAAACAATTAAATGAAACTTGCCAAGAGTTAATTAAAACATTACGCGCTAAATATTCTACTGAAGCTTCCGCATTTTTAATCTTAGAGCATGAAAAGTCTATAAACGAACCAGAGTCTGAGGAACCTGTGAACGATAATCAACCGGAGGCCGCGTCCAGTCCTCGACAGCCAGAACCGGACTTTGAAACTCGACTAACCAGAGCCATTGAAAGTATATCAATGAATTTATCTATTCCGCGCTATGAGCCAACAGAACGCGTCGAAGCGAATAGATCTCCATTATACAAATGGAATATAACGTACGATGGCGGCCCTGAATTATCGAGTTTCCTGGAAAAGATTGAAGAATTTCGTATCGCGCATGGTGTCAGTAAAAATCAACTTTTCGCTTCAGCGACGGAATTATTTGTAGGAAATGCGTTAACTTGGTTTAGGGCCAAACGTAATACTATTACTACATGGGAACAGCTTGTTAAAGCGTTAAAGTCGACATTTCTTCCATGCGATTATGATGATATATTATGGGAAGAGATTCGAAATCGACCCCACGTAGAGAGGAAAGAGCCTTCGTATTTATAGCCAGTATGGAAGTACTCTTTTTGCGTTTGGAAGAAATTCCGGATGAGTCACAACGACTAAAACATACGTCGCAATTTATTACCGTATCTGCAGCAAGGCTTATCTAGAGATAAATTTCAAACAGTGGCACAATTAGATGCGGCATGTAAAGAGCTGGAAGATATTAAAATTCGAACTCAAAGATTTAAGTCTCCACCTCCCCCTAATCGTTCGTTTGAGCCTGATCTAGCATACCGTCGCGAAAAATCAGACTATCGTACAGCTACCGTAAGTGCGCAACCAGTCGCTGAGAGTTTTCCGAGCACTTCTCGTGCACCAATGAAATGTTGGAATTGCGACCAGACGGGGCATAGATCCTCCGCTTGCAATCAGCCTCAACGTAAGCACTGCTATCGCTGTGGTAAACCCAACGTTACTACTCGATCCTGTCCCAAGTGTGCGGGAAACGGACGAGTGGGACGCTAAGCGGTCGTGTCGCGTCTCCCGTGTCTAGTAGTTCGCCGGCCACTAATCAAACAGAAAAAAATGTAGCTATAGTAAATTATATACTGCAACATCTCGAAGACTCAGCGTCCTTACCTTGAGATTTCAGTGTTTGGAAAGAAATTTTTAGGACTTCTAGATTCCGGAGCCTCGTGTTCAATTGTAAGTGGAATAGGTTGGGAATCTCTGAAAGATTTGAATGTGTTACTTGATACTAGTGATTCTCCTTCATGTCAAGTAGCAAACGGTAAGCAATGCTCATCGATAGGTGCGGTTACATTACCTGTAGTGTTGATGAATAAATTACGGCTCATAAGATTACTTGTAGTACCCGCTATCGCGACTCCTGTTATTTTAGGAATGAATTTTTGGAACACTATGGGTATTGTTCCCGATTTGCGGTGTGATGAATGGAGGTTTACTGCACATATAGACTCAATTAACATAGAATCTGCCATGATCTCACATTCAGATTTAAACAGTAGTCAACAACAATACAACAACGGTACTACCCCGTCTCACCTACAGTACAAAAACACATAGATCTAGAGTTAGATAAAATGCTGAAAAATGATATAATAGAACCTTCTAGTAGCCCGTGGTCGTCACCGATTTTGATGGTGCCGAAAAAGGATAAATCTTACCGTTTTTGTGCAGATTTTCGCAGACTCAATAAAGTCACAAAAAAAGACGCGTATCCCATCCCGTATGTCTCAGCAATTCTTGATCGGCTCAAAAAAGCGAAATATTCGTCGTCATTAGACATTAAGTCGGCCTACTGGCAGATAGTCGCGAATATACGGCGTTTACGGTCCCAGGTCGCGGGTTATTTCATTTCAAAAGGATGCCGTTCGGGTTATCTAACGCCCCCGCTGTGTGGCAACGGCTGATCGATAGAGTTTTAGGGCCAGATCTAGAACCGCACGTCTTCGTTTACTTAGACGATATAATTGTTTTATCAGAAGATTTTAATCAACACATGAATATATTAGGGAAAATTTTTGATAGACTATTTGCAGCAGGTTTGACTCTAAGTAAAGAAAAATGTCAGTTTTGTAGGCCGGAACTGAAATACCTGGGCTATGTTGTAAACAAAAACGGATTGCAGGTTGATCCAGAAAAAGTACAGGCTATTCTAGACATACCGACTCCTTCTAATGTTTCCGATGTCCGTAGATTTTTGGGAATGGCATCGTGGTATAGACGTTTCGTTAAGGATTTTGCAACAATTAGCGTACCACTGTCGTCCTTGCTACGGAAAAAGCAAAAGTGGCATTGGTCTACGGAATGCCAAGAATCCTTTCAGCGCCTAAAAGAATGCTTGATTTCGGCACCAATATTAGTATGTCCGGATTTTAACCGCCCTTTTGTAGTTCAGACGGACGCTAGCGCATTCGGGTTAGGGGCAGTTTTGCCACAAACTGTCGAGGACGTTGAGCACGTGATTTGTTTTCTGAGTCGCTCATTGAGTAAACCAGAAAGAAATTATTCAGTCACAGAAAGAGAGTGCTTAGCCGTCGTATGGGCACTGGAGAAACTCCGTCCATATCTTGAAGGATCAGAATTTCATGTAATTACAGATCATCACTCATTAGTCTGGCTGAATAAAATCGAAGATCCGTCCGGAAGATTATGCAGATGGGCTTTGAAATTACAACATTATAATTTCAATATTATACACAGAAAGGGCAAAGAGCATGTAGTACCGGATTGTCTGTCTCGCGGAGTAGTTGCTGCAGATCAAATCGATATAGTGCCAGATACAAAAATCACGGATAAATGGTACTCATCACTCATGACACGAGTCACGACCTTTCCAAGGAAGTATCCAAAATGGCGTGTTGCCGATGGGGTTCTCCTAAAATACATAGAAGTAAACATACCTGAACTTGCTGCAGAAGATGATTACTGGAAGCGTGTAGTGCCGAAAAATGAGCGTAGAGCACTATTAGAAAAAGCACATGACCACATGTGTCGCACAAAAGGCTGTGCAACAGCGCGCTCCAGGGTTTATGGGCTCGCGGCCGCAAATCTCGCGACCATTTCAGCTGATAAGCACGGATCTGATCGGACCACTACCCCCTTCCTCTCGCGGATATCGCTATATTCTCGTTGTTGCTGATTTTTTCAGCAAATTTGTGTTAACATTTCCACTGCGGGCTGCAACAGCACAATCTCTCGTTCGTAATATAGAAGAACAAGTTTTCTTAATGTTTGGGGTACCGCAATATGTCATTTGCGATAACGGAAAGCAGTATCGGAGTCGAGATTTTCAGAATCTTTGTGATAAATATAACATTACGATAATGTACAACGCTTTATATCATCCGCAGAATAACCCGTCTGAAAGAGTAAATCGTGTGATAAAAACGATGTTATCATCGTATGTCGGTCAAAACCAACGGACGTGGGATATTTACCAGCCAGCGGTAAGTTGCGCTATACGAACTCTAACCCACGAAGCGACTAATCATATACGCCCTTCTTCATTAACTTCGGACGCGAACATGTAATATCGGGGGAAGAATATAAACCTGGTTCAGTTGATGATCTCGGTCGCATGGACTATGATCGGCGCAACATAACAGAAAAACGCCCTGCAGTTTTTGAAATATTATATAATGACATTCGTAAACGTTTAGATCGTGCTTACCTCCAAAGTAAATATCATTATAATTTAAGAGTAGAGTATCATGTTGGTCAGTCTGTTTGGCGACGCAATTTTGCGCTTTCGAATGCCGCAGAGTAATTTGCAGGAAAATTAGCACCTAAATATGTTGGTCCTTTTACCATCAGAAAAAAGTATCGAGTACTACGTATGAATTAGGTGATCACAAAGGCAAAGAGAAAGGAATTTGGCACGTGAAAGATTTGAAATCCGGACCTACGGATAATATAAGCGATGGAGACGACGAAAATGATTCATGATGAAAGCCATAATTTAGTTAGTTTAGTACCTTTCGTCTTTAATATATATTTGTTCTTCCTCATACTAGCCTGAGTAGTAACGGAATGAGAAAAAATTTTAAGAAATTTTTCCTCACGGAAGTGGAGGGGGAGTTGTTACGTGTCAAACGCTAGTATCGTACCTTTTACCTGCCTGATATTGTATCAGTTTATTTTCTTATTTTCTACTTCATTATGTTCTATTAAACTAATCTTATTTCTTTCTTATACTAGTCTTCAGTTTTGTTGGTTATGGTTATTTTGACATTAGTTAATTAATTCAAACTGTTATTTTCGTTAGTGATTTTTGTTTATAATTTTTCAGTTACTTTCTTGTCGGTATGGCAGTTTTCGCTTCTCTTCTTGTCGTTCCTCTCGTCTATGTGCTTCGATTGCCGCCAGAACGCGCCCTCTTCGTTTTCGAATCTTTGATTCTCGTGGCGCGAAATTTTGACGATCTGTTGTCCTTTGTTCACCCTCTTTTGTCTCTTTTTCGCCTTTTTGCAGGGAATACTTAGGCGTACGCACAAGCAGGATTTGGAAAGATTGTTCTGAGTCTCAACAAGTGATTGTTGCAAGTGTGCGTAAAAGAGTAACCGCCCTGAGACTAAGATCACACGTTTTTGAGAAAGAGTTTTCCATTTGTTTCGAGTGAAACTTCCGTTATCGGGATCTGGATCTCTTTCCCAGTTTAATTTTCGCGAGCGTTAATTTTGAGTCGTGAGTTTTGCGTCTAATGCCGCGGAGTACCCTAGAGGGGATTCGTGTGTGACCTTTATCTTGAGCTGTGAGCTCTCCGACCACTCCACCGAGTTTGGAAATCCACCAGCCGTAGGGTCAAATTCTCGAGCCCTCGAGTGAGCCCTTAATCTTCGCCATTTTGTCCGTCGTTACCTCCTGAGTCAGCATTCGTCCAGCTGCCCAGACCGCTGCAGGGACTACGAGAGGCGTCAGATAAGTGTGGTGTTGTGTGTGTTTAAGTCATTTGTGTGTTTTGGATTTTTCTAACTTGTTTATTAAGAGGGAAAACCCTCACGGTCACGTGACAGTTAACGACCGTTACTTCCTTTTAGTACTGAGCCTGTGTAAGCACTCCGTTAGTTTATTTTACTTAGCTTCAAATATTACATTTCATCTTTTTGTAGTTTATTTAATACGTTGTTATTTATTTCCTTGTTAAACGTGGATTTTTTTGTTCGGGTTTTGAAGGGTACGAAAAAAGATCATCCTATTCTGAGTTTACCCCCTTAAAGTAGAGCCACTATGAGTTTTTCCCCCGAAAAAATCGTCTAATTTAGTTGAAAAGTCGCTGAGTTATGTGCAAAAAACAAAAAAATGCCTGTTTTTTGAAAAAAATCCATAACTTTGTGCCAAATCATCGCAGGAACTTCGTTCTTTGAGTCCTGCACAGGGAATTGAACAAATTTTAGTGCCCTTTTGGTGGATCAAGTCAAAAAAAATGTTTAAACTCCGTGCACATCGTCAAAGTTGAACATTTTAAAAATTAAAATTCTTTTTTTTTGAACATGTGTGCTACAGGGGGCGGAAGGGGTTGCGCTTAAGTTTGCATGCATTACTTTAAAGTAGACACTTCAAAGTTTCTCGCCCTAGATTCATCGAAATCGTTTGAAAATACACCGAGTTATGGCGGTTTGAAAATGGTCGATATTTTTACGAATTTCAAGTGTTTCATATTTTTTTTCGCCAATATATAATCGATTTAAATTAGGGGTATCTGTAAACAGATTGGTCGGCAATGTTGAAAGTAAATTATTTTGCAGGGATATAATAGTTACACTTGTCATGTTTCTAAATGCATCACTTTCTACAAGAGAAATTATACAAAATTGTATTAAAATAATTTGTAATTTATTAAAGGAAATAAATTGATTTTGTTTAAGATTTGGCACACTTTGACCTAAAACAAATAGTTAATTGTTAACCTACTAAATAATAAGTTTTGAGAAGTATCTAACGTACCATACATATCAAGAACTTGCGTATTTGCAGGTAGAATGCTTGCGTCTGGAATTTAAGTAAATGTGTATTTTTTTTACATCTAGATGTTTTCAAACTTATCCACGACCCGCCGTATGCGCCATCACTTGTGTAACAGTCGCACGGCCCACACTCCAGCGCCTGGGCCACGGCACAACTTAATATCAACAACCAAGGTAAAGGACAGCTACACACCATGTTCAAATTGCTCTGTTAGGATCGGTAATAAACGTGCTGATATTTATACTTCGTTAGGGGAGACCGGGGATGGTTTGGACACGGGGATACAATGGACATGCTTAAATTTTCCTCCCTAATATAGATTATGTTGTCGTGACTGGGTTTTATTGTTCGTTCTTATGTAAATAAAGTAGCTGACAAAAGCATAAAGTAAGATTGTTTTACAATACAGTTATACGTATCAATTCATTGCCTATGCGATTTTTTTGCATGTAATAATGGCTAATGGAAATATGCCCGTAGGTTTCAAGCAGATCCAGTATACCTACTGATCAGATTTTAAAGCGAGAAATTTGTCATCGTGTTTCTTTGGGGATACAATGGATATCTGTTCAATCTATTCCCGGATATTTAGTTTTTTATAAGCGATTGCTACCTTCCAATCGTTTCCAACTGAAGATGTATCCTTCGTGACATTTTCGCAGGTGATTTTGGTCCTGCTGAAAGTCATAGTGAACAAGCGTCCTATGTTCAAGTATATATTTTACTTCAACACAAACCTAGAGTTTCGTTTGCAATAATTTTTCATTGTTTCCTTTTTGATGTGTTTTGTTCTGTATTTTTGGAGTTTACTCCTTTAGAATCGATTTTCATATAAGGCGCCCGGTATTGAAATTTTATGAGGAGTGAAATCAAACGTTAAACGTTAACTAAAAGCGTAACGTTTTTATTATTGGAGTGGCCAAAAATGGAACTTATAGCCATACCTATTAAATAAAATTTTTGATTCCCACATAAATTCTTACCTGATGTGAGGTGGTCAAGAACGGTACCGATGGCCATACCTATTAAATAAAATTTTTGATTTCTACATAAATTCTTACCTTATGTGAGGTGGTCAAAAACGCTACCTATGACCATACCTATTAAATAAAATTTTTGATTCCCATATAAATTCTTACCTGATATGAGGTGGTCAAGACTGGTACCTATGGCCATACCTATTAAATAAAATGTTTGATTCCCACATAAATTCTTACCTGATGTGAGGTGGACAAAAACTCTACCTATGGCCATACCTTTTAAATAAAATTTTTAATTCCCACATAAATTCTTACCCGATGTGAGGTGGTCAAGAATGGTACCTATGGCCATACCTATTAAATAAAATGTTTGATTCCCACATAAATTCTTACCTGATGTGAGGTGGTCAAGAATGGTACCTATGGCATACCTATTAAATAAAATTTTAGATTCCCATATAAATTCTTACCTGATATGAGGTGGTCAAGACTGGTACCTATGGCCATACCTATTAAATAAAATATTTGATTCCCACATAAATTCTTACCTGATGTAAGGTGGTCAAAAACTCTACCTATGGCCATACCTATTAAATAAAATTTTAAATTCCCACATAAATTCTTACCCGATGTGAGGTGGTCAAGAATGGTACCTATGGCCATACCTATTAAATAAAATTTTAGATTCCCATATAAATTCTTATCTGATGTGATGTGGTCAAGACTGGTACCTATGGCCATACCTATTAAATAAAATTTTTGATTCCCACATAAATTCTTACCTGATGTGAGGTGGTCAAGAATGGTACCTATGGTCATACCTATTAAATAAAATTTTAGATTCCCATATAAATTTTTACCTAATGTAAGGTGGTCAAGACTGGTAGCTATGGCCATACCTATTAAATAAAATTTTAGTTTCCCATATAAATTCTTACCTGATGTGAGGTGGTCAAGACTGATACCTATGGCCATACCTATTTAATAAAATTTTTGATTCCCACATAAATTCTTACCTGATGTGAGGTGGTCAAGAATGGTACCTATGGCCATACCTATTAAATAAAATTTTTAATTCCCATATAAATTTTTACCTGATGTGAGGTGGTCAAGAATGGTACCTATGGCCATACCTATTAAATAAAACTTTAGATTCCCATATAAATTCTTACCTGATGTGAGGTGGTCAAGACTGGTACCTATGGCCATACCAATTAAATAAAATTTTAGATTCCCATAGAAATTTTTACCTAATGTAAGGTGGTCAAGACTGGTAGCTATGGCCATACCTATTAAATAAAATTTTAGTTTCCCATATAAATTCTTACCTGATGTGAGGTGGTCAAGACTGATACCTATGGCCATACCTATTAAATAAAATTTTAGATTCCCATATAAATTCTTATCTGATGTGATGTGGTCAAGACTGGTACCTATGGCCATACCTATTAAATAAAATTTTTGATTCCCACATAAATTCTTACCTGATGTGAGGTGGTCAAGAATGGTACCTATGGTCATACCTATTAAATAAAATTTTAGATTCCCATATAAATTTTTACCTAATGTAAGGTGGTCAAGACTGGTAGCTATGGCCATACCTATTAAATAAAATTTTAGTTTCCCATATAAATTCTTACCTGATGTGAGGTGGTCAAGACTGATACCTATGGCCATACCTATTTAATAAAATTTTTGATTCCCACATAAATTCTTACCTGATGTGAGGTGGTCAAGAATGGTACCTATGGCCATACCTATTAAATAAAATTTTTAATTCCCATATAAATTTTTACCTGATGCGAGGTGGTCAAGAATGGTACCTATGGCCATACCTATTAAATAAAACTTTAGATTCCCATATAAATTCTTACCTGATGTGAGGTGGTCAAGACTGGTACCTATGGCCATACCAATTAAATAAAATTTTAGATTCCCATAGAAATTCTTACCTGATGTGAGGTGATCAAGACTGGTACCTATGGCCATACCTATTAAATAAAATTTTAAATTCCCACATAAATTCTTACCCGATGTGAGGTGGTCAAGAATGGTACCTATGGCCATACCTATTAAATAAAATTTTAGATTCCCATATAAATTCTTATCTGATGTGATGTGGTCAAGACTGGTACCTATGGCCATACCTATTAAATAAAATTTTTGATTCCCACATAAATTCTTACCTGATGTGAGGTGGTCAAGAATGGTACCTATGGTCATACCTATTAAATAAAATTTTAGATTCCCATATAAATTTTTACCTAATGTAAGGTGGTCAAGACTGGTAGCTATGGCCATACCTATTAAATAAAATTTTAGTTTCCCATATAAATTCTTACCTGATGTGAGGTGGTCAAGACTGATACCTATGGCCATACCTATTTAATAAAATTTTTGATTCCCACATAAATTCTTACCTGATGTGAGGTGGTCAAGAATGGTACCTATGGCCATACCTATTAAATAAAATTTTTAATTCCCATATAAATTTTTACCTGATGTGAGGTGGTCAAGAATGGTACCTATGGCCATACCTATTAAATAAAACTTTAGATTCCCATATAAATTCTTACCTGATGTGAGGTGGTCAAGACTGGTACCTATGGCCATACCAATTAAATAAAATTTTAGATTCCCATAGAAATTCTTACCTGATGTGAGGTGATCAAGACTGGTACCTATGGCCATACCTATTAAATAAAATTTTTGATTCCCACATAAATTCTTACCTGATGTGAGGTGGTAAGGTGGTCAAGAATTTTACTTATGACCATACCTAATGCAGAATAATACCGTACGCAGATGTTTACCAAGATGAAGATTTTTCCCTTGAAAATTTGGGAGCCTTTACATTAGAAAGTCTTCAAATTAGCTTTTAATACTTAAAATCATTTACTTTTGTTTGTTATGTTTTACTGCTGGTTTTTCATTTGTTATTGGAGTTTACTCCTTAAGGATCGATTTTCATATAAGGCGCCCGGTATTGAAATTTTATGAGTGAAATCAAACGTTAAACGTTAACTTAAAGCGTAACATTTTTATTATTAATTATTAGTAATGATAATGATGACAATACGTAACAACCCACCCGGAATGATGTTTAATAGATTGATAATTAATGTATAACTTATGTAAGGTAGATTCTTTATACTTGTGTAGCTGTGTCAAGCATTCATTCAGATAATAGAATTGATGTGGTGAATTCATAAAGGTGAATTGTATGTGTATTTATTGTTAACAATAATTATATTCATATACAGTGAAGTGAATAATGAAACTATATAGACTTCGAACTGCTCGAACACCCGACAACAGATCCTGTTTCCCGAAAGTTTTTTATCACAACGTAATCGATTTTCGGTCCGGAACTACTTGACGATTCGATTCGATTCCAAATTCCCCGTCGTCAAGCAGTTCCGGACTGAAAATCGATTACGTTGTGGGTAAAAAACTTTCGGGAAACAGGATCTGTTGTCGGGTGTTCGAGCAGTTCGAGGTCGTCCACCTCTCTTCCTGACAACAGATCCTGTTTCCGCGTATGTATGCTTCAACGGCAAAAGCGCGTTGCTCGTTCGTCCACATTATGTTTACAACTGAAACTTTTGTAACGTAAACTGAATATATACCGGCCGCTATACACGCCATTCCCATCCTTTTACAACCTCTGCTCGCTTCACAATTCTCTATTAAAACTAGGGAGGTTGTTTTGCCCCACCTTGTATAATACTTTACCGAATCAATATGAAAAATGTAAATAGCATAAAAATACATACATGCTTTCAGTATTATAAGAGCTGCGTTTATTTACCATCTTTGCCTTATTGCATATTCAAAGACAATCGTATTTAAGGAGTAAACTCCAGTCGTGCGTCGGAGCTGACACACACACACACACACACAATTTTTATTGGTTTTCAATGTTTGGCTAATAGGAAACGAATTAAACGTATGTCTGTTACCTATTAGTTGTTTTCATACCATCCCTAATAATTGTTGTCCAAAAGGAACTCCACACCAGGGGATAGATTGGACAAATGCAGTGCTGGCATTAATTACCCCTGTTCTGAAAAATAATTACTAAGGACCGAGGTAAACATCATCACAAATTAATTATTTAAATTAAAGACTAGAATCAAATGGTACTATATTAATGCAAAAAGTGTTAAATTATTTATATATTCTTATTTATTGAAAATCAATTCTACAGAATAAAATACCAATTACAGGACGATTATATGATAACAAAAAATATGAATAAATAGTTATTTGTGTACCAAGGCTGTAAAAGTGATCTTTATTGTCCGAATCTTAAGTTTGCAGCCGTAGCGTAGGCCAAGGCCAGCAATTCAGGTGAGGTTAAAAACACTTTTACGCCGAGGTGTACACAGCATTGTTTAAATGACTATCAAAAAAAATTTATAAATTTATTTTTTTTACATAATATTTACAACTGGCCCTGTATGGACCAACCAGAAAATTTGATATAATTATGTGGCATGGCAGGTAAGCTACCAATGTAGCTTCCTCTATATTTACTTATGTGACTTAATATAATTATTACATTACATACACTTGAGGTCTAGGGGTTTGGTTCTCTTGAGTCTTCGTGGGTCTTCTTCATTGTTTAGCAAGTTGACCGCTAGTTCATTTGGATGGTCGTTCAGCTTGTTTTCATGATTTGTGGCATATTGCCGGATTTGATCTTGGACGTATGAGATGTTGAAATCCTTGTGGAGTATGTGGTTGCTCACGTACCAGGGAGGGTTTACTATCATTCTTAACACTTTATTTTGAAACCTCTGAATAATGCTCGTATTTGTCTTTTTGGCGCAACCCCACAGCTGTATGCAGTAGGTCCAGATAGGGACAAGAATAGTTTTATAGAGACGTAATTTGTTTTCCAGTGATAATTGTGACTTCTTACCTAGAAGCCAGTACATTTTCCTAACTTTCATGTCTAGTTGTTTCCGTTTGGTCTTAATATGCTCTTTCCATATCATTCTTTTTTCCGAGTGTCATGCCTAGGTTAGTGTTGCCACGAGACGAGACAAACGAGATGTCTCGTCTCGTCGCGCCTACTGTTTATCTCGTCTCGGCGATATTTTATCTCGATTTTCGAGACGAGATAACAGAAGCCGAGATAGGGTCGAGACGAGACGAGACGTCTCGAATGTCTCGATTATGATAATAAGTTAAGTAGATTAATTAGATGTTCATGTATTTGTGTGCTAGATCCATAATGTGTATGTGCTATATTATTATATTATTATATATTAGACATGTGCTTACGTACTGGAACTTGCAAGCAAGCAAAAGTATAGGATTTTGTTTCTGCAAATAATTTATTTATTTAATACCAAGAATGCTGGAGAAGTGAAGCAAATTTAGGTTTGTTTGAAAGGTAAACACTAAAATAAAATGCAGAATAATATTTGTTTTATTTTGGATTACTATTGTACAAAAATAAACTTTCGCAGATAGACAAAGTGCTATCTTATTGACAGCTGGCAGTCTGTGAAGTGTAACTTTTGGTGCCTAGGCAATATGATAGTCATATTCCTTGTCCTTATGAGGTAAAGCTTTAAAATTATGTACTCGTTTCATTTTACACTAAGATTCACTCACAAGTCACAAAAGTCACGACCAATAGTAGGTACAAAGAAACTTCAAACGTCAAGCACATGGCAGTGTTTCAGGGGCGCACTCAAGGGGGGGGGCTCGTGGGGCTTGAGCCCTCCCCAGACGACTGGACTTTTTTCAATTTTTTTCATTAAACATTTTAAACATTATGTAAGATTATTAAGGTTCACTGAAGACTAAAAATAATCGCCTTTTTTCTGTTTTTATGATTATCTTACATTCAAATAATTCAAATATACAATAATATACACTCCGTATAACGTATGTGTACGATTATTGGGATATTTTAATAAGAATGCGAACTTTGTAGTGAAATTTTGAACTTAAACAATAAACAATGGTGCACTTGGGAGTGAAACTAAAAAGATGAAACTGAATTAACATATTCATAATTATTTAGCATGTATAGTATATGCTCGCCTACTTAAATTAAATTTTTCTATATAACTGACATGACTCTGCTCAGAGTCGTTCTTATGAAATTACATCAAGAGAGCTGCGACCTGCCGAAAAAACGTGTGTGCACAAAAAAGAGAGTAAAACGTGCAACTGTTTATCTTTAAAAAAATGAAACTTTCAATTTAAAGGTGTTTGACCTTGAATTCGAAAAAAAATTCGTCTGCGGCGCATTTTTCCCTTGTACCGTACTACAGATTTCATTAAAAAATTCTTATTACTAGTCAAATAAAAATATTATTTATTTAAATATATTGGAGCAGTGGTTTGTAAGATTCAATACAAATTAAGAAAAAATTAATATCTCCAGAAATGTAGCTAAGGTTATATCGAAAATGAAGGGGAAGCACAAACATTGAATATGAGACACCGCGAATCGGTTCCAGTGACATCTAGCGGCAGTGAATTAAACTTTTGTACCAAACATGATTATTATTCATAAAAACCGGCTCAAACTTATCGAATCGAGTTAAATTTACGATTTTATATATTATTGTATTGTTCAAATGGCGTGAATTTAAGTATGTATGAATGTATATTGTTCAACAAAATATTTAGAACTTTAAAAACGAGATAAAACGAGACGAGACGAGACAGAGAGTGTCTCGTCTCGGTCGTATCTCGTCTCGGCAAGATTTTGTCTCGGTATTTCGAGAGGAGACAGGTAATTATCTCGTCTCGTCTCGTCTCGTGGCAACACTAGCTACTTTTTCCTTCGTTTCCAGCTCTGTACTGTTTATTTTGATTCGTGGGCATGTGTCTTGCCTACTTGTGAATACAATGTGTGTTGATTTGGTTTCTTTTATTTTTATTCGCCATTCGGAAGCCCAGTTTTCAACTTTCTCAAGGGCTTTTTGTAATGCTTTTACGGGGTCGTCGTCTGTTACGATTATAGCTGTATCGTCAGCGTAGGTGGCGGTTGTGACATTTTCAGAGCATGGTAAGTCCGCGGTGAAGAGTTCGTACAGTATTGGGCCTAGAACGCTTCCTTGGGGTACTCCAGCATTAATTTTTTGTATCTTGGAGAGGGATCCGTGGTGGTTTACTTGGAAGAAGCGGTCATGTAGGTATGACTTGAAAAAGAGGTAGTATTGGTAGGTCCGGTAGTTTATTTTTGATTTTATGTAGTAAACCCGTGTGCCATACGCGGTCAAACGTCTGGCTGATATCTATGAATGCTGCACTGGTTATTTTCCCATTTTGGACTGTTTTCTACTTCATTAACTGAGTCGTCTAATATCAAAACCAGCCAAGTCCATTTATCAAAATTTTGCAGGAAATGAAAAAAACATTTTACAATTATTGCGAAACAATTTTAATAGATTGTTACATAGCAATGGATAAGGTTAAAAAAGGTGATTTAATTTGAATAAACATTTGCAGATAAAACTGGCCATAGGACATTAGATATTTAACTTTTTAATTTGGACTTGGCTGCTTTTGATATAACAATACATGGACTGGGCTGTTTTTGTTCCGGATTATCATAGAATTATCATAAAGCCACAAGTGGTATTAATATTATATTAAATAAAATTAAAATATGTAGTAAGGAAAATTATTTATTTAACTTAAATAATTTAATTACAAATTTTTTAAAAAATCGTAACTGTAAATTATAATTTTAAAAAAGTTAAATTTATGTGAGAAAATTAAACTGTTATGGCATCTTCGTGATGTACACATTCATTTTCGCATTCATTAGTAGTATTGTTGATTGCATCGTCTTCATTGATGGTTGTCCCAAGAATGTTCTTATAATATTGCAAAGAAATATTTTTATTCCATTCTAAACCAAAATGTTTTTCAATTAATTTGCGAACATCTATCAGTTTTTCCTTTTTAGCTGACATACATTTTCCTAATGTATTTGGTTTTATTTCAGCATAAGAATGGTTATTTTATAAAAAAAATTTTCCCACTCCAATGTCTGTCTTATAGTTTGGTTCGCCTCTTAATAAAATATTACCGTTTTTACTACGCACAAAAATAATTATTTTCATTGTAGAAATTTTAAAATGGAAATTATTTACTATTATATTGTTCGCTGCTGATTTCCATTCCTGTATATTCCAATCTTCTTCCCACTGAAGAACTGTTCCTACTTCATTAAAAATACTCTGATACTCCTTAGGTTCAATAATGCATTCAATTTTCTTTAATTTCTTTTCTATTATACCAAACACTCTGTCAGGAGGAATAAAAGAATGACCAGTTACGGAATGAAAGAATGACCAGTTTACAGGGTATATAAACTCAATTTGTTGCCAGGTACAATTGTTTTAAACCCAGAGGCGGATTTAATATATTTTGGGCCCTAGGCAAAATTCTTATTTCGGGCCCCTTATTAAAAAACTGCATAGTATAGTACAATACTTTTTTAATTTTTTTATCTAATAAATAACAACAAAATTACAAAATAAAGTAGAACATATTTCAAAAAAACATACATTAAGTATATAATTATATTTAGTATCACAAAATAGCATTAAAGAAAAGTTACAAACAAAATTTTATTTAAATATTTCACTTCCGCGTTTTAATTTCTGCAAATCTATCAATGATTCCATTGCAATCCATTTTTTCAAGTTCCTCATGCTCTATACATAACAACGACAAAGCCGTTAATTTTATTTGAGCTAGCGTGCTACGTAAATAGATCTTTACACGTTTTAAAACTGAGAATGATCTTTCTCCACTGGCATTTGTAATCGGAAGGGTTAAATAAATTCTTAACATAATATTCACGTTAGGGAAAGTTGAAACTATATTTTTAGTATAAATAAATGCATGCATTTCATATGGCACTTTTAAATTATTTTGTTGAGCAAGAAGAAGAAATTGTTCCAATTCATTATTAAATTCATCTGCATCTATATCTGAATTGTAAAATTCATTTAATTCATTTATTAGGTAAATTAAATTTGCTGTATTTATTTTGCCATCAATAAAAAATATATTAAATTTATCATTTAAATTCTTGTATATTTGCCCTCTTTTATTTAATTCCACTAATAAACTATCACAGAGCACATAAAATGTATCAATTTTAAAATTATTTTTATCACATAATGTTAAGTTTTCTTCGCTACCCGTTCTGTTGTAGATACATAGATCCACAAATCACACATAACACAAATAAAATTTTATCCTAATTATTAGAGAATTTATTATAAGAGTAGTATTGAAATTAAAAAATATATTTCAAATAAGTACAGTAACAGAATTGTTTTTTTCAATAAATTAAAATTTATTACGTCAATAATAAAAAATAAAATAAAATAAGCGAAATTTTTTATTAAGAATCCGGGCCTTCAAATTTTCGGGCCCTAGGCTATTGCCTTTTTTGCCTAGGCCTAAGTCCGCCTCTGTTTAAACCATGTAGCAATCATCGTAAGCATATTATAATTTTTATTCTGTGATCTACATCCATCGGAAATTAATCGTATTGTATCTATATTTTCAAAACTTGAATTACATAAACGATGATAAACTGCAGAACATATTTCATTAGATCCTTTTGGTCGATCCGACTCTAACGACGAATAAATATATTGTTTTTTGTCAACTTGCTGTGCGAAGATCCTTCCACAATCGCAAAATTGTAACAATATAATTGCCTCGAATAATGTGCGGATTGGTCTAGAATTTTTGGCAAAGGTAGGTTTTTCTGACAATCAAATGAAAAATTTTTTCTCTTTCATCCTTCAACATAGAATAAAATGCACTAGGTTTTTTAATTTATTTATGAACTCGTTTTTGGGTAATTAATTCATTTTTCTGTTTGGGATCTTTCTCATTTTTATTATCTCAGTTAATTCTATACATAATGAGCATGCATCTGTTTTTGGTGATCCAAAGCCAATATTAAATTTGGTGTTAATAATTTTGCGGAACAAGCCTTTTTTGACTCTTAGTGTATCGGCAGCTTGTTCATTATAGAAACGCCATAATTTATTTATATTAACGTCACTACTCAAATACATTCTGGCAGATTTTCCTCGACCGTAATGAGAATCAATAGCACGTAATCGTTTTATAAAGTTTATAACTGATTCGTATCTTGTAGAAAATCTTTGGCCGTCTCCCGTTTCTAAAAATGCTTTCATTAGGCCCTGCACTCGATTCTTTTTTATTCCAAGAATATTTAATAATGCTTCTCTACAACCATTAACAACTTTTTTGTCTTTTCTTCTCACGAAATATGACAAAGTCATTCCTTTCGAATTGCGAGCTCCACTTCTTTTTCTGTCTCTTTTGGGAGTATAAACTGAGCAATATTTTAAAATGAAATTATCTTGAAGAATTTTAGTTTTATTTCTATAAAATGCTAAAAGCAAATCCAACTCCGTCATTATTAACTCATTTGAAAATCTTTTTCTTTTCATGGGTACATGTGGGCATTTCTGGCAGTTGTTTTGGTTCATACCTACATTAAAAGATAAAATTTTATTGTCGTAAGAAGTATTATCACTTATCACTAATAATATTGAGGTAAAAATAAACAAAAATGTAAATTAATAAGTCCAAGTTACCTATTTAACTTTTCAACATTTCTTTTCCATGAATCTGGATTCCTAGATTTTTTCTTGGATTATTATATTATTATTGTTAATATAATTGCCTAAATATTAAATAGGTAGATACTATGGCAACAATATATAAACTCAAACAAAATCCTATCAAAATGACATATAACTTCGTTTAGCTAAAATGTACTTGGCTATTTTTGATATAAAATAAATGGACTTGGCTGGTTTTTAAACAAATTCACATTTTCAAACATCAAAAACATGTAGTAAATGGCGGGTTTTGTACAACACGAAGTACTATATGCAAAGATACGTCAATAATCTAATAGATGGCGTAAAAATCTCATTTTTTAAAATAAGTGGAATTGGTGGATTTTGATATTAGACCGAGGTACGTGCGACTGCATCTAAGCATGGCCGTCTCTATTTATCAGGCCGGAGTCTTCACACTGGCAACAGCGCACCGAGTACCGGTAGTGGTCCTACGCGCGCTATACGTTGTATGGAAATTTCTAAAATATGCAGTAAAAACATGGTTAATTATAGAATTTTCAAGTGTATAATTGGACAATGTATAAAATAAATAAGTTTTCACAACATAATAACTTTTCATCTATTGGAAATTTGAAAGTTGTTACGTAACCATCCTTAATTTTGGAATCGTAATTACTTTTGCTTAGTTAAATATCTCACGATACAATTAAGATATCGTTATAATTCTTTTAACAGAATAAAATTTGAACATTTCTCAACACTTCGTATGCTTATACTATATGTCTATTTTAACAAATACAAAAGTTAGCAGCATACTACTTTTTTTACATTATTTATGAACATAGCATCTTTTAAATAATTATTACAATTATATTATAAACAATTTCCAATTAAAAATTTATATTTGTTAAGAACATTGTTATGAAAATAACTGGTAAAAATTTCATTACGATATCTGCAGTAGTTTCTGAGTAATTTAAAAATAAGTTGAAAAAGTAATGTATTCATTTTCGTTCGTTTTGTGAAAATAGGACCGCTAGTCTTGTTGCCATAATGTGCACACTCCGGCCTGATAAATAGAGACGACCGTGATCTAAGTACCATCAGTAGGTAAGGTACATATGAGTTGACTAATTGTAAACACACACACGCCTTACGACAAAGATAATATTATGTACTGATTTTTAACTGTATGTTAGTAAGATCATATATCAAAGTTGAGAAAAAATGTGATAGATAATTTTGTTGAAATTATAATTATTTTATGGGTCACCATCATAAAGCCTCATTTTCATGATGGCGTGGCTGGCGTGGTGTTGAAAAATAAACCAATAGCAGTGCAGCTTTCGCCAAACACCACGCCGCGCTCTGGCGTGGCTGGCGCGGTGTGCGAAGTTCAAAAATTTTAAGTTTTAACGCCGTCCACGCCGCGCAACACATGCGTCTTCTAGATCAGTATTTCTGTTTAACGTACACGCATTGCAACCAAATATTGTTTGATTTATAACAACGTATGTGCGGTAGTGTTTCGAAGCGTTTCACCAATACAAATATTATTTATCTTGACTCTTGACAAGTTCCAGTTGACATACTGTCAATTACAAAATTATTTTGTATTAAATCCTATAAAATCTGTACCTATCAATTTTAATTGTGTAATTTAATTAGTTCCTATTTTTGCATTTGGTTCATCTTTGTTTACTTCTTCTGTTTTATCATTCATTTGTCCTTTGTTCATACAGCTGTCATTCATTTGTTTCCTAAAATTCTAACCTACAAATATATTCATTATTAATAACATTTTAACTTCAGAATTCATTTGAGTACTTATCATTTCATCTGCTGATTTCTTCTTGTTAGTATTTTTACTCAATTTCTTCATAATTATGTTGAGCATATTTATTCCTTTCTGTCAACTCTGTACATCGTTCATAATTATTTAGCGCTACGTTCATTTGCATTATTGTTTAAGTTAGCAGCTGTTATTGAGGTAGGGGTGTCCTTATCTTTTCTCTCTTATTAATTTCTGCTGGGCCGCAACCCTCATCGCGTCCTGGGATTTGGGGTCGTCGGGATTTGGGGTCGTGCGGTTGAGTTTTGGACACGGTTGATTAATTCGGCGCTTTGGCCTTGGTGGTGGATACGAAAAGTGTACGAAGTTACTTAAGTCAATTCTTGTTCAGAAGTTAAAGTACGAATAACGATTTTTTCCTGCTTCTGAAAAAAAGTTAATATTACTGAGTTTTTTTTGTGTGAAGAGTGCTACTAAATAGTAATTTTTGGCATTTCGGTTCAATTGTGTGTGTGAGGCCAAGTTTGCTACCATTTGTGGGTTTTATAGAGCACTCGGATCGAATAAGTAGTCTGGGACTCTTATTTAACGGCATAGTCCGGATTTTTGGCACAAGATTTAACTCCAGTATACTTCTCAGCCGCCAACCATCCCAGGTATATAATTTAATTGTTTTTGACTTAAGTACTTCGTCGTTTTTCAAGTATCATTACTAAGTGTTTGACGCCAGATATCAACCGTGCGTCGTATTCGAACCGTATTGATTCCTTTTCCTTTCAGGCTTTTTGGCTTTGGTCTTCGTTTGGATTTCATCAATTATCGTTTTATTCACTTTCCATTTTCCTGTGTTCGAGTGGTACGAAGTCAGCGTGGTCGCCTAGTTTGCGCGCCATTTTTCCAAATTCGAACCTTCGGCTGCTGTGCTTCGGTTTCATTCGTCACACGAGGTCACCCGACAGCTGCGCGTCAGGAGACAACCACGCCCTCAACGCCACAGCTAAGAACTTTCTATTTATCTCTTTTACTAAATTTTATTTTCAATTTTAAATTTAAATTCTCTTATTCAGAATAAGATTTACAAGTAGTTTAGACACTGTTTTATAATTATTTACATTTTATTGTAACCTGCACTTTCGAGTATTTTAATTGTAAAACTAGGTCAAGCATAATTTATTTAATTAAGTATTTCATTGGGTTCCGAGCCTATGCTTGGCATCCGCATGTGCCAGTGTGGTTCAAGTATCGTCGTAGCCATTAGGGTGTTGTTTATTTTATGTTATCGCGCCTACATTGCGTTCGTTGGTACCATCGACCCGCCGTGTAAAGTTGCGCCTTGATTTCATTTTATTGGCGAATTGGCGCCACCGCCTCTGTAGCTACCGCGAGGACTGTCCAACTGTCGGTTGTGTGTGTGCCATTCCGCTCCCAGGAGCCGTAGTTTAGTTTCAGGATCTTTCCATCAACTCAGTTGTGCTTGTCCTTTAATCTACAATTGTCAACGACACTGTACATACTTTTCCGTAATATTATTATTTATTTGTTAATCTTACCTGCATTTTATGTTTTATTTCGTGTCGTGATTATATTCACCCGCCCATATTTGTTTTCCTTCGAATCCTGCATGGTTTGTCGGTCTACTTCCGTTGGACTGTTGACGCTCAGATCGACTGGCGCCCGCGGAATATTTCACCAGTCGCGTGTTCGAACCACGCCGACTCCACTGAGTTAGCTGAGGTCCAATTCAGGATTCGAACTGGGCTCTAGTGAGTATTTGCGCCGGAAGTACGTAACAAATTTGGCGCCCAACGTGGGGCTCGATTAGCGAAGAGCCATTTTGGGGCTCAATACTATCTTATTGCTGTCGTATCTTCTTTCTTGCTGCTACTCTACTAGCTAAATTTGGCAACTCTTCTTGCTCTTATTGTAGTTTAGTTATAGTTTTGGTATTTACCTAGGTATTAAAGTTTGATTCATTTAGTTAGTTAGGTTATTTTTCATTTAGAGTTAGTATTTTAGATAAATTAGTTATAACATTGGGTTAGGTTAGATATTTGTTTATATTTTAGGTAGTTTTGTCTCCTGTAATAGACAAATTATTACTACGTACATTATGGCCTCTCAAAACGTAAAATTGGATCCACACCGTCTTGTATCGGATGAATTGACGTATGAACTTTTTATTCGAGGCGAGGCAGATGCAGACGTCATGAATTGTGAGCAAAAAAGAGCTTTATTGAGAGATTATTTACGTGCTGAAAAGGTAGGAGAAGCGGTAGACTACCCAGATATACCTTTAGACCCGAAAACTGAATTAGATATCTGTGACAACAAACTTACTAAATTAAGCCAGTTGATAGAAAATTTTGATCACCGGAGATTTCAATCAGAATATTTGAAAATCGGTTCTAGACTTACTCACGTTTACGATAGACTGAATAGAATTACTGAAACCGAGACAGATGCACTACTAAAACAAAAGAAGGAATTGTTGACCCAGCACGCGTCTTTATTAACAAAATTAAAATTAAAATTTGCTGCCAAAGCATCGGCACTGTTTTTAGCGAAACAAGGTGAGCTCAGCGACGAGGAAGTAGTTTCATTAGCGTCAAATAAAGAAGACAATCGTGATAGCCCTAACGCCGTATCTTCATTAGTTTTACCGGTACCAGATCTTACAGTTAATAAACATTATGTTGCGGTTCATAAGTGGAATCTACAGTATGATGGAGATGCGGGCGTATCTAGTTTTTTAGAGCGCGTAGAAGAATTAAGGCAAGCCCGTGGAGTAACAAAAAATCAATTATTCAAGTCCGCTGTTGAGCTTTTTACCGGTCCGGCATTAACTTGGTTCAGATCTAAGAAAGATTCGTTTCAATCATGGGATGACTTAGTATGCGCACTGAAACGGACATTTTTACCCTATAATTATGACTCTAGCCTAATGGACGAGATTAGAGATAGAGTTCAAGGACCTGAAGAACGAGTGGCGGTATATATAGCTAACATGCAAGGACTCTTTAATCGTTTATCAAAAAAACCGACAGAAAGTGAACGCGTGGAACGTATTACGTCCAATCTACACCCATATTTGCAAATGCGTTTAGGTAGGGATAGCTTTGAGACTGTGGATGAGCTAGATGAGATGTGTGGTCACCTCGAGGCCATTCATTTACGCTCGCAAAAATTGAAACCCCCACCACCTGCTAGTCAAACTTTAGAACCTGATTTGGCATACCATCGCCCGCGATCGTTCCCTAAAGTTCATGTAGCTCAAGCTGAGTCAGGTCGAATAAATGTTGACGCTATTGGTCACTCTTCTGTTCCGACAACGAGACAGTGTTGGAATTGTCAACGCATAGGACACTTATCCATAAATTGCTCAGAGCCGCGCCGTATGCACTGTTACCGTTGTGGAAAACCTAATGTAACGTCTCGGAATTGTCCTTCGTGCTCGGGAAACGCTCGTTCGAGGAAATAGGCGGTCGTAATATTTCCTCGCAAGCTTGTGTGAGTACGGCCAAATCTGAAAACCGTAATGTAAATTTATCTAAGCAATTGTCACAGAAATATGCTATACTTAATTTTATTTTGTCACATTTAGAAAACGATGAGAGACCATATTTAGAAGTTTCAATATTCGGGAAAAAGCTTCTAGGTTTATTAGATTCTGGAGCATCACGCTCAATTATTGGTAGTACTGGATGGAACATTTTACGTACTTTAGGTATATCTCTGCAGACACGTGATAATCCGCAATGTAAAATCGCTGATGGTTCCTTTTGCTCCAGTTTAGGTTCAGTTACTCTACCGGTCCAACTTATCGATCGAGTTAAGTTAATTAGTTTTCTTGTAGTACCTGACGTTCCAAACTCAATTATTCTTGGCTTAGATTTACTATTATATTGTTCGCTGCTGATTTCCATTCCTGTATATTCCAATCTTCTTCCCACTGAAGAACTGTTCCTACTTCATTAAAAATACTCTGATACTCCTTAGGTTCAATAATGCATTCAATTTTCTTTAATTTCTTTTCTATTATACCAAACACTCTGTCAGGAGGAATAAAAGAATGACCAGTTACGGAATGAAAGAATGACCAGTTTACAGGGTATATAAACTCAATTTGTTTTATATTGCCAGGTACAATTGTTTTAAACCCAGAGGCGGATTTAATATATTTTGGGCCCTAGGCAAAATTCTTATTTCGGGCCCCTTATTAAAAAACTGCATAGTATAGTACAATACTTTTTTAATTTTTTTATCTAATAAATAACAACAAAATTACAAAATAAAGTAGAACATATTTCAAAAAAACATACATTAAGTATATAATTATATTTAGTATCACAAAATAGCATTAAAGAAAAGTTACAAACAAAATTTTATTTAAATATTTCACTTCCGCGTTTTAATTTCTGCAAATCTATCAATGATTCCATTGCAATCCATTTTTTCAAGTTCCTCATGCTCTATACATAACAACGACAAAGCCGTTAATTTTATTTGAGCTAGCGTGCTACGTAAATAGATCTTTACACGTTTTAAAACTGAGAATGATCTTTCTCCACTGGCATTTGTAATCGGAAGGGTTAAATAAATTCTTAACATAATATTCACGTTAGGGAAAGTTGAAACTATATTTTTAGTATAAATAAATGCATGCATTTCATATGGCACTTTTAAATTATTTTGTTGAGCAAGAAGAAGAAATTGTTCCAATTCATTATTAAATTCATCTGCATCTATATCTGAATTGTAAAATTCATTTAATTCATTTATTAGGTAAATTAAATTTGCTGTATTTATTTTGCCATCAATAAAAAATATATTAAATTTATCATTTAAATTCTTGTATATTTGCCCTCTTTTATTTAATTCCACTAATAAACTATCACAGAGCACATAAAATGTATCAATTTTAAAATTATTTTTATCACATAATGTTAAGTTTTCTTCGCTACCCGTTCTGTTGTAGATACATAGATCCACAAATCACACATAACACAAATAAAATTTTATCCTAATTATTAGAGAATTTATTATAAGAGTAGTATTGAAATTAAAAAATATATTTCAAATAAGTACAGTAACAGAATTGTTTTTTTCAATAAATTAAAATTTATTACGTCAATAATAAAAAATAAAATAAAATAAGCGAAAATTTTTATTAAGAATCCGGGCCTTCAAATTTTCGGGCCCTAGGCTATTGCCTTTTTTGCCTAGGCCTAAGTCCGCCTCTGTTTAAACCATGTAGCAATCATCGTAAGCATATTATAATTTTTATTCTGTGATCTACATCCATCGGAAATTAATCGTATTGTATCTATATTTTCAAAACTTGAATTACATAAACGATGATAAACTGCAGAACATATTTCATTAGATCCTTTTGGTCGATCCGACTCTAACGACGAATAAATATATTGTTTTTTGTCAACTTGCTGTGCGAAGATCCTTCCACAATCGCAAAATTGTAACAATATAATTGCCTCGAATAATGTGCGGATTGGTCTAGAATTTTTGGCAAAGGTAGGTTTTTCTGACAATCAAATGAAAATTTTTTTCTCTTTCATCCTTCAACATAGAATAAAATGCACTAGGTTTTTTAATTTATTTATGAACTCGTTTTTGGGTAATTAATTCATTTTTCTGTTTGGGATCTTTCTCATTTTTATTATCTCAGTTAATTCTATACATAATGAGCATGCATCTGTTTTTGGTGATCCAAAGCCAATATTAAATTTGGTGTTAATAATTTTGCGGAACAAGCCTTTTTTGACTCTTAGTGTATCGGCAGCTTGTTCATTATAGAAACGCCATAATTTATTTATATTAACGTCACTACTCAAATACATTCTGGCAGATTTTCCTCGACCGTAATGAGAATCAATAGCACGTAATCGTTTTATAAAGTTTATAACTGATTCGTATCTTGTAGAAAATCTTTGGCCGTCTCCCGTTTCTAAAAATGCTTTCATTAGGCCCTGCACTCGATTCTTTTTTATTCCAAGAATATTTAATAATGCTTCTCTACAACCATTAACAACTTTTTTGTCTTTTCTTCTCACGAAATATGACAAAGTCATTCCTTTCGAATTGCGAGCTCCACTTCTTTTTCTGTCTCTTTTGGGAGTATAAACTGAGCAATATTTTAAAATGAAATTATCTTGAAGAATTTTAGTTTTATTTCTATAAAATGCTAAAAGCAAATCCAACTCCGTCATTATTAACTCATTTGAAAATCTTTTTCTTTTCATGGGTACATGTGGGCATTTCTGGCAGTTGTTTTGGTTCATACCTACATTAAAAGATAAAATTTTATTGTCGTAAGAAGTATTATCACTTATCACTAATAATATTGAGGTAAAAATAAACAAAAATGTAAATTAATAAGTCCAAGTTACCTATTTAACTTTTCAACATTTCTTTTCCATGAATCTGGATTCCTAGATTTTTTCTTGGATTATTATATTATTATTGTTAATATAATTGCCTAAATATTAAATAGGTAGATACTATGGCAACAATATATAAACTCAAACAAAATCCTATCAAAATGACATATAACTTCGTTTAGCTAAAATGTACTTGGCTATTTTTGATATAAAATAAATGGACTTGGCTGGTTTTTAAACAAATTCACATTTTCAAACATCAAAAACATGTAGTAAATGGCGGGTTTTGTACAACACGAAGTACTATATGCAAAGATACGTCAATAATCTAATAGATGGCGTAAAAATCTCATTTTTTAAAATAAGTGGAATTGGTGGATTTTGATATTAGACCGAGGTACGTGCGACTGCATCTAAGCATGGCCGTCTCTATTTATCAGGCCGGAGTCTTCACACTGGCAACAGCGCACCGAGTACCGGTAGTGGTCCTACGCGCGCTATACGTTGTATGGAAATTTCAAAAATATGCAGTAAAAACATGGTTAATTATAGAATTTTCAAGTGTATATTTGGACAATGTATAAAATAAATAAGTTTTCACAACATAATAACTTTTCATCTATTGGAAATTTGAAAGTTGTTACGTAACCATCCTTAATTTTGGAATCGTAATTACTTTTGCTTAGTTAAATATCTCACGATACAATTAAGATATCGTTATAATTCTTTTAACAGAATAAAATTTGAACATTTCTCAACACTTCGTATGCTTATACTATATGTCTATTTTAACAAATACAAAAGTTAGCAGCATACTACTTTTTTTACATTATTTATGAACATAGCATCTTTTAAATAATTATTACAATTATATTATAAACAATTTCCAATTAAAAATTTATATTTGTTAAGAACATTGTTATGAAAATAACTGGTAAAAATTTCATTACGATATCTGCAGTAGTTTCTGAGTAATTTAAAAATAAGTTGAAAAAGTAATGTATTCATTTTCGTTCGTTTTGTGAAAATAGGACCGCTAGTCTTGTTGCCATAATGTGCACACTCCGGCCTGATAAATAGAGACGACCGTGATCTAAGTACCATCAGTAGGTAAGGTACATATGAGTTGACTAATTGTAAACACACACACGCCTTACGACAAAGATAATATTATGTACTGATTTTTAACTGTATGTTAGTAAGATCATATATCAAAGTTGAGAAAAAATGTGATAGATAATTTTGTTGAAATTATAATTATTTTATGGGTCACCATCATAAAGCCTCATTTTCATGATGGCGTGGCTGGCGTGGTGTTGAAAAATAAACCAATAGCAGTGCAGCTTTCGCCAAACACCACGCCGCGCTCTGGCGTGGCTGGCGCGGTGTGCGAAGTTCAAAAATTTTAAGTTTTAACGCCGTCCACGCCGCGCAACACATGCGTCTTCTAGATCAGTATTTCTGTTTAACGTACACGCATTGCAACCAAATATTGTTTGATTTATAACAACGTATGTGCGGTAGTGTTTCGAAGCGTTTCACCAATACAAATATTATTTATCTTGACTCTTGACAAGTTCCAGTTGACATACTGTCAATTACAAAATTATTTTGTATTAAATCCTATAAAATCTGTACCTATCAATTTTAATTGTGTAATTTAATTAGTTCCTATTTTTGCATTTGGTTCATCTTTGTTTACTTCTTCTGTTTTATCATTCATTTGTCCTTTGTTCATACAGCTGTCATTCATTTGTTTCCTAAAATTCTAACCTACAAATATATTCATTATTAATAACATTTTAACTTCAGAATTCATTTGAGTACTTATCATTTCATCTGCTGATTTCTTCTTGTTAGTATTTTTACTCAATTTCTTCATAATTATGTTGAGCATATTTATTCCTTTCTGTCAACTCTGTACATCGTTCATAATTATTTAGCGCTACGTTCATTTGCATTATTGTTTAAGTTAGCAGCTGTTATTGAGGTAGGGGTGTCCTTATCTTTTCTCTCTTATTAATTTCTGCTGGGCCGCAACCCTCATCGCGTCCTGGGATTTGGGGTCGTCGGGATTTGGGGTCGTGCGGTTGAGTTTTGGACACGGTTGATTAATTCGGCGCTTTGGCCTTGGTGGTGGATACGAAAAGTGTACGAAGTTACTTAAGTCAATTCTTGTTCAGAAGTTAAAGTACGAATAACGATTTTTTCCTGCTTCTGAAAAAAAGTTAATATTACTGAGTTTTTTTTGTGTGAAGAGTGCTACTAAATAGTAATTTTTGGCATTTCGGTTCAATTGTGTGTGTGAGGCCAAGTTTGCTACCATTTGTGGGTTTTATAGAGCACTCGGATCGAATAAGTAGTCTGGGACTCTTATTTAACGGCATAGTCCGGATTTTTGGCACAAGATTTAACTCCAGTATACTTCTCAGCCGCCAACCATCCCAGGTATATAATTTAATTGTTTTTGACTTAAGTACTTCGTCGTTTTTCAAGTATCATTACTAAGTGTTTGACGCCAGATATCAACCGTGCGTCGTATTCGAACCGTATTGATTCCTTTTCCTTTCAGGCTTTTTGGCTTTGGTCTTCGTTTGGATTTCATCAATTATCGTTTTATTCACTTTCCATTTTCCTGTGTTCGAGTGGTACGAAGTCAGCGTGGTCGCCTAGTTTGCGCGCCATTTTTCCAAATTCGAACCTTCGGCTGCTGTGCTTCGGTTTCATTCGTCACACGAGGTCACCCGACAGCTGCGCGTCAGGAGACAACCACGCCCTCAACGCCACAGCTAAGAACTTTCTATTTATCTCTTTTACTAAATTTTATTTTCAATTTTAAATTTAAATTCTCTTATTCAGAATAAGATTTACAAGTAGTTTAGACACTGTTTTATAATTATTTACATTTTATTGTAACCTGCACTTTCGAGTATTTTAATTGTAAAACTAGGTCAAGCATAATTTATTTAATTAAGTATTTCATTGGGTTCCGAGCCTATGCTTGGCATCCGCATGTGCCAGTGTGGTTCAAGTATCGTCGTAGCCATTAGGGTGTTGTTTATTTTATGTTATCGCGCCTACATTGCGTTCGTTGGTACCATCGACCCGCCGTGTAAAGTTGCGCCTTGATTTCATTTTATTGGCGAATTGGCGCCACCGCCTCTGTAGCTACCGCGAGGACTGTCCAACTGTCGGTTGTGTGTGTGCCATTCCGCTCCCAGGAGCCGTAGTTTAGTTTCAGGATCTTTCCATCAACTCAGTTGTGCTTGTCCTTTAATCTACAATTGTCAACGACACTGTACATACTTTTCCGTAATATTATTATTTATTTGTTAATCTTACCTGCATTTTATGTTTTATTTCGTGTCGTGATTATATTCACCCGCCCATATTTGTTTTCCTTCGAATCCTGCATGGTTTGTCGGTCTACTTCCGTTGGACTGTTGACGCTCAGATCGACTGGCGCCCGCGGAATATTTCACCAGTCGCGTGTTCGAACCACGCCGACTCCACTGAGTTAGCTGAGGTCCAATTCAGGATTCGAACTGGGCTCTAGTGAGTATTTGCGCCGGAAGTACGTAACAAATTTGGCGCCCAACGTGGGGCTCGATTAGCGAAGAGCCATTTTGGGGCTCAATACTATCTTATTGCTGTCGTATCTTCTTTCTTGCTGCTACTCTACTAGCTAAATTTGGCAACTCTTCTTGCTCTTATTGTAGTTTAGTTATAGTTTTGGTATTTACCTAGGTATTAAAGTTTGATTCATTTAGTTAGTTAGGTTATTTTTCATTTAGAGTTAGTATTTTAGATAAATTAGTTATAACATTGGGTTAGGTTAGATATTTGTTTATATTTTAGGTAGTTTTGTCTCCTGTAATAGACAAATTATTACTACGTACATTATGGCCTCTCAAAACGTAAAATTGGATCCACACCGTCTTGTATCGGATGAATTGACGTATGAACTTTTTATTCGAGGCGAGGCAGATGCAGACGTCATGAATTGTGAGCAAAAAAGAGCTTTATTGAGAGATTATTTACGTGCTGAAAAGGTAGGAGAAGCGGTAGACTACCCAGATATACCTTTAGACCCGAAAACTGAATTAGATATCTGTGACAACAAACTTACTAAATTAAGCCAGTTGATAGAAAATTTTGATCACCGGAGATTTCAATCAGAATATTTGAAACATGCAAGGACTCTTTAATCGTTTATCAAAAAAACCGACAGAAAGTGAACGCGTGGAACGTATTACGTCCAATCTACACCCATATTTGCAAATGCGTTTAGGTAGGGATAGCTTTGAGACTGTGGATGAGCTAGATGAGATGTGTGGTCACCTCGAGGCCATTCATTTACGCTCGCAAAAATTGAAACCCCCACCACCTGCTAGTCAAACTTTAGAACCTGATTTGGCATACCATCGCCCGCGATCGTTCCCTAAAGTTCATGTAGCTCAAGCTGAGTCAGGTCGAATAAATGTTGACGCTATTGGTCACTCTTCTGTTCCGACAACGAGACAGTGTTGGAATTGTCAACGCATAGGACACTTATCCATAAATTGCTCAGAGCCGCGCCGTATGCACTGTTACCGTTGTGGAAAACCTAATGTAACGTCTCGGAATTGTCCTTCGTGCTCGGGAAACGCTCGTTCGAGGAAATAGGCGGTCGTAATATTTCCTCGCAAGCTTGTGTGAGTACGGCCAAATCTGAAAACCGTAATGTAAATTTATCTAAGCAATTGTCACAGAAATATGCTATACTTAATTTTATTTTGTCACATTTAGAAAACGATGAGAGACCATATTTAGAAGTTTCAATATTCGGGAAAAAGCTTCTAGGTTTATTAGATTCTGGAGCATCACGCTCAATTATTGGTAGTACTGGATGGAACATTTTACGTACTTTAGGTATATCTCTGCAGACACGTGATAATCCGCAATGTAAAATCGCTGATGGTTCCTTTTGCTCCAGTTTAGGTTCAGTTACTCTACCGGTCCAACTTATCGATCGAGTTAAGTTAATTAGTTTTCTTGTAGTACCTGACGTTCCAAACTCAATTATTCTTGGCTTAGATTTTTGGTGCGCTATGGATATAATCCCAGATCTTAAGCGCGATGTTTGGAAATTTTCTCCTGAAAAATGTGAATCAATAAACTATATTTTACAATCACAAACCGATCTTATCGAACCAGAACGACAGAGACTTGATGAATTTCTGACAAAACAATTCTTGCAGATGCCATCAACTTTAGGCTGTACAAATCTTGTAGCGCATGAGATTAACGTAACTTCAGAAACGCCCATAAAACAGCGGTATTACCCTGTGTCGCCACTTATGCAAAAGCACATTGATGCCGAATTAGAACAGATGCTTTCGGATGGTATTGTTGAGCCCTCAAGTAGCCCTTGGTCGTCCCCAATCCTATTAGTACCTAAAAAGGATGGAGGTTACCGTTTTTGTGTGGATTTTCGAAAGATTAATCAAGTCACCCGTAAAGATGCGTATCCAATTCCGTACGTCTCGGCGATACTTGATCGTTTGCGCGGAGCGAAATATTTGAGTTCCTTAGATATAAAGTCTGCATACTGGCAAATTCCTATGGCAGAGGCCAGCAAAGAGCTCACAGCATTTACCGTTCCTGGTCGCGGTTTATATCAATTTAAACGCATGCCGTTCGGGTTAACCAATGCCCCGGCCACATGGCAGCGACTGATTGATCGTGTCCTCGGTGCCGACTTAGAACCATTCGTGTTCGTGTATCTAGACGACATTATCGTCGTCTCCAGCAGTCTAGAGCAACATATGGATATCCTGAAAAAGATTTTCGATCGGTTATTTTCCGCTGGTTTGACTTTAAGTAGAGAGAAGTGTCAATTTTGCCGACCTCAGTTACACTATTTAGGTTATATTGTGAATAAAGATGGCTTACAAGTGGACCCTGATAAAATTAAGGCTATATTAGACATTAACGCTCCCACGTCTGTCTCAGAAGTTCGACGCTTCTTGGGTATGTGCTCTTGGTACCGTAGGTTTGTGGAAGACTTTGCCACCATCACGGCACCCTTAACAAATCTTCTGCGGAAAAATCGTAAGTGGATGTGGGATGAATCCTGTCAGAAAGCGTTTGATAAGTTAAAAGAATGCCTCGTATCGTCTCCTATACTTACGTGTCCTGATTTCGCGCGTCCTTTTACTGTGCAAACAGACGCTAGCGGTTACGGTCTTGGCGCGGTACTCACACAGTCGTATCCTGAGGGCGAAAAAGTCATTTGCTTTTTAAGTAGGTCACTAAGCAAATCAGAACGCAATTATACGACAACAGAACGCGAATGTTTAGCGGTAGTGTGGGCTATTGATAAATTACGTCCCTATTTAGAAGGAGCAGAGTTTACAGTAATAACGGACCACCACTCTCTCCTCTGGCTCAACAATCTCAAAGACCCTTCGGGAAAATTATGTCGCTGGGCTGTTAAGCTGCAACAGCATAATTTGAAGATCATGCACCGTAAAGGTAAAGACCACTTAGTGCCAGATTGTTTGTCGCGTGCAGTGTTATCTCTTGATACTGTGGAGCCTGTTATCGATCAGAATGTAGTTCCTGTTGATAAGTGGTATCAATCCATGATAGATAACGTACAGAAATATCCCCGTAAATATTCGAAATGGCGTATTGAAAATGGCGAATTATATAAATATGTAGCCGCTGATATTCCTGAACTTAGAGATGATGCGGAATTATGGAAGAAAGTCATTCCTAAGTCGCAGCGGACAGTAATTCTAAAACAAACACACGATGTACCAACTGCAGGTCATCCTGGGGTTACAAAAACTTACAATAAGTTACGGCAACATTATTACTGGCCTAAAATGCGATCGGATATAGCTGCGTATATTCGTAAGTGCGAAACTTGTCTAGCGTACAAAGCCGTTCAAAAACCCGCCTCCGGAATGATGGGTTCTCGTCCTAAGATTTCTCGTCCCTTTCAATTAGTGAGTACCGATATTATCGGTCCCCTACCGTCCACCCCTCGTGGTTATCGTTTTATCCTAGTTGTTACGGATTATTTTAGCAAATTCATCTTAACTCTTCCCTTGCGATCTGCAACAACACAAGCAATTATTAAGTTTATAGAAAATGATGTCTTCTTATTATTCGGTGTACCTCAGTACTTAATTTGTGATAATGGCGTCCAATTTAAGTCTAATGAATTCCGTAAATTGTGTACTACTTATAACGTTAAAATTTTATTTAATGCCCTCTATCATCCGCAAAACAACCCAACCGAGCGAGTAAATAGAGTCGTTAAAACCATGCTGGCGTCATATGTTAGGGACCAGCATAACCAATGGGATGTGTTTCTCCCAAAAATTAGCTGTGCTATTCGTACCTTGGTTCATGATGTCACGGGACATACACCTTATTTTGTTAATTTTGGCAGGGAACACATAATGTCTGGTGCTGAATTCAAAACTATCAGTTTAGAGCATGATGGCTTAATGGAATTTGATCGTAGCAATATAGCTGATCAGCGTCCAGCTGGCTTTACCAAACTGTATGAAGGTATTAGTAAAAAGCTCGAGGCAGCCTACAAAAAGAGCAGCACACAGTATAATTTGCGTCGTAGGGCGGTTATGTACGTACCTGGTCAGACAGTTTGGCGTAGAAATTTTGCCCTATCAAATGCCGCTGAAAAATTCACAAGTAAATTCGCACCGAAATATCTTGGCCCGTTCGCTATTGGTAAGAAAATTTCTGACGTAACTTATGAACTTGTTGATAAAAATAAAACAAAAAAGGGAATTTGGCACGTCAAAGACCTGAAACCTGGTTGTGATGACGTTGAGATAGATCTGTTGGATATAAGATAGTGTATCAGCTTTGTAGTCTTCCAGTATGTTTCTTATGAGGTAAAATTTTTAGGAATTTTTCCTCACGAGAGTAGAGGGGAAATTTATTACGTTATTTTTGCATTTGGTTCATCTTTGTTTACTTCTTCTGTTTTATCATTCATTTGTCCTTTGTTCATACAGCTGTCATTCATTTGTTTCCTAAAATTCTAACCTACAAATATATTCATTATTAATAACATTTTAACTTCAGAATTCATTTGAGTACTTATCATTTCATCTGCTGATTTCTTCTTGTTAGTATTTTTACTCAATTTCTTCATAATTATGTTGAGCATATTTATTCCTTTCTGTCAACTCTGTACATCGTTCATAATTATTTAGCGCTACGTTCATTTGCATTATTGTTTAAGTTAGCAGCTGTTATTGAGGTAGGGGTGTCCTTATCTTTTCTCTCTTATTAATTTCTGCTGGGCCGCAACCCTCATCGCGTCCTGGGATTTGGGGTCGTCGGGATTTGGGGTCGTGCGGTTGAGTTTTGGACACGGTTGATTAATTCGGCGCTTTGGCCTTGGTGGTGGATACGAAAAGTGTACGAAGTTACTTAAGTCAATTCTTGTTCAGAAGTTAAAGTACGAATAACGATTTTTTCCTGCTTCTGAAAAAAAGTTAATATTACTGAGTTTTTTTTGTGTGAAGAGTGCTACTAAATAGTAATTTTTGGCATTTCGGTTCAATTGTGTGTGTGAGGCCAAGTTTGCTACCATTTGTGGGTTTTATAGAGCACTCGGATCGAATAAGTAGTCTGGGACTCTTATTTAACGGCATAGTCCGGATTTTTGGCACAAGATTTAACTCCAGTATACTTCTCAGCCGCCAACCATCCCAGGTATATAATTTAATTGTTTTTGACTTAAGTACTTCGTCGTTTTTCAAGTATCATTACTAAGTGTTTGACGCCAGATATCAACCGTGCGTCGTATTCGAACCGTATTGATTCCTTTTCCTTTCAGGCTTTTTGGCTTTGGTCTTCGTTTGGATTTCATCAATTATCGTTTTATTCACTTTCCATTTTCCTGTGTTCGAGTGGTACGAAGTCAGCGTGGTCGCCTAGTTTGCGCGCCATTTTTCCAAATTCGAACCTTCGGCTGCTGTGCTTCGGTTTCATTCGTCACACGAGGTCACCCGACAGCTGCGCGTCAGGAGACAACCACGCCCTCAACGCCACAGCTAAGAACTTTCTATTTATCTCTTTTACTAAATTTTATTTTCAATTTTAAATTTAAATTCTCTTATTCAGAATAAGATTTACAAGTAGTTTAGACACTGTTTTATAATTATTTACATTTTATTGTAACCTGCACTTTCGAGTATTTTAATTGTAAAACTAGGTCAAGCATAATTTATTTAATTAAGTATTTCATTGGGTTCCGAGCCTATGCTTGGCATCCGCATGTGCCAGTGTGGTTCAAGTATCGTCGTAGCCATTAGGGTGTTGTTTATTTTATGTTATCGCGCCTACATTGCGTTCGTTGGTACCATCGACCCGCCGTGTAAAGTTGCGCCTTGATTTCATTTTATTGGCGAATTGGCGCCACCGCCTCTGTAGCTACCGCGAGGACTGTCCAACTGTCGGTTGTGTGTGTGCCATTCCGCTCCCAGGAGCCGTAGTTTAGTTTCAGGATCTTTCCATCAACTCAGTTGTGCTTGTCCTTTAATCTACAATTGTCAACGACACTGTACATACTTTTCCGTAATATTATTATTTATTTGTTAATCTTACCTGCATTTTATGTTTTATTTCGTGTCGTGATTATATTCACCCGCCCATATTTGTTTTCCTTCGAATCCTGCATGGTTTGTCGGTCTACTTCCGTTGGACTGTTGACGCTCAGATCGACTGGCGCCCGCGGAATATTTCACCAGTCGCGTGTTCGAACCACGCCGACTCCACTGAGTTAGCTGAGGTCCAATTCAGGATTCGAACTGGGCTCTAGTGAGTATTTGCGCCGGAAGTACGTAACATATTATATTATATTTTAATTATAAAATCAAAATATGTACCTGGTAGTCGGTAGTGGTCGATTGCAACATTGTGACAGCTAAAACGAATTAATGACATTATACAAAATTTAAGATATGGTTTTTTATGTATAATATAAATATAATTATAAAATACGTATTCTCCGACTTAGTGAAGACATTTTCTGTTTTGATTTTGAGTTATCCAAGTACTGAACTGAGCTGTCAACACCGAGAACGCAACGCTTCATACGCCTGCATGAAAACAAAATTTTTAAAACACACACCACGCGCGCCACGCCGGCCACGCCATCATGAAAATGAGGCTTTAGTCATAAAAGAACAGTATTTTACATTATCTTCGAAAATTTTAAAAATGCACTTACTTTTCAGCTGGTCTGTTATCCTTTGCACGCAAATAATGAATACCATGCAAACTTGAGCTTGAGCAATAATCATTCAAAATTTCCCGGACAATATGCGGTTCCATCTTTGTAGTTTCTTTTATATTTGTCGTTGCAACTTTGGGAATCCTCTTAGTAGTCCAGGCTGAATTGTAAGATTTTAGGCTTCCGTGTAAATTGAATGTTAAAATTGTTTTTTTTGCGAGATGTTGTTAAGAATAGCCTATTAATTAAAATTAAGGTTGTCGCCATTTTTACTTTTGAGAAATACGACCGCTATCTTGAAAAAATGGTAACCAAAAACAGTTTTTTCACTGTAAATCCTCAACGGTTCCGCGTATCAAAAAAATTTCAAATAAAAAACAAAGGTAATTAAATTATCTTTAAGAAACTTCCGAAAGGTCATATACAATATCTGCTATAGTGAGGTTAGAAATTAAAAATAAATAGGTATTAGAAATTATCGCAAAAATAAAAAATTGACCAAAAACATAGTTTTTCATAAATCGTTTATGGAGAAGCTTTTATTGGTCCTATTTTCACTTTGACAGAGCCAGAGGATGTTTTATTCTGAGTCGTCGTTAGAGGAGGAGAGCGCGTGGACCCATGTCAGCGGCGCGCGATGGAAGAGTTAAATTTAAAAAATTCGTAACTTTTGTACTGATAAAAATAAAGCCTTTATTTCTTCACTATAAATAATTTTGAGCCTTCCTTCAACTTTCATTCGTTCAATGTATACCACAATTCTCAACCCTACGCAATTTTGCAGCAGACGACATTTTTCACCACACAAAATTTGCGCTACGGCGTAAATAATTTATTATATCAATTGTTCTAAACAATTTAATGGTTTCAATAAAATATTATCAAACTAGATATTTAAATCTACCTCTATCTCTTTTCTTACGAGAGCACCGTGTGCCTCGTTTCAATTTGGGTTTGATTATATTACTTAGTAGTTCAGTTTATAATTCGAGAATTTTGACCTAATATTATCCTGGTCTTCAACAAGGATGCTGACGCTGAGCCACCTTGTATCAAGTTTTTAGAAATCATTAATATTGTAGTGCAGTATAATTTATTATTGTAATTTTCTTATTTCTCTTAGCAGTAATTTTATTGTAGTTCTATTGATTAATATATTTGGTTTTTATTTAGACATTTGATATTAATACTAAATTGTTCTTTGCGTCGCTCATATTTCGTCCATCATAAAATCACCAGAATGAATGTGTGTGAGCTTGCAAGTGCAGTTTATGAGTTACACCGTTTAATCCTTTATATCGGCGAATTGCGTATGCACCTGGGGCCTTCTTGTTAGATCAAATTCATGCGATTGTTTGGTACAAAATTGTCTTCCACAATTTTTTGGTTCGTGATTTAGTAAACTACTGTTTTTTTTGGTATTGTTAGTAGTTACTAAATTAAAATCGTACGTATTTGATCTGCAATTTACGTCGAATTTGTTATCTCGTTAGAATTTAATTACCGGTAAATTTCTTAGCTGCATTTCATCTACTTTAGTATTTCTTTTCTATTCTTTTTTCTTGCTTGCGTAACGTCAGTTTTACTACTGTATATTTGTATTTAACTATTTAAATTATGTTTGAACATAATTCTGCGAATTATTCTCATTTAACTTTGATTACAGCTGTGATACTTACATTGATCTGCTAGTTTTAGTATATTTCTTGTACTAGTTTCTTAGCCTAGTCAATAGAAGATATTTTTAGCTAGCTTCTGTAGCGCTATGACTGAAAGTTGGCACTAAGTAATTGTAAATTTTTGGCTAACCAGCAGATTCTAATGAAAGTATCTTACTTCGTACATCGCTTTTTTGTAATATCTTACGACATTTAAACTGAATTCCATTCATTTTATGATATTATATTTATTTATTTTGTTTGCAATTAAACTTAGTAATTCTGGATATGTCTTTGGCTTCTTTCTATACTAGTTACTGGTAAGTACCTATTTATTTTTCAACTAGTTGGCGCCCTTTTTCTCTTCCCAAATCCATTTTTTAGGAATCAACCCGAACCCGATACACAAACATCCATGTGTATTTCGTTTCTAATTTATTGATTTGAACCAGGTAAATTGGGATCAAAATAATTATAAACAACAGCTTCGATTCCTATCAAGAGCATGAGAGTAAACCTAGCAGACGATTCGCGCAAAAAAATTCTTGGACAACCCTGAATACCTACGTGAACGAGCGAATGTAGGGAGAAGCTAACGAAACAAACAGTCGGTTATTAAGCGAGTTATCATAATTTTTAACACATTTTATATTATTATATCCATAACTAGAAGCCGTGACATAACAACAAATATGAGCTATGTAAGATATGTTTTAAATTTCCCATTAATTATCTCAACAACTAGAAGTCGTGACATAACAAATTTTATCATATAAAGCTTACTGTACAGTACTAAGTAATGTTATATCTGTGGCCAAGAAAAATTATGTAAATCAATCAGACAATTAAGTCATCTGACAATAAATCCAAAACAATCTGGCACCTTGTAAAGCAAGAAACTTTAAGTAAAACAATTAATGAAATATCTGTTCCGGGTAATACAGTAGACGTAGCCAACAAATTTAAACGTACCAATTTACATCAACCTGTAAAAATCACATGCTTAACACATTTTTTATAAATCCTACAAACGAAGATGAAATAATCAATATCATAAAATCGATGAAAAATTCTTCGTCCTCCGGAATTGATGAAGTGCCATCAACAGTAATAAAAAAATGTGCCTGTTGCCTTATATTTCCACTAATGACAATTTTCAACCATTCTTTTGTAAATGGAACTTTTCCAGCTGTATATAAACAGTCATTAATTACACCTATTTATAAATCGGGTAACAGGGAAGTTATAGATAATTATAGACCGGTCTCATTGCTGCCAGTTATTTCAAAAATCTTAGAAAGGCTAATGTATAATAGACTCTTGTCAGAGATAAGTACATTAATAAAGATTATTAGCCTTATGGAGATTTCCGTATGAATATTTGTCGCTGGCCACTAGGCTACGCCACCGTCGCCTTACTGCTGGCCATCTTATGGCGAGCTACATAAACTAATTTGACGAAGCACCTAGCGTACTCTTTGAACGGTCAACATGAATTAAAAGTGTTACAGCAAACAGCGCATGCTTCTTCCGAGAAATATGAATTAAGATTAAACGTTTCTCTTTAAATTCTTAGATTTTTGTGTTATTTGTAATAATATCACTTTTAGTTATAATTCATATTGTTTGCTATTTTTTGCTCTTTTTGTATAATTTCTATTCGAGTTATTATTAATCGTTGTATTAATCGTTAATTTATTATTATTATGATCTGGACCCGGTTTTATTATTGTAAGTTATCTCATTTTTTAGGCTGGTAAATATTTCATTTTCAACTAGACAATGTCGGTTTCTACTGGAACATGCGTCTATTGGAATTGCAAAAACTCTCGACGTAAAAATCTAAAAATCCCTCCTTACATTTCTTCAGATTTCCAAAAGAAATATTGAACTCATTAAAATTGATACGGATAAATTATATAATTACTTGATATGTCTAAATCATTTTTCTCGAAACTCATTTGCAGTGTTGTAATAGATAACAATATTTTTTATCTAGATAAAGATAAAGATAACTTACTTTTTATTTATCTAGATAAGATAATAGATAACCATTGAATAAAATATCTAGATAATAGCCAAAGATAAATAATTATTATCTAGATAATTATTAGATAATTTATAGATAATATAAAAAAATATAAAGGACCATGTTATAAACAAAGTATAAGTCGTACCTACCAGCTGGAGAGCCGGCAGCATTGCAAGGTTGTGCGTTGTATGCTTGCACAGTTTGATTACTTTGAATTCGATTAAAATTACAAATGAAAAAAGTTGATTACAATTTTACTAAAATTATTATCTAGATGATTATTAAAAATTAGATAATAGGCTAGACATAGGTATTAGTAAAAATATTGGGTCTCAGAGGAAAGTTTTTCTATAGTTTTGATTTTTTCACCGTTTATGTTTTTTGGGTCACTTTTTAACCAAATTTTGGCACTTTTTTCAGTTTTTGGCCTATATCTAAAAAATGAAGTGTTTTTTCGACAAGACCATTCCATACAAAATTAAAGTAGACAAAATTTCCTACATTTGTCATATATAAGGTTTTTTCCAAGACTAACCGTTTCGCTGCTTGAGCGCGCCCAAAAGAGGCCATATTTTCCATATCTAGTGAAATTAAAAACAATTTAGTATTTTAAAATTTTTGTGTGTTTAATCACGTCTAATTTCTAAACGGATAAAGATATCGACTTCCGGTTTGCGGCGTTGGATTCCTTAGTAAATTTTACGTTAGATACATTATATTAATTTTTTTATGAGGCCTTTGATAACCCAAAATTTAGTTATTACATTCAAGTGAAAATTGCAAAATTTCAGAATTTTAAATATTTTTTGTGTTTAATCAACTCTACTTTCTGAACGGATAAAGATATTGACTTCCGGTTTGCAGCGTTGGATTCCTTAGTAAATTATATTAAATTTTTTTATGAGGCCTTTGATAACCCAAAATTTAATTATTACCTTCAAGTGAAAATTGCAAAATTTTAGAATTTTAAATATTTTTTGTGTTTAATCAACTCTACTTTCTGAACGGATAAAGATGAGGCAAGCGCAAATTGAAAATACTGCAACATATTTAATTATTGCTATCTCATTTTGTCATCTTGGAAAGTATTTCAGTTACGTGACGTCTTTTTATTATTATATTAGTGTTACAGTTTGTTCTCTATAATTAATTTTAATGAAAATTTTTATGCAATAAATTAAATGTACTTACATATAATAATATTATAACTTGTCATTGATCTATGGTATTAACATAAATTACTTTTTTTAATTGCATAGGTAGCTATGTTTTTTAAATTCTTTTTCCAAAAGTTATACTGTCCTGTATCATTCATTTGATGATTATTTTACAATAATGGCCATTTACTCCGCTATGCCTTAAATTTGGTAAGTACTAAGATTATAAAAATCAATAATATATGAAAAACACAAATGATTTTAAATATAAAGCCCTTATTTAGTACCGAAAGCACGAGATTATATTTGGAGGTTGGCATTTTTCTCAAAATAAATCAACAATGAAAACACTTTATATTTTATTGTTGTTGTTTGTTGAATTCGATAATGTTACACCTTTGGCGCAATTTTTTTTTACCCAGGGCGTTAAAATTAGTTAGAACGGTCCTGTTCATGAAAATCTTAAAATTTAAGTAGAAATTATGTGCAACTGGTCAAAATAAAAAATTGTGAATATATACGTCATATATGTTTCACTTATATTAGCATAAATAAACCTTTTCTATCGGATTCATAATATTATATAGTCAGTTGGGTTTAAATATGAAAAAAATAATTATAAAAAATAATAAATAAAATTTAAACTGTACTTAATAGTTAACTAAAGTACCTAATAATTAGTTATAAATATAAAGTATCAAATTAAAATTATGAAATGTAAGTATTATTTGTGTTTATATAAAAAATATATAGCAAAAATAAGCTATAATTTTGATATTTAGAACCTCTTAATATCTTCAATGACTTGAAATATATTAATACCTATTCTTTTTTTAAAAGTTCATATTTTGATATAATGTTATCAGAAGCTTTCTTAATTAATTATAAAAAATAATTGTTAAATAGTTCTTATAAAAATATTTTATTTGAATTTTTAAAATTATTATTATTAATACGTCAAAAATCTTAACAAGTGGTTACAAATGAACAACTAAGTTATAGAATTGGTCTGATTTGATGCCAATTGCCGTACGGCTTGTCGGTTGTCGATGTAAAATATTAAAACTCTGAGCTGAGGTGCTAATGCTAAGTTGCAGTTGACACTCGAAAGCAATATGGGTTCCACAGGGGAGTGAAGGGAAGAGCGGGATACGAACAGCGCATCGTAGTACATCATTTCAACGCTGCAGTTGCTGAGCGCTAGTTCACAGACAGTTTCCCTTTCACCCGCAGCACCCTCGTCCACATGGTCCACATATTTAGGCATAACACTTGCGCGCATAGGATTGCCTCTCTTTATATAATTTATTCTCTTTGCTCTTGTCATTTTTACAATTTAATATCAGAGTGTCAACATGGTTTTTTAAAAGCTAAATCTACAATTAGTGCCATTAACACATTCGTGCAAAGCATCTTAACAACACTTGACGCAAACAATATTGTATTTGGAAATTCTAGTGATTTGTCAAAAGCTTTTGACAGTGTAAATCATAAAATATTACTACATAAACTAGATCAATACGGAGTACGCGGAGTTGCGTACTCATGGTTCGAATCCTACTTGACGGGAAGATCACAAGCTGTGAAGATGATGGAAACAGTGGACAGTACTTCAACACCATGTACAGTATGTTCAGAAATAATGCCCAGAAGCCCCACTCCAGAGCCGACAGTTTATGAAAAATTCGATATACGTTCGATTGAGTGAGGGTGATGAGAGATAAGTAGCAAAGGAAAGGTATATTGCTTCTATTCCAAGAAAATAGAACCAAATTTAGAAGTATCCTCTTTACCTGAGAGGCAAGAAAATACCTTAACTTAGAATTTCGTCAGTGTATGAAATCCAAATGAATTTTGAACCCAGAGAGTTGTATCTTGTATTTCAAATATATTTTGCCCTAGTAGCATACACACCGCCAGAACCAAGATATTGTTCGTGTATACGAAATTATACACGCGGCGTACAGGACCCAACTTGCGTGTATACGGTCAGTATTATTCCTCCCTGGGCAGTAAAAGTAGTTTTCCTCCCGCTTTATGCGGGTATCCACTTTATTTTTTCGCCTTAGGGAGGAAAAGTATTTTTTCTCTCGCCTTATGCGGAAATCCACTTTATCTTTTCCTCCCTAGAGAGAAAAAATACTTTTCCTCCCGCTTTATGTAGGATTCCAAAATATATTATTTAGATTAATTTTAATTATTATTAGAGATATAACGAATAGTAAATGTGCCGAATAACGAATATAATGTATGATTGTCTGTCGAATAACCGAATATTCTGCACCCTTATGGCGCCAAAAAAAAGATAAACTTACATCGAATGCAGAGAATCTTATTTTTTACTCCATAATTTTCCGCTTTTAAATTTTAATAACGAATAGATAATCATTTTTATTCGAAATTAATTTTGAACCAGAGAGTTAAACTGTAACAACCATTTTTTGTGATTTTTTGTTGATACACCTTTGTTTATATATATTTTTTTACATTTATCTTATTTTAAGTTCTTTTTTGTTTATTCGACGATCATAACAACTGTGATATTTCTTTGCATATGGTACTTTTTGTTTTTTACTTCTGACGACCATTTTTTGTAATATTTATTTATTTATTTGAATATAAGATCTATAAAAATAAATATTGTTATAATGTAATTAAATTACATTATTCTTAAATATGTTTTATTATTAATTTACCTATTATTGTCTTTGTATTACAAAGTTTAGAAATAAATATATGTAAATATAAAAAGCATCGTTTAATTATTTTTTTATGATAATTCTTAACGCATAAATTAATTTGAGTTACTTCACTACAATATGTTTTATAAATAAATAGATATGAATTAATGAGTTCTAATTTTAATGCAGAATTTTGACAATACTATACTATATTTGAGAATGACTGGCAGTAATAAATCATTCTGTCAAAGACATTCCAGTGGCGCACCAGTAATTGTTTGCACAGGGATAGTCGAAATGACTAAATTCGGTAGAGAACTATCGTTTTAGGTCTAAATTGTTTTTCAGGGAAAAGATTTATTTTAATAATAATGAGTGAGAAAGTTATATTTAAATATTAAAAACTTTTATTTTTAGTAAATGTATAAACAGATCACTCTGAAAAATCCTATCTACGTCTATGACACAGTCCGACGGGGATTATCGAAGCGTTTTTCACGGCATTTTTATTGTTCGAGAATTAAGTTTCGTTCCAGGTACAAAGCGTGCGGCTTATTTTGACCATCCTAGTATAGTTACAACTGATTTTTCTGGTAGTTTTATTTGCCGCATTGCTGGCAAAAAGCTAATACTACTCTTGCAAATAATGATTTATTACTGTCAGTCATTCTCAAATGGACTATAGTGATTCAATAAGAAAGTATCTATCCGAGGTATCATCGAAAGTAGTGAATCCTAATTTACAAAATATTTCAAAATCTGAAGCCTCTGTTTACCGTAGCTAAAGTTGTTTTTCCGAGAAAAATGGGAATATAGCTATCTTTTGCTTTGTATCTTCTGCCTCTGTTCATCAACGACTGTAGACGTATTTCGAATTTTTCATAAATCGTCAGCACTGGAGTAGGGAGTCTGGGCATTATTTCTGAACATTACTGACTGGGGTGCAGTGGAGTGGAGAGAAAAGAGTGCAACGTACATGGGAATTAAAATATAAAATTCAATACCACTGCATGTAAGAACTATGCCAAAGAAAAGAGCTTTAAATACTATAAAACAAGCCTTAATTCAAAAAGAGTACTACAGCATACAAGACTACTTCGATGACTGTGGCTCCAAAAATTTTATCCCCTCATAAAACATGTAGCTCGCATGTTTTCCTAGTACTCTAACCCACGATACACATAGACACGGTATGCTTACTAGAGAACTCAAATTCGTTCACTTCCGCGCATGACGTCACATTCGAAGCAAGAGTAACAATTTTATACACAGTTCTTTGTCGATTTTGATGTTTTGACGTTGATTTTCAGGCTTTTTTTTGAGTTTTGACTTTTAATTTGCAATTATCATCAACAACCTCAACATGTGGTGTTGCTTAATATGTTGTATTATAATAAAATATCAAAATGTACTGAAATAAAATAGTTAACATTTCACAAAAATGGGAATTTATCTGCCAGTGGTTTGTTGCACGCTGTCAACAATGATAAAAGATTAAAATAATGGTAACACTATCTATCAATTTAAAATTATTTAATTGCTTATTATGTGTTTGCACTAAAGATTTAGGTTCAAATTTAAATTCTATATTTTCATTCATTTTATTTTGAATTCGACCAAAATGTAATACTTACATAATATAAGTTATTTTTTGTACCTTTCTTTTTAAAAGTTAATCTGGTAAATTTTAATATCAACGTCAACATTGTTTTGTAGGTACTTACCTAGAAATATCATGAGAACCAACAGCTTGATTTTATCTTTGAATAATTAGTTGATTTGAAGAATTTATATTTATATATTTAATAATAAATTGAAAAATTAGAGTGGTATTTGGAAAGAATATAAAAATGGTAAATGAATTTCCTTAATTTATTGAAAGAATATCCATTTCTGACTTGTTAGAAACTTACGCCCTGAAGAAATTACAATACCTAATTATCTATTTTGCATAAAAAAATATTAGCTAATCTTTTTGCATAATTATAATTATGACACAGAAATGAAAACAACAGCGATAATGAGCCTGTTGGGACGCCACTGTCTTCAGCTGTGGTCCAAGGAGCATCTCCGACAGCTAGCGCAGTCTATCGAGCGCGTCACGACTTAGTTTTTAATAATTTAATTATTTTTCTCTCTAGTTTGTAGTCATTATTAGTTTATTGTTCAACGCTATCGCACGTATTTGATTTTGCACATTTTCTCCGCTTTAACCTTAACGCTTTTACGACCACATGGTCTCACAGTTTAGTAATTTTTAAAGTTTATAAATCTAAACCTTTTTTCGCATTCTTGATTTAACTTTTAGTGCTGCATAATCATATACTTTTACTTTTTAGCTACAAACTAGAGTTAAAACGCATCACATTTATATTTTGAAACCACATGGTTTTCCATTGTTGGATATTGGACAATAATTCTCAATAATCGAAGTTTGTATTTTATATACCGCATTTATTATTTATTCTGCATACTTGTAAGTAACCTGCACATTTTATTTCATTTGTACACTTATTTGCTCTCGTATTTCTGCTTTATTTAGTTTATTAATTATTATTCTCGACTGTTTGGTTTATATTTCTGGTGTATTTTTGTTGTATGGTTTTTCTTGCTAAATTTGGTGTTAATTAATTAAATATTGGTTGAAATTTACTAAGTTTCTTTGATTAATTTTTACGTAATTAATTTTGCTATATTTAAGTTTAATGCTTTGGATTTATTTGTTGTACTCTGATTTAATTTATTTCATTATTAAATTGTATAAGTACTGTGTTTGCAATATCACTTCAATCCCTACATCATCTTGCATCGTTTATTCAGCCCTTCTGGCACTACACTTGTATAGTTTGCTATTCTGCTACACGCTTCAGTATTTAGTTCAAACACTATTGACATTACACTTGTTTAATTTTTTATATAAATACACACGTGCACTTTTCATTTATTCAGCGCCACTTTGTTTAATTCTAACTCGCAGTGTTGCTTATTTTCTAACTCTTTGTTGCGTAGGGCGTCAACTTATTAGATTTACGCATTCCCTTAAACTTATTTGTGGGCCCATTACCTGTTTCTTCCCATCTTCCGTCATCAAAGAGCGACATTGCTGTGTTAAGTCTCTCAGAACAGCTCCTGAGAGTGAAGAGTGTCCAACCCTTTCCCGTCCATTGTTGCACTTTTCTAGAATTCTATTTTTTCACGCTACAAGTCGTGTTTCGGCACGCACTTTATTTTTCTTTTGTAATTCCGCATTTTATTTACTCGCAAAACGACCTCTCGGTCGCACATTTGGTCCTTCGAGCCGGATCGTAGCGGGCCGTTGGAAACTTTCGCGCTTTTCGCATCAAATTGGCATTACATTTGTACTTTATTGCAAAACTGTATTCAATTCTTTTTGTATTACTTCAAGTCCCATCGGCGAGTGCTACGCTCTGTTTAATCGCATCACTTTCGTATGCTGTCAAAACGTTCTCAACAATCTTGTTGTCAGAACACGCAACCAACTTATTTGGTTATCCTCTCGCTCGAACATTTGATTCTTCGAGAACCGGATGTGACAGGTCGCGTGAAAAGTCATTTGTTACTTATTTTCAATTATTTTCCACGGGCGTATGTCACTCCATTTTTTAATATTTTCTCTAGTACGCTTACGCAGTCTCCACCAATATTTCACAATTATTCTCATTAATTTGGTATTGGCCGGCAGTTTTGCTTTAACACGTTCTCAACTATCTCGTTGTCAGAACACGCAATCAAGTCCTTTTTTGACTACTTTTGCATAAACATATTCTCGTTGTTTACTACACGTTATTGTCTTTATTGTAATTTCCTGCATATCGTACATCGTCATCATGACAGAAGCAATACTTACAAAACTTCGCCGAGAATTTTGTATTCGCTTTGTTGACACTCTAAACGACCTTTTAGACCAAGCAGACAATAATCCAGCTAAATTAATCGAAGCTCGACTTCAATATGGATTACTACCTGATCGTATTCGCGATTTTGAAACGCATCACGCTAAGATCATGGCTCTTCCTGAAAATGAATCTAAACAAAATGATTTATTTATTGAATATGATGATTTCAATGCTAAGGCACGGGAAATACAAGTTAAGTTTGCAAATCCACCATTTAGCAATGAACCGCATCAGCCACAACCAACTCAATCATTAAATACTGCTTTCAATTCACAAATTTCGTCACAGTCTCAGTCTTATGCCAGGCTTCCTAAACTGGACCTACCCACGTTTACCGGAGAAATCTCAAACTGGAACTCATATTATGATCTTTTCAACAGCGCCATTCATGATAATGATACTCTTAAATCTGTACAAAAATTCCAGTATTTAAAATTAACATTAAAATGCGAACCGTTAGCATTAGTGAATAATCTAATTCTCACTGACGATAATTATTCTATAGCCCGCAAATTATTGGAAGATCGTTATGCCAACAAGAGGCTTATCTCATCACACCACCTGCAATTATTAATAGATCTGCCGAAGCTCACTCCACTAACATATAAAAATGCCACACAATTTGTCTCTTCAATCAATGAGCATACTGAAGCTCTTAAGTCTAACCAAGAACCAGTAGAATCATGGAGCTCATTACTGGCTTTCATATTTATCACTAAACTAGACACAGACACTCGTAACAGGTTTGAATGCAGACTTAGTAGAGACAAACTTCCGACACTTAATGAATTACTCGATTTTTTAAATAAATTCATTCAATCTCAACAGTGGCAGTCTGTTAATCAGGTTCAAACGCTCGCTATCAGAGAAAAACTCACACAATTTAAGCCAAAATTCGTAACTTCTAGTCCAAAACAATCGCCTCGCACTTCTACATTCGTATCCACGACCACTTCGCACAAATGCGCTGCATGCTCTCAAAATCATAAAGTCATGCAATGTGCCAAATTCCAAGCCATGGATGTGTCAGCACGCTTGAACCTTGCTCGCGCAAAGCATTTATGTCGCAACTGCTTAAGCTCAATACATGCAACCATTGAATGTCAATCAAAAACAAATTGTAGACAGTGTAATAAGCGACATAACACCATGCTTCATTTCCCGAATAATACTGCTGCGGCAAATTCCTCAACCATGCAAAGGACTGCTAATCAAGCCACTTGTAGTGATTCTTCCACTAACGTTGACAACCTCAATGTTGTTGACACTCAAACTACCTGTCTGACGTCACACTCGGTTCCATCTGTTCTATTAGGAACAGCAATCGTTTTAGCTTCTGATTCGGCTGGTGCATGGAAACCTATTCGTGCACTGCTTGACAGCGGTAGCGAAGCATCGTACCTCACACATGCTTGTGCAGACCGCTTAAATTTGTCAAGTCGTCCTACAGACATTGTTGTCTCTGGATTTGGTAACACAACCGCTAAGAACGTCGTACAAGGAATTACTACACTAAAAATACGCTCATCATATCAAGAATCACCTATTCACTCGCTTTCGACAATTGTTGTTACAAATATCACTCGCAATCTTCCAAAGAGACCGTTGTCAACGACAATTCTAAACCAATTTAGTCATCTGCAGCTAGCTGACCCTGATTTCATAACACCCGCGCCCATTGAACTACTGATCGGTGCAGATCTGTATTTCGATATTCTTACAGGGCAGAAGATTAATCATAACAATTTTCCAATTGCACTTGAAACCACCTTGGGTTGGATTATTTCGGGTCCAATCACCAATACTACTGACACACAAGTCGACACATTACTCACCATTCAGGATCATCTTTCTGAAAATTTAAATAAATTTTGGGAATTGGAAGAAATTCCCAAAAAATCTATGCTCTCCGATGAGGATCGCTTAGCCGAACAAACATTTCAAACGCGACATGAACGACTGAGTTCCGGACGCTATATCGTCCCGCTATTATTCAAACAATTTCCTGTTGATTTAGGATGCTCTTATTCTAATGCACTTCGCTGCTACTCATCTTTGCAACGTCGTCTACGTTCTAATCCTAAATTACAACATGAATATGATAATTTCATGAAAGATTATCTCGATCAAAACCATATGTCACTAATCAAGCCAGAACTTGATAATGCAAATGAGGGATTTTACCTTCCACACCATGGAGTTCTACGAGAGACAAACTCAACAACCAAGCTTCGTGTAGTCTTCAACGGCTCTAAGAAAACTTCCAACAGCACTTCTTTGAATGAGAATCTCTTGACCGGACCTGCCTTACAAAGTAATTTAACTTCCATCATTATTCGTTCCCGGTTTCACAAGATCATCTTCACCGCAGATATCAGACAGATGTATCGTCAGATCCTAATATCTGAAGATCATCGAATGTTTCAAAAAATTCTCTGGAGTTTTGATGTAAACAAACCTCCAACAACCTATATATTAAATACGGTGACTTATGGCACCACTTGTGCACCTTTTTTGGCAATACGCACCCTGCTTCAGTTAGCTGAAGACGAAAAAAATAATTTCCCTAACGCTTCTAAAATTTTACAAACAGATACATATGTGGATGATATAATCACAGGAGCAGATTCTTTACCAGAAGCTCTTCAACTTCAGTCTGAATTAATAAGTCTACTCAAAACGGCCGCTTTAGAACTACGCAAATGGACAAGTAACCATCCAGAAATCTTAAAATGCATTCCAGCTGAATACCGCGAATTTTCGTTCTCTTACGAACAAACTGATTCAATAAAAATCTTAGGATTAATTTGGAACCCCTCTGAGGATTATTTTACGTATAAAATCAACCTGCCTAATCATGCTTGCACAAAACGCACTATTTTGTCCGATATTGCCAGGATTTTCGATCCAATAGGATGGTTGTCGCCAATCATTATGGTTGCTAAAAGGCTCATGCAGGAGCTATGGATTCATGGCATCGACTGGGATTCTGATGTACCCAGAGACTTAAGCTCGAAATGGGACACCTTCAAAGCTCAACTGTCTGACCTCTCTGCCCTCAACATTCCTCGGTATATCGACGTATCAAATGCCTCTCTTACACTCATTGGTTTCTGTGATGCTTCAGAAGCAGGTTACGCTGCTGTTGCATATATTCGCGCAGAGTACTTCAGCTCGGAATCTACAAAGTTATTCCTCATCTCTGCTAAAACTAAAGTAGCGCCTACGAAACGTATCTCTCTCCCTCGGTTAGAGTTGTGTGCCGCTGTACTATTGTCTCATTTAATCTCAAACCTAGTAAAAACGACTAATTTAAACTTTTCTCAGATATACGCATGGTCCGATTCCACTATCGCATTATCATGGATTCGTTCTCCACCATATCGATGGAAAACCTTCGTCAGTAACAGAGTCGCTGACATACAACAACACATTCCATCCAATTGCTGGCATCATGTACGTTCACACGAGAATCCTGCTGATTGTGCTTCTAGAGGCATCTCTACAAAGGAATTTTTATCACACTCCTTGTGGTTCACAGGCCCGTTATGGCTGCAAAACTCTCTCAGTTCCTGGCCACTAGATCAACCATCTAACCATAGTGCGCCTTCCTCGACAGCACTAGAAGAAGAAAAATTAACTTTAGTTGCAGAAAATGATCAGCACGATGATCTTCTCTATAAATATTCTAATCTTGATCAGCTCTTGAGAATCACTGCTCTATGTTTAAGATTCTATAAACGCTTAAATCGCCAAGAAATTACGCATGATTTATTCATAACTGTTTCAGAGCTCAATGATGCACTAATACGATGGACAAAGCTTACTCAACAAGAAGTCTTCTCTACCGAAATCGATAAAATATCTCGAGGAGAATTATGCTCTAAACCAATACAACAGCTAAATCCTTTTATTGACTCTGATGGGCTTCTACGTGTTGGAGGAAGGCTACGCAACTCAAAACTTAACTATAATCAAAAGCATCCGCTTCTACTGCCATCCAAACATAGATTCACTGATCTCGTGATCGATTACTTTCACAAAAAATATCTGCATCCATCGCCAAGGACTCTGAACGCTATACTAAACCGTCAATTCTGGATTCTAGCTGCCCGACGCGTTATCCGAAGTTATTCTTCAAAATGCGCAAAATGCTTTCGCTGTCGACCTACAGGACCTCATCCTCCAATGGCTGACTTGCCTCACAACAGAGTTATTCAACTGAAACCGTTCGACGTCGTAGGAGTCGACTACGGTGGTCCGTTCTACGTGACTCCAATCAAGAAACGAGGCTACAAGGCAACCAAAGCTTATCTTTGTCTTTTTGTCTGCTTCTCTACGAAAGCCCTGCATCTGGAACTCGCTTCAGATTTGACGACTGAAGCATTCATCCTCGCCTTCCGCCGCTTTCTTGCTCGACGTGGACGCTGTTCTCACGTGTACAGCGACTCAGGTACTAATTTTGTAGGCACTAAAAGCTACTTCACTGAACTACAAAAATTCATCGCTTCCACGGACTACAACAAGTTTCTCGCCAATCAACTCACTTCTGACGGCATCCAGTGGCACTTGAATCCACCTTCTGCTCCGCATTTCGGCGGACTCTGGGAGGCTGGAATTAAATCCGTTAAATTCCACCTATCTAGAGTCATCGGTTCTCAAGTACTGACATTTGAAGAGTTCAGCACACTTCTATGTCAAATCGAGTCTATTTTAAATTCCAGGCCTTTATGCCCATTGTCATCTGACCCCAACGATATGACCGCTTTATCACCTAATCATTTTCTGTTATTAGAGCCAGCTGTTTGTTTGCCAGACCGAGATTATGCCAATGAACCAGATCACCATCTCAATCGCTGGCAGCTGCTGCAGCGAGCTCAACAAGACTTCTGGAAGAGATGGCACCAGGAGTACATCAACACTCTCCAACAGCGAACAAAATGGACTCGTTCCACGGCTAATCTAGAGCCGAACCAACTTGTGCTAATCAGGAATGAGCTGCTGCCTCCACTTCAATGGAAGCTCGGTCGCGTCATCGACGTCCATCCTGGTAAAGACGGCGTGGTGCGCGTCGCCCAAGTGCGAACTGCTTCCGGAGTCCTCACCAGACCTGTCGTGAAGCTGTGCCCTCTTCCACACACCTGACACTCGGTTTTGGCCGGCAGGATGTTGGGACGCCACTGTCTTCAGCTGTGGTCCAAGGAGCATCTCCGACAGCTAGCGCAGTCTATCGAGCGCGTCACGACTTAGTTTTTAATAATTTAATTATTTTTCTCTCTAGTTTGTAGTCATTATTAGTTTATTGTTCAACGCTATCGCACGTATTTGATTTTGCACATTTTCTCCGCTTTAACCTTAACGCTTTTACGACCACATGGTCTCACAGTTTAGTAATTTTTAAAGTTTATAAATCTAAACCTTTTTTCGCATTCTTGATTTAACTTTTAGTGCTGCATAATCATATACTTTTACTTTTTAGCTACAAACTAGAGTTAAAACGCATCACATTTATATTTTGAAACCACATGGTTTTCCATTGTTGGATATTGGACAATAATTCTCAATAATCGAAGTTTGTATTTTATATACCGCATTTATTATTTATTCTGCATACTTGTAAGTAACCTGCACATTTTATTTCATTTGTACACTTATTTGCTCTCGTATTTCTGCTTTATTTAGTTTATTAATTATTATTCTCGACTGTTTGGTTTATATTTCTGGTGTATTTTTGTTGTATGGTTTTTCTTGCTAAATTTGGTGTTAATTAATTAAATATTGGTTGAAATTTACTAAGTTTCTTTGATTAATTTTTACGTAATTAATTTTGCTATATTTAAGTTTAATGCTTTGGATTTATTTGTTGTACTCTGATTTAATTTATTTCATTATTAAATTGTATAAGTACTGTGTTTGCAATATCACTTCAATCCCTACATCATCTTGCATCGTTTATTCAGCCCTTCTGGCACTACACTTGTATAGTTTGCTATTCTGCTACACGCTTCAGTATTTAGTTCAAACACTATTGACATTACACTTGTTTAATTTTTTATATAAATACACACGTGCACTTTTCATTTATTCAGCGCCACTTTGTTTAATTCTAACTCGCAGTGTTGCTTATTTTCTAACTCTTTGTTGCGTAGGGCGTCAACTTATTAGATTTACGCATTCCCTTAAACTTATTTGTGGGCCCATTACCTGTTTCTTCCCATCTTCCGTCATCAAAGAGCGACATTGCTGTGTTAAGTCTCTCAGAACAGCTCCTGAGAGTGAAGAGTGTCCAACCCTTTCCCGTCCATTGTTGCACTTTTCTAGAATTCTATTTTTTCACGCTACAAGTCGTGTTTCGGCACGCACTTTATTTTTCTTTTGTAATTCCGCATTTTATTTACTCGCAAAACGACCTCTCGGTCGCACAGAGCCTATAGATTATTTTTGTTATTATTAAACGTGAAATGTTATATTTAAAATAAGTCGTAAATACCACTCGAGATTTTTAAAGAAAACTGTTTTCTTTTTAACGTCAATAAATAACGCAAGTTTCACAAAGCATCACAGATAATTTCAGGAGTCGGGAATTTCCCGAAGAAATCAATAATGATTATTCTCAAAATTTCAATCTGATATAAATTATTAAATACCCGTCTACCTATGTATTGTAATTTTTAAATTTGTCTTTTATGAAGAAATGAAACGGTAGGTAGGTATTTAACAAATTTAGAAAAAAAATTAAATACCTTCACTTACCTTACCTACAACTATTTTCGAGAAATTGAAATGCCGAAAAATTACTCTAACGAAAAAAGTATCATATAATATCTCTTGTCCTTTCACGAACTCACTAATAAATGCAAGTCTATCAAATCCAGTTTTCTCACAATTTTCCAAATTCATATACTTTTACTATAAATAAATGGGCCCTTCCCTTAGCTAGGTATATTTCAAATTTGAATTTATAACCAAATAGCTAATAACAAATATAAATGAATAAAATATAAAATTAGACTTCATAACATTGCATCAGTATTTATAACTTACATTTACTTAAGTTATTTTTGAATTGTGACCAGCTAACACATAATATTGTCTTTATTTTGTATTATTACATTGAGAAAACTGTATACGGCTTATTAAAATATGATCACAGAAATTGTTTATTATAATTACAACACTTATTTATCTCAAATTCAGAATAAAATGCCCTAAAAGTTCTAATATACATACAAACAATATTATGAGTTCGAATATCTGCTTCGAACGTGACGTCATCCACAGAGCTAACATGCGCGTGAGCATACCGTGTCTATGTGTATCGTGCTCTAACCTAAATTTTAAACATTAGTCTATTTTCATTTTTGTTTTTGCTCTCTTCATTAGCATAGTATTATCTAGTATAGTATTGTCAATTATTATGTGTATTTTTAATGATATTGTTCATAATTATTTATTTATTTTAAGTCATAAGTGTTTTTTTTCTTACTATATTACAAATGCAATAGGAATTATTCTCATCTATTTATAGTATTGTCAATTATTATGTGTATTTTAAATGATATTGTTCATAATTATTTATTTATTTTAAGTCATAAGTGTCTTTTTCTTACTATATAACAAATGCAATAGGAATTATTCTCATCTGTTTATTTTAATTAAATGATGTATCTTTACAATTACTTCAATATTTATGTATAGTTTACATTTTCTATTTTTATGATATGTATTTTGAACTGTAGTTTACCAAGGAGGATTTGAAAATCAGCACTGCTGAAATCCTACCTTTTTGTCAAAATATTTTGATAAATAAATTGATTTGATTTGATTACAGGAAAAAAACTTTCCACGCGAAACGAAATGACACGGAAAATTCTTCAAATACTTTAGGTAAGATTTTATTGCACTAAGATATAAATAATTATATAGAATTAGAAGTATATTTTTGAGAGGTTACTTACTTTTTTAAATCATTGACATTGACACAACAAATAAAATCATTTTATTATTATTAATTTTAACTCACATTAAATATTTGTAAGCGACAGCCGTAAAAGTACTTTTAATAACTTTTTGTAAAAAATAAACAAAATAAATAATTATGCTGTTAGGGAAGTGAATTAAACGTCAAAAAATTTTCACTTATCAAAACTCACTTCGTTACGAATACTTTTGCGCATAACTGCAATTGTTTATATACAACGTGGTTACCATTGCGGAAACTTTTACTTTACGCCCGTGGGCGGTAAAGTTCTACTTTACTGCCCGTGGGCTGTAAAGTTCTTCTTTACGGGCTGTAAAATAGAAAATTGTTTGACACATGACATACTTTTTGTTACCATACGCCACCTTCATATTTTCTAGTAATAAATATTTTTGTTGTATATGATCTTGTTTGTATATACTAGATTTTAATTAATATTTTTACTTTCAGAAGGAAATTCAATCGATTGTCCTAATGTTAGTATTGTTGCTAGCGACCAATACGATTCAATTACGATTGAACAGAGTTTTATTGTCGAACCGACCAGAGGAATGAAAGAAGAAATAAACATATCTGGAAGAAGAATTGTTGACATTTTACACTACTTGTTTAATGCATTGAAGTCAATTCGACATACCGGATTCGATTGTTCGTTTTATGATTTAACATTAATATCGGATAATCGTTGTGGCATGAAAAATTCAAATGTGATGTTTGCTCTAAAGAAGAGATAATATGTAGTGAAAATGACGATATCAATCCATCACTCGCGAAATCGTCTCAATCAACTATTAATAAGTTACGCGTTACTGCTATGATCGTTACTGGAGGAGGATATAGCCAATTTGAAGAAATTTGTGCGACTCTAGATGTGCTTTTTATGTCAAATAGCACGTACCAAAAAAGCCATATTGAAGTTTCTGAAGTTATGAGAGACGTTGCTTGGAGAGAAATGAAACAAGCTGTAGAGGAAGAGTATCGTTTTGCAAAAGAAGACGGTAATGTCGATACAGATGGAACTCCAGTAATATCTGTAATTGTTGATGGCGCCTGGAGTAAGCGTTCGTACAGAACAAATTACAACGCACTGTCAGGTGTTGCATGCATTATTGGATCGCGAACAAAAAAGATTCTTTACATAGGTGTAAAAATTAGTTCTGTGCTACATGTGCTCGAAGAAAAAATGGAATTGACAAAGATATTGATGTTCCTCATACATGCTTCAAGAATTGGAGAGGACCATCAACTGGAATGGAAAGCAAAATAATTGCAGAAGGTTTTCGTCTCTCGATGGAAATGCACAAATTAAAATATGGTTGTGTAATTGGAGATGGTGATAGCAGTGTATATCGAAAAATTATTGACTCAATGCCATATGGACCTCACCTACTTGTTCAAAACATCGGATGCAAGAATCATCTAATGAGACTATATATTAATAAACTTAAAGAAATAGCTAAAAATTGTAATCGAGATATACGTGAGCATATAAATAAAAACTTATTAAGATTTTATGGTGGAGTTACGAAAGCAATTGAATTTCGAAGAAAGCGAGATATTAATCGAAATGAAAAAATCCAGCAACTAGGTAAAGATATCACAAACGGGCCGAGACACATTTTTGGCGATTATGCGGGTTGCCAAGAGAGAGGATATTTTTGTACAAAAAGTAATGGCGACGAAAGCAATCTTGTAACAACGATGCCAGTAAATACGTTCGCCAAAATAATGGAAGTAGCACATAATTTAGCCAAACATGCAAGTAGTCTAATTGAAAAAGAAACAAATAATGCAGCAGAACTATTCAATTCGATTATAGCCAAATTTGTAGGAGGCAAAAGAGTTAATTTTTCGTTGAAAAACTCATATGAAACTCGATGCAATGCTGCTGTCATTTCAATGAATTCAAAAGAGAACTTTCATGAAAAGATTCATAAAAATTTGGGAATTCCATCCGTTGGGAAACATACATACAAATTTTCTTCAAGAAATAGAAACAAATTGCAAAGAAGACGACTTCAAGGTTACAAGCTGAAAAAAAGATATACTGCGACGACTGATATGGAATATGGGCCGAATGCAGGCAGCCCAATAGAAGATTTACCTTCCGACGAATACGAAAAACTCAAACAAGAATGTTTGAACAAATTAGAAGACGACAATCTGGATGAAATACAAAATGAAACAAAAGGACAGTACAAAAAACAAAGATGGTAAGAAGAGAGAAGAAAGCGAATAACAGCATCACATTTTGGGTCAATTTGTAAGAAAAAGAAAAAAAGTATTAGCCATTACAAAATATAATTTTACAGGCAATGATAGTACAAAACATGGTCTGAAACACGAAAAAACAGGAAAGGTTATTTTATCTGCAAAAATTGAAGAAGACATAGATGACTGTGGCTTATTTGTAGATCAAGATTTTAAATTTTTAGGAGTTTCGCCTGATGGATTAATAGGTGTAGACAGAATTTGTGAAGTAAAATGTCCATTCAATGCACGACACATGCAAATAAGAGAAGCCATTGACAAAAAGCTTATAAAATATTTAAGAATTGAAGACGGAAAAATATATTTAAAAGAGAATAGTGACTACATGTTTCAAATTCAAGGCCAATTGCACATCACAAAGAGAAACATGTGTTATTTAATGGTATGGACAGAAATTAACGTTTTTATATCAGAAATTATTGTAGATCTTGATTTTTGGAAAAATAACATGGAACAACAGCTTCACACATTTTATTATAATTCATTATTACCTGAACTAATTGACCCCAGACATGCGCGAAACATGCCTTTAAGAATTCGCTACTAATTTTTTTTTAAACAAATATTTAATAATATTTGTATTTTTCTACATTCGATTATTTGTTTGTACTGTTCTGACCAAATGTATAATAGTAATTATAATAATTTTATTTATTGCAACCTGTACATATTTTGTACATATTTTGAAAACCCCCATTTGAAGAACACGTGAAATCCTGGTTCCGGCATGCATGCCACAGGATGGCGAGAGAGAGAAATTCTCTTGAAATCATCTAATCATTAGTTAAATTAAAATTTAAAATTTTTAACCATATTATTTGTTAGTTGTTAGTCTTGATAACAAAGAATAATCTGTTTTATTTTTGTTCACATTCTCTTTATTTTTGAAATATTTTATAAATTTTTTATTATATTACCGCGTAGTAAATGTTTAAGTTTGGTTTCGTTATTTTTATTTGTCTTAATAACAGATAACCTGGTTTTTTATGTTCAAATTTTTTAATTTAAAATATTACATTTTTTTGTATTATGTTAGCGAGTTCGTTTCAATGACTTATTTATTTATTTTAAGTACAAAGTACCTAGTAAGTAAAATATAGGTAAATGTATGTATAAGTACGTGAACTGTTATTTTTATACTTGTTAGATACACTATTTTTTTATATTATGGTTTCGCCATCTTTATGTACATTTCCCGCACCCCGCTATTTACCGCAATCCAATGTCCATTGTCATTACTCACCGTTAGGTGTTTTTAAGTTAATATTTATCCGCAAGATGGACAAGCTGGTTCATCGCAATCACTGTTATCAGTTATCGTAAAACTATCGATACTGCCGCATCAAGTTATTCTTCGCTTGTATTAATTAACCGCTCCGCAGCTATACGCTAAACCGCTATAACTTTATCTGTGCTTGTGTGTGTGTTACGCACTATCTACAACCACGCGTGTGTGTGTGAACTATCGCTTATGAATAGCGCTACGCAGTCTGCTATTGCTGTCCAAAAGTATATCACGAGTTGTGATCAACGCCGCTATACCGCACGGAATTATCCACTAATTGAGGAATCTCAACGAGTTCAGCAAACAGTGAGTAATTTCCCATTATTCATTCTTCCATCTGTACTAAGTTGGTTGAAACCGCTATTACCTTTGTACCCGCTAAAGCCAAGATTTAATAATCGTCAGATAATTAAGTTTTGCACATCTCCCCAACATTTTATGGTCCTTCGAGCCGGATACAGTATTGCAGACTATATTTTCTCCATAATTAATTGCTCTTATAGCAAAAATATAAAAAAATATAAATGCTTGCGCACAGCGAAGCAGGTACAGTTTAAGTATAAAGTTATCGCATTTATAGTTGCATTGTGCTCTATAAATTGCCCAATCGCTATCATTGATTGTCACGCTTACACCCCACTCAATATTTATCTTATTCATTTTTGCATATCATCATGGAAGTTAAAATTAAAATACTAGAGAGTAAACGAGCCACCATGTTTGCCAGAATAAACCGTTTGTACGAGTCTTCTAAAAATATCGTGACGTCAGACACACGCACCTGTGAGAGGTTTCTTGCAGAAACGGAAACATTAGATCTATTTCATTTAGAATATGTTGAAATAATAGATGCGGTCAATGAACTCAGTTTAAAGTCAGATGACGAATTCAAGCCTGATTTCGAAATGTTGTCCGCATATGACGATTTATATTCATATTTAAAACGAGTTCGTGCTAAATTTGATAATTCAAATAAACATAAAACTACTATTGAATGTACGCACGCTATCAAAAGTCCAGTTAAATTACCGCCCATTGTCCTACCTTCGTTTGACGGAAAAATTGAGAATTGGCCACTATTCTATGAATCATTCAAAGCGAATATTCACAACAATCAGTAGTTATCCGATTCGAAACGGGTACAATATTTACTAGGTAAACTCACGGGTAGTGCTTTAAAATTAACCGCAGGAGTTAATCCAAATGGAGATAATTATCAATCTTTATGGGATAGTTTAACGGCGAAGTATCAAGATAAACGTGCTTTAGCTTCATATTATTTAAATAGCATCTTTGATTTAAAAACTTCAGTTCATAACGCTAATAGTTTAAATAAATTTATAGAAATTTTCTCTTCGTCAATTCAAGCGTTAAAGCAATTAAATATTACAGATTTACAGGATTTTATATTTTTGTACTTAGCCCTAAAGAAAGTTGATTCTCAAACAGCACAACTCTTCGAAACTACCGTTAGAGATAAAGAAATTCCTTCCTATAAGGAATTTGTAGACTTTACTAAAAGTCAAATTAAAATATTAGAGCGAACTTCAAATACTCGCTCGGCCTATAATTCCACACCCGCTATATCTGCTCATCCGAAAACATTTGTAGTCAACAGCAATGTTAAGTTTAACTGTGTCTTTTGCAAACGAACCGATCACCGGCAAGATATGAGTGTCAAGATTTCAAAAACGCTACAATTGAAAATCGCTTCAATTTCATAAAATCAAATAAAGGCTGCATAAACTGTTTGAGTTTAACTCACACCGCTCAAGGCTGCAATTCAAAGCATGCCTGCCGCAAATGTAACAAGCGCCACCACACCATGTTACATTTTAATAATATGCCAAAACATAATACTCCCGCAACAATGCCAGTAGTTTCGAACACTGAAGGTCAAAGTGACGATAGCTCGGCCGCTTCGCTTCATCCGACTGCCGAAGCAGGAGATAACGCTGTCTCTCTCTGCGCTTATATCAAAGGTTCTTCCGCCCCGCTCCGCACTACCGTCTTACTGTCAACCGCTCAGATTTATGCAAAATCAAAAAATGATAATGTAGCAGGGCTAATTTATTGTATTAGAATCAATAATTATTGTTTTTGTAAGTTGAAATATTTTTGGAAAAGCTCAAACGGTTCTATCGTTGTATCCGACTTCTAAGAAGACCATCTGGTTTTGGTGTTAAAATCCTAGTTTCTAAAATTTATGAGTTTTGGCATTTCGGCAGATGTCAAAATGTAAGATACGGAAGCCGTTTAGGTCAAGCAAAAGTATTTTAACTTCATTTGGAAATGTTTAAGATTCACTGTAGCTACGGTCAGAATCTATTTTTAGAATTAAGGGATGGTTTTGAACCAGAGTTTTGTAACACATTTCGTTTTTGAAAAACAGATAGTTTTAAAATCTTGAAAGAGAAGGACGCTTTTAAATATTGAGAATAATTTGTCTTGTTGTCATCGTTGTTTATTTGTGCTCAAAGTGAATCTCAATACTCTCCGTTTTTATTTGTTTATTTGTGAACGTGAAACTTTGTATTTTTGAGGAAGTTGATATTTTATGTTTTATGTGTGTTTTTGTTATCTGTGTGTTTTTCGTAATTTATAGCAAATATATTAGTTGCTAAATAATCTTATTCTAAAATTCATCACGAACTTTTGTTTAGTGTTTTCTCCATCTAATTAATTAGTTAACAAATTAATTAGTGGTTTTCCTAAACGTTTAAGACAAATGTCGAAAGTATCGTTTTATTAAATTCAAGTATTTTATTTAAATATTAGTTTTCGTTTTTATTAATATAGTTAATCGTTTTACTACCGTGTTGTGTTTTATTATATTATTATATATTCCTTTCATTCTCATTTATAAAGCATCACCCAAGTGTTATAATACCGTTTGGCTTATGATATCGTGGAGGTTGTTCGATAATAAGTAATACTGATTTAGCGTTACAATTTATCGAGCAAGATCTAATCATTAAAAACGTTAGATCCCCCTCCCATAATAATTATTCTCTAATTAGATGTCTAATCGATAATGCATCACAAGACAATATTATAACAATCGATTGTTGCAATCGTCTTAACTTAGAGATAATCCCGATTTCAAACTCAGTATTAAAAGGTGTAGGCACGTCATCACGTCCTATTCGTGGTTACGCGACAATTAATATCCAGTCTAGAATTTCTGGAGACAAATTCAGAATTCAAGCACTCGTGGTAGATTGCATAACCGATGAATTGCCAGCGATCTTCATAGATCCGTCAATACTTATAGGTTTTCCAGATCTACCTCTCGCAGACCCCACCTGGAACGTTCCAGGAGAGGTTGATTTAATATTAGGCGCTCAATTATTCCCGCATATACTTATGAATGATCGCATATCAGCCTCCGCCACGGCGCCACCCGCAGTAGAAACCATCTTTGGTTATATACTTATGGGAAACGTTCCCACCGCTCACCGCGCTGAAGTAGAATCACTTGCATTCTGCTCAGTTTCCAATGAGACTTTAAATGAAAGGCTCAATAAATTCTGGGAATTAGAAGAAATTTCTGATTCTAAAATTCTCAGTCCCGCTGAATCACAATGTGAAACTATTTATATAAATTCCACCACTAGAGACTCATCTGGTAGATATAGCGTCGCATTACCATTTTGTAAGAATCCTGAAGATTTAGGTAATTCTTATGTAACCGCACTCAACCGCTTTCAATCATTAGAACGTAAATTCAACCGTAAACCTGACTTACGCGTTCGCTATGATGATATTATAAAACAATATTGCGCCGACGGCTATCTATCCGAAATCCCGCACGCAGAAGACAACCATGACGGTTATTACATTCCACACCACCCTGTATTGAGGGAGGATAAAACCACCACAAAACTGCGTTTGGTGTTGGACGCTAGTTGTAAAACAGACACATCTTTGTCACTGAATGACACGCTTCACGCTGGTTGTAATTTGCAGAATGATTTATTTCAAATTCTTTTAAATTTCCGCCTATTTAAATTCGAGCTTACTGCAGCTATAAAACAAATGTATCTGCAAATTTCAGTTTCTGATAATCACCGCAAATATCAGAAGATATTATATCGCTTCAGTACTGATGAACCCATCCGCACTTTCACATTTAATTGTGTAGCTTTTGGTCTCAAGGCCAGTCCCTTCTTAGCACTACGCATAGTGCGTCAATTAATGAATGACGAGCGCGACAAATTCGAAGATGTCGGCTATAGCCGAGTCTTATTTTTACGTAGACGATCTAGCTGTGTCAGTCATAAATGAACAGGAAGCTATACGCGTCGCGCATGATCTAATTGCCCTATTTAAATGTGGAAGGTTTGATCTAGTAAAATGGGCCAGTAATGAAAAATTAATTTTATCAGAAATTCCAAAATCAATGTGCATTTCACCACATGTTGAATTTAAAGAAAATTACCTCAAGGTCCTAGGGTTAAAATGGAATCATATAGATGATATTTTCACATATGACATAAATAATTCTAACGAAAATATTTGCACCAAGCGTACTATTTTATCCACTGTAGCACGCCTATGGGATGTGCTAGGGTTAGCCGCACCGGTTATATTATTTGCCAAGTTTCTCATCAAGGACCTTTGGCAACAAAATATCGGATGGGATGATGTACCCCCTCAGGAAATAGTACATGCCTTTTTAACATTTAAAAAAGAGTTATCGCTTTTATCTGAGTTGCAAATACCGCGTCATTTGGGCGTGGTCACAAATAGCTGTGTCAATATTTTTGCATTCTCGGACTCAACAATCGCGCTTTCATGGATTCATTCATCACCTGGAATATTTTCGTTAGTAACCGCGTCGCACAGTGTCAAGAAAATCTCGACGCTAAATATTTTTATCACATCGCTGGCATTGACAATCCAAGTGATTGTCTTTCTCGGGGGTTGCTACCCTCTCAAATCGCCGATCATCCCTTATGGTGGGATGGTCAGTTCTGGTTAAAGGATCCTATATCTTCGTGGCCAAAACCCGCAGAGTTTTCGGATTTACTCGAATTAAATTCGAAAACATTAACCGCTAGGCTGGACTCAGAGTCCTCCATCATTATTTCGCTCACTCTCAGAGTATCATCTTGGTCTAAACTACTCCGAATAGTAGTATATGTATTAAGATTTATACGCAAATTGCCTCGCTCTGAGACAATAACCGCTACTGACTTAAATCAAGCTGAGTCAGTAATAATTTTGCACTTACAAAGGGCTCATTTTAAAAATGACTTACATAATTTAAAGGGGGACAAACTCCCTTCGAATCAACTTCGCAAATTTAATCCCTTCATTGATGATGTCGGAATTTTAAGAGTAGGAGGACGATTATCTAACGCGAATTTGCCATTTGAAAATCGTCACCCGGCCATACTACCTATACGAGATCATAATTGTAAATTTAATCATAGATTTCTACCACAAGACGCAATGTCATGCCGGCCCTGATCTACTCACCGCACTAATTAGACAAAAATTCTGGATTCTAGCATCTAGAAATATTATCAGGCGTAGAGTTCGTTCTTGCAATCGCTGTTTTAAGAACTCACCGTCTCACCCCTGTCCCAAAATGGCCGATCTTCCACCGTATCGCGTCTGCGAAGCCAAGGCTTTCGTACATACCGGCGTCGATTACGCGGGACCGATAAACATAACGCTAAGTCGCCGGCGCGGTCAGAAAAGCCAAAAGGCTAATATATGCTTGTTCATTTGTTTAGTGACGAAAGCAGTTCACATTGTACTCGCGTCCGACTTATCTTCTGACACATTTCTAGCTGCATTTAAAAGATTTGTATCTCGCCGTGGTCCAGTTTCTTGCCTATATTCCGACAACGGAACTAATTTTGTAGGTGCAAAGGCTCAACTTGATGAGCTTTATACATTTACCGCATCGCAAAAATTCCAAGACACTACTTAAACGTCCAGTGATCAAATTGTGTCCACTGCCGACACAGTAATTTTTTTCTTTCAAAAAAATAAAATTTTGGCGGTAATCTCATTTTTTAAATTTTTGTTTTGTTTCAAAATTTTCGAGGTTACTGCTAATTAACTTAGTAGGTATTAGTTTTTTCATTAACTTTGTTTCGAAGTTACCAGGTAACTTCAAGAGGGGGAGTATGGTTTCGCCATCTTTGTGTACATTTCCCGCACCCCTAATTTACCGCTATTTACCACAATCCAATGTCCATTGTCATTACTCACCGCTAGGTGTTTTTAAGTTAATATTTATCCGACAAGATGGACAAGCTGGTTCATCGCAATCAGTGTTATCAGTTATCGTAAAACCATCGATACTGCCGCATCAAGTTATTCTTCGCTTGTATTAATTAACCGCTCCGCAGCTATACGCTAAACCGCTATAACTTTAGGCGATTTTTCGCGATAAATACTACAATAAACTTGGTTTGGTAGCGTTTAAAGAGGTTTGTAACGATGACATCATAAACTTGTAGTAGTTAACAATCGCAAGAAAATTGGCTTGGTTTGAAGTAGTTAAGTTTGACAGAAAGTTTTGTTGGAAACATGAATATAAGCATAAGCAAAAATTTAAAAATTTTCTATTTAATTTTTCATAAAATGAATAAAATAATACTATCTTAAACTCAACCATTCATTTGATAATAATAAACTGGTTTGTAAAAAAAATAAAAGCATGCAAATTATGAGTCAAACACTTTAGAATACCTGATTTTTATGAAAGATGGATTTCAAAATATTTTTATTTTCATTTTCGAATGTGCAGAAAGCAGAAACAAATTTATCCTCAGAATTTAGAGAGAGATAGAAATATTAACGCACCTTTACCTACCTCTTGAGGGTGGTTAAGTGGTTTGGCTAACTTTTCTTTGCCACGTTAGTGTGTGACGTCATCAATTTCGTCGCGAAAATGACAAACCATAGTTAACCACATAAAACTACAGTTAACTACTTTCGCGAAAAATCGCCTTTTATCTGTGCTTGTGGGTGTGTTACGCACTGTCTACAACCACGCGTGTGTCTGTGAACTATCGCTTATGAATAGCGCTACGCAGTCTGCTATTGCTGTCCAAAAGTATATCACAAGTTGTGATCAACGCCGCTATACCGCACGGAATTATCCACTAATTGAGGAATCTCAACGAGTTCAGCAAACAGTGAGTAATTTCCCATTATTCATTCTTCCATCTGTACTGAGTTGGTTGAAACCGCTATTACCTTTGTACCCGCTAAAGCCAAGATTTAATAATCGTCAGATAATTAAGTTTTGCAAATCTCCCCAACATATTATATACCTGTATTGTAAATTGGTCTTGTCATGCAATCTATTTTTATTTATATACTTACTTAAATGCATGTACGTATAGTGATATTACTATTTATAAGATAAATTTGTTTTTATATTTATAAAAAATATATAACTTTAAAAAAAATGAATAATCTTTTTATTAAACCAAATAAATAACTGGAAAGGGAATATAAAATGAACTGTAGTGCTTACATACGTAACATTACTAGTGTTGCCAGGAGACGAGACGAGACGAGATAATTACCTGTCTCGTCTCGTCTCGAAATACTGAGACGAGATACTACCGAGACGAGACGAGACACTCTCTGTCTCGTCTCGTCTCGTTTTATCTCGTTTTTAAAGATCTAAATATTTTGTTGAACAATATACATTCATACATACATATATTCACGCCATTTGAACAATATAATAATATCTAAACTCGTAAAGATAACTCGATTCGATAAGTTTGAGCCGGTTTTTAAGAATAATAATCATGTTTGGTATAAAAGTTTAATTCACTGCCGCTAGATGTCTCTGGGACCGGTTCGCGGTGTCTCATATTCAATGTTTGTGCTTCCCCTTTCAAACAAACCTAAATTTGCAGCATATTTTGTATTAAATAAATAAATAATTTGCAGAAACAAAATCCTATACTTTTGCTTGCTTGAAAGTTCCAGTACGTAAAGTCTAAAGCGTGTTTTACATTATACTTTTTTCGTCTAGATTCATACTAGATTTCTCGTTTGATTTGCATCCGAGATTCGTTCTATTTTCATACTTTATTTCCAAACTATTCGTATACAATCAGAATTCTTCGATTTTTTCCGAAGTGGTCCAAGTTAGGCAACTTCAAAATAATACATAATATTCTTACTTATTCTGACAAGTGACAACTTAAGATTTGGAGGTTAGAATTTATAATGGAAAAAAATATTAACACAACTTGAATAATAAGTACAAGACCAAAACTCATAAACGTCAACGTAAACAAATCAAATTAAAATATTAAAACTTTTAAAGGTTGGTCAAACTGACTCCAGATTGAACTGCGCATGCGTAGACAAATCTAGTATGAATCTCGAATAGAAAAATAGAGCCGGGCGTATATTTCTATACTAGGAAAAGTATGGAAATCGAACGAAACTCGGATGGGAATTTCTGATTTACATTATACTAGAAATGGCTAGGAACTTCTCGGATCAATTACGAACTAGAATCTAGACGAAAAAAGTATAATGTAAAACAGGCTTAATACACTGTAAAAAATTTATGTAAAATTACACTAATTCACTGTGTAAGAAGTACACCAATTAACTATGTAATTATACATTTTTATATATTTATACACAAATTATGGAAAAATTCTATATAACTATACGGAAATTTACATTTTAATAAAGAAATTTTACATATCCGTTCTAACTTTACACATATCATGTGTTTATACATATGCTAGTAAGGATTAAATACATGTGTATGTAATTGAACCTAATTTATTAATGAATATTTAAAGTCTTTTATGTAAAATTACACACCACTGTAAAAATATTTCTTTAATTTTCATGATTTGCACATTTTATGTAAATTTACAAAAACTTTACATTAAAACTGTAATTTGTCCTATATGTGATTGGATGAAATGAAAAAATCAGGCGTACATAAATAAGCGCGAAATTTGTATGCAAAAGTAGAACTAAGTAGGTACTTCAAGCCTTTTAAGAAAAATTGTGACTGTGTGCTGTTATAGGTTTATGCTGTTAAAAAGACGTTAACACTGGTATTTAAATTTATGTGTTATAATATAACGAGTGATTTGTAATTGTAATTGATTTGTGTGATTATTAAATTATTATTCTGGTAGGTATTACAGTATTTTTTTACATCTAACTAAAAATTTCTTCTAATTTATTTTATAATTATTTATACATTAATAACAAATAAAAACCATAGTAGGTATAATGTATTTTTTTTCTTTTGAATCAATATATTTAAAATAAATTTAATAAATCAATAACATTCCATTTTTGAAATGTAAGTTTACATTTCTGTGTAAATTCCTCGCTCCGTGATTGGTAGAACACAACGCGTTGAGCTTTGCGCATGCTCTATGATGTTACATTCGCGTGTGTTTGTTTACCAACAGAGGCTTCATTTATATTTTGTTTAGGTTAAAACGTGTTATTCTGTTGCAAAATAAGTGTTTTGTTTAATATTTAAGTATAAATTGAAAATTATTAACGTGTCTGCTACACAACGTTTGTCTGTAAGTATCTTTTAATTTACAATTTCTGCTAATTAACTTTATAATTATTTGTACATTGTTATACATTAATAACAACCATAGTCTAATGTAAAATTACTTCTCTTAAATCAATATATTTAACATAAATTTAATAAATCAATAACATTCCATTTTTTAAATGTAAGTTTACATTTTTGTGTAAATTCCTCGCTCCGTGATTGGGAGAACACTGTAGCAAGTCCTAGTCATCACAATTAAGTAGGTGCGACGTCAGTCATTAGTTTACTAGGTCAGAGTTACCAAATAAATATAAATAAATATGTTTGTATTGCTAATACTAGTTTTGCTGACTAAGGACTTGTACATGAGTATAAATAAGACATAGATAGGGTAATAGGTAGTTCCAATTCAGTTGCGTTCCGATTCCAGTATGTGACAGCATAGAGATAAGGGTTAACGTAAGATGGTATTATTATTATTGTTATTATATTATTATTATTATTCATTAACTTATTAAATATACTTTTATACTTTTGTAACCTTTGAGTATTAATTGATACTAGTTTCCCAGTCTCGACAAGGACCCAACAACTTATTATTTGTACACACAATTTGGGAGGTACATATTGGTGGCAACAGTGGAATCTGTTGTCAGCCCAATTTACATATTTACATATTGGTGGCAGCGGTGTCGGATCTTTTGTCAGACCAGAATGACCGATACACTTGTATTTGGTTTCACTCGCGGGAGACTAGTATTCTAGTTCAAAATGTAGTATTTATCTCAAAATTTAGTAAGAATTTATAGTATTCAATTTCAAAATTAGTGGTAGGTACTTGTGACAATCAAAATTTAAATGTGAGTTATGCAGGTGATGATATTATGCTGGGTGTAAGGAATTGAACAAATTGTTAAGTCAGAAAATTTCCATGTGTTATGGCTATGGCAGTAAGTAAATTTAACGAGAAATATGAAGATATGTGGAAATATTTTCTTCTTCTATTTTTACACCGTAAAACCTGGCACGACTGAGTGATTTTGATTAATTCAGATTTTGTTTTTGAAATTGTTGATTTTTAAATTGTGTCTATGCTGTTACCACTGGCGGGACGTAAGGAATTGGTACTCATTTGGTAAGTGTAAAAATTTATGTTGTCACATATAAACACAATTTATTTTCAAAATTGAGTAAAAATTAAAATTTTGTGCTTAAAAAAACCATACAAAAATTTTGCTTTGAATTTATCAATCATTGATTTGTTGTAACTTGAATTAATCGCGATGTTTAATTTATAACATTACAAAAATTTTATATTATGAAACACGTAACAACGATAAGATTAAAGTGCTGAGAACAGCATAAATATTAACGCAACGACACAAAATGATGTAATCACACATGACAATGTATAATGTCTAAACAACGGTTTTTCGCAGAACCAAACCAGACCAACGCGAGAAGATACCCGGAAGAATTCAAACTGCATCAATAACACTCGCGGAAATATCAAGATCAACATATATATATATATATATATATATATATATATATATATATATATATATATATATATATATATATATATATATATATATATATATATATATATATATATATATATATATACAGCGTATAATAATCATCAAACTATTCACAAAAATCAATTGGTAAGATTTCATTGCACGTATTTTGAGTGTAATATGCAATTTCGAAGATACGGTAGTTTTAAGCAACATATATTTCGGAATCATACAAAAATTAAACCGAATACAGAATAATCCAAAATATTTTTATGTAAAACTGAAACCGATAGTTGTAATTTTCATACAAAAGACAAAAAATATATGATATCTCATTCATATAAACATTTAAAAAGTGGTACTAATATATTCTGTTTTTATACCAATTGTTCAAATAAAAATAAATTTTCGAAATTGTCTTCCTTTTCGTCACATATGTGCAGAAATCATACTAATTCATACAATCGTAAACTCAGAACAGATTTTCTAAATACAAATGCAATTGCATGTAATTCACCGATGTCGTCGCATAACTACACATTTGATACGCAGGACTATAATTTTGGATTAATTGCTGAAAACACAAATAATTCGCTAGACGAAATATCCTCACAAAATATTGAATTAGAGAGTTTGGCTAAATTTTATTTACTTCTAAAAACAAAATATTTTTTACCAGAACATACTTTACAGATTGTTACTGAAGAACTTTATAATTTAAATAATGTAGGTACTTGCCGACGAATAGCAGGAATTGCAGTACCGTTTGATGTTGCGGCTCGAATAATAAGATATCGTCCGAATCAATCGTAATTATTTTTTGTAATATTACACTTCTATATATAATTTTACGCTATAGTTTTCATGCTTCTACGGCCTTTGATGTTTGAATAATATATCATGGTCAGAATAATGTTCTTTTTAGTTTATCTTTTCATGTTGTCGGCGGTTATTAAGGCCTACTAAATTCGACCGTTGGCCTTATTATCCTCCTTTTTTTAAACAACATTTGCCGGTTTTACAGTTTTATTTAAATCTTTATCAAAATGTTAGTCACCAAAGACATGTTTGACAAAAACAAGGAAGAGAAAAAAATTAAAAAGACCTCAACCCCCAAAGGTAGAAGTGGTACTAAAGAAAACCAGGCGAGTTTTTTTAATATCACGGTTGTAAAGAGGATAAGATGGCTGATATGAGGAAATGTTCTTAATGCGACAAGTAGGGATAGGAAAATATCGATAAATATTGATATGAACATCAGTTGTTATCAATTTTCTTTTGGTATCGATAACTCGATATTTGTTGATATATGTCGATAATTATCGGAAAATTTCTATAATATCGAGTTATCGATACATCGATGCCAAACTAAAAGTAATATTGACTCATGTTTATGTCGATATTTATCGATATATCGATATTTTCCCATCCCTAGTGACAAGTGGTATCATGAGAGGTGCATCGGCTTGTCATCGGATGATACAGATAAATTTGAGTGACCTGTTGGTTTTTAAACAAAGAAATTTGTTGTTAATTTTAAGACTTTAGCTTGAATAATGCATAATTATTAATTATTGATCTCAATTACCAAATATGAAAAGCCTATTTTGTTTATTTATGTATGTTAAAGTCTTAGGCCTTATTATCCTACTATAGTATAATAAAGGCCTACTGAAGAGGTTTTTAAAAATGTTAAATTTTCTTTTTGTTTACGGCAGAAGTTGCCATTTTTTGTTTATATATGACAGCAATTGATGTTTAGGTTTAATTAACATTCAAATTTGTTGATTCAAGTTCATAGTTTTAATTTTATTTCAAATCTCCCTTAGTTAGGCCTTATTACCCGCACCTACTTATACACAGGACACAAACACTTTCATAAAACAAACTGGCAAGTTACATTCCTGATATGATTATTTTCCCTTATTTGATATTTTTAAACGATTATCATCTATCGGTATTTTTAAAGATGTGTATATTTCAGCCGTTATAAATAATCATATAATTGTAATGATTTGGTATCTTGCTGGATTAATTTTTTTATATTAATAAAATAATTGTAAAAAAAATATCTGTCATGTTGTTAAGGCGGGAATGTAGCTGTATGAGAAAGAGGTAAAACAGTGCTCTACGGTTTGTATAATATTGAATCTAATACTAACGTAAGATCATTGAAATTTTTTTACGACAATATTTAATAATATTTAATATATAATGATATTCTAGGTAGGTAGGTAGGTAACATGTTATACAGTATATAAATAACGCGTTTGATTATTTCATTTGTCTTATAAATACAATATTATACAAATACGATGCCACTTTTAGAGCGCGTTCGCTATTGCTGCCTTTGTTCGACACACTAAATCTGTATATATCTCTCCTTTTTCTCGACGAAATCGTGGACAGCTACATTCCGGCCTTAATAAATAATTTTGTATACTTATTTGTCATTTTTTACAATAAAATTTCCATTTGCAGTAAAATAAAATAAAAATGTGATGAATTTCGATAAATATTTAAATAAATGTATTATTTTTCATATAAAATCTAAAATATTGATTCTTCCACTCCTGTATAAATTACCTAAGCCATAATCAAAACACAATAATTTTAGAATGATTTATTTATAGGCCAGGAGGGTTACAGATTGGCATGGCTCTAACGTAACGTAACTTAGATAACTATTGGAATCGCTCGGGAATGGTATACCTATTGAAAATATCGAGCTGCGCCAGCTTGAAAAGGTGTGCTATTTGCATAAACAACGAAAAAGTCAAAAAAATGTATATTTATAAATTAGTTTGCTATAAAATTTTCTACAAGATAGAGTTGGTCCGATATCCGTAGGTTTGAAATGTCCGCTGCAAAATGCTCGAAAATGCAAAAAAGTAGGTAAAAAACAAGGTAATTTTAAATTATTTATTTAACAATGAAAAAAGAATCCAATCACGCCATAAAATTAGAGAAAAGTACTTGACAAAACGAGAGCCGCAAGGCCGATTAAGATCGGACTGACAGTTTTTGCATAATGCAATTGTTAACTAACCTACCTGGAAAAAAGACCTTTTTACTTCCTTGTACGAAGTAAGGAAGTATTGTAATCGCGAAAAATTTCGGTTCTCAGATTTTGACGGAAATATCCGTTTTGACCTTTTCTGAATCCATTATGACTAGTTTCGTCGTGACGTCTGTACGTACGTGCGTACGTGCGTACGTGCGTACGTGCGTACGTACGTACGTACGTGCGTACGGACGTATGTGTGTCGCATAACTCAAATACGGTTAGACGTAGAAAGCTGAAATTTTGTATTTAGGACTGTTATAGCATCTAGTTGTGCACCTCCTATTTTTGGTTTCAATCTACAAACCGGAAGTAGTAAATTTAAAAAAAAAATTGATAAATAATTAATTTTAGGCAATTTTTTTTATTTTAAATGAAAGATTATGTGATTATTATCTACAATCGGTATTTTATAAATTTTTCTGTATCTTCTATCATTTAAGAATAATTAAAGTATATACCTACTTATAATTTAATATTTCGGTATCTTGTAGTCCATGATCGATTAACATTTGTTACTAGGTAAAATTTAAATGATTATGACATGACAGTGACAGTAGCAGTGACAATAGTAAAATATCGTTTATATCTTCTTCTGCAGTTTAAATAAAATGACTAAAATATATTTGTGAGTATACTAGTATAATAAGTTAAAGAATTTTTTATATTATTCTACATTTTAGTTATTAAGAAAATTATGAACAAACAAGGCGTACAAGGAAGTCATGTGGTGTCCACGTCAGATTTTTTTAATTTTGTGCCAGGCTCAAAGTTATGAATATTTTTTTTCGCTCGCGCTTTTACACCTTTTTGTACCCTTAAACTATCATATACAACCATTTTTCAATTTTTAATAACTTTTTGAGCGGTTTTAAAAAGTTAGAAAATTTTGGCTTTTAAACAAATAAGCCTGTGAAGCAGGATTTGCAAGTGGGAAAAAACCGGAAAGTATAGAAAAATAGTACTCGAAAAGACGCTTCTTTAAAAGAAAATATCATCCAATTCGGTCCAGTAGATGTTGAGATATTAACTTCCAAAGTTGGGAAGGGTATGCGGCGTAACGGTTAATGATGTAACAATAAATTATATACCAATCGATAGGTTTTTCCGAGATGTTTTAGTATCTGCTTTCAAAAATTACATTCCACGTGTGCATCACGCACAAAAATTTGCATAAACATTGTGTAGTGCGCGCTCGAAGCCGAAATTCGGAGGAATGGAGATAGGCTGCGAAACTTGAAATCGGCGCTTCAAAATCGGCGCGCTCGCTTCAGGATGATATATCTCGGCTTCTACTACACCGATTTTTTTTTAAATTGGGGTAGAAAAACGAGAGGATTTCAATTTTCATAGTTACATTTATCAATTTTAAAAAATAAACAATCGGTGGTCGATTTTCATAATCAAGTATTTTTAAATGTTGCTAAAAATTAGTGCCCAATCAATAATAATAGGCCAGTCATATTAGGTAAAAATAACCCTCTATCTGGAAGTAATTCCCTTAAAGGGGATACTGTGCATATATGTAGTACTAGTACCCAGTAACAACATATCAAAAATCAACACTCGTGCATGCCGCCATCTTGGAAAATGGCGACCGATTTTCACTTTTTTTTACCATATTTCAGTAACCGTTAACATTACAAAAAAATAGTCAATTATAAAATTGATTTAATCAACTCTAATTTCTAAACGGATAAAGATATCGACTTCAGGTTAGCGGCGTTGGATTCCTTAGTTTACGTAAGATACATTATATTAATTTTTTTGTAAGGCCCTTGATAACCCAAAATTTAAGTATGATCTTCAATTAAAATTGTAAAATTTCAGAATTTTAAATATTTGTTGTGTATTTTGGCTTATAAAAGGCCCTTCAAAAAAAACCAGTAGAATGTATCGTACATAAAAATGTCTGAGGAATCCAATGCCGGAAACCGGAAGTCGATATCTTTATCCGTTCAAAAACTAGACTTGATTAAACACAAGGAACTATAAGAATTCTAAAATTTAATTATTTTCTCTTGGAGAAAATCATTAAATTTTGGCTTGTCAAAGGCACTTTAAAAAAATAAGTGCTATGTATCTTGAATAAAAATGTCTGAGAAATCCAATGCCGAAAACCGGAATTCGATATCTTGATCCGACCAGAAATTAAAGTTGATTAAACACAAGATACTTTTAAAATTCTAAAATTTTACAATTTTCTCTTGGAGAAAATAATTAAATTTCGGCTTATAAAAGGCCCTTCAAAAAATAGTACAATGTGCCCAACATAAAAATGCCTGAGGAATCCAATGCCGCAGACCGGAAGTCCATATCTTTATCCGTTCAGAAAGTAGAGTTGATTAAACACAAAAAATATTTAAAATTTTGCAATTTTCGCTCGAAGATAATAACTAAATTTTGGGTTATCAAGGGTCTTACAAAAAATTTAATATAATGTATCTTACGTAAAATTTACTAAGAAATCTAACGCAGCAAACCGGAAATCGATATCTTTATCCGTTTAGAAATTAGAGTTAATTAAACACACAAAAATTAAAGAATACTAAAATTTCTTTGTTTTTTTTTTCTTAAAATTGTGACTAAAGTAGGTATTTTAAAATTTAGAAAAAAAATTTTTTTAATAGAAAACTATCTCCGAAAACGAATATTTGAAACAGGAAGTCGTTTTCTTTATCTGTTTAAAAGTTATAGCTGTTTTTGCGCAATAAAACGAAATTATAGCTTGATTTAATTAGCCTTGAATTACCAAAATACATTTTCTCGTTTTTCTCGAAAACTGTATAGCCCAGTCAAAATCGACAATAAATTCGCAAAGCATGATGTATCTCTGATTTTTTAGTATGTTGTTTGGGCCCATTAGGGCTATGTATACCGAAGTTTCCAACTCTCAAAAAGTTGTGGAAAAATTTTTATACACGAAAAACCGCGAAATTTTCGGACTTTTTTCAGATTCTGCTCTATATCTCCTAATCCATGCATTTTTTGTCGAAAGCTATTCTATACTTTTTTAAGACCATTAAATTTGTGACAAAATACGTCCAATAGTTTCCGAGATATGGCACTTTGAAAATAGACCAATTTTTCCAAATATTGCTAATTTTAATTTTAGACCTTCTTTGGACCGAAATTTCGTCGAAACGATTGATCCTACGAGTAAAACTTGTAAATGTAATTTGTAGACAATTTAATTAGCTTTAAATTAAGCGCAGAGTGGGATACGTAAGCCTCGTATGTTCTCTCAAAATCTAAAAAAAACCCATATAAGGTAAAATCGCATTTTCCCAGAATTGTACCTAACCACTTTTTTGTTGCATGAAGTGAGATTTAAACATGCAAAATGTATTATGATCATATAGGAGGTATGTAAATTAAATAATGTAGGTAGGGTACCTCTCTTCCAACCCTCTCATGGATCTTCACCCCCTCTTTCACGTCACACTATCCGGTTTCTTATCTTATTTGATATTTTGGCTTAATTAACACCCTAAAAAGTTTTTAAAATAATGTATTTTATATAGAAATGTTCGTAGAATGTAATAAAAGAAACCGGAAGTCGATAATTTTATCCCTTCAGAAGTTACAGCACATTAAACACAATTGTTAAAAATTTTAAAGAAGAAGAAACATTTAATATTCTGGCTAAAAAGAAAAATTTTAATACTGCATCTTATGGAGAAATGTTCGTAGAGTTTAATGCAAGACACCGAAATTCGATAACTTTGTCCGTTCAGAAGTTGCAGTACATTAAACACAGCAATTATTAAAAATTTCTTTACTTTCTCTCGGAAATTTAGGCTTAATAAACGACCTAAAAAGTCTTTAAAATAATGTATCTTATGGAGAAACGTTCGTAGAATTTAATAAATAAAAGAAAAGGAAGTCGATATTTTTATTCATTCAGAAGTTACAGCTCATTAAACACAACAAATATTACAAATTTAAAAATTTCTCAATTTTCTCTTGAAAAAACATTTGATATTTTGGTTTAATAAATACCAAAAAAAATAATTAAATACTGAATTTTATGGAAAAATGTTCGCTGAATTTAATGTGATAAACCGGAAGTCGATAACTATCCGTTTAGAAGTTACAGCACATTTAACACAATAAATTCAAAATATTTGAAAACTTAAATTAAAATACCGTATTTTATAGAGAAAAGTTCTTAGAATTTAATAAAAGAAACCGGAAGTCAATATCTTTATCCGTTCAGAAGTTATAGCTCAAAATTACGAAAAAAGCAAAAATTTCTTAACTTTCAATTTTTGGAAAAACTGGTCTATTTTCAAAGTGCCATATCTCGGAAACTATTAGACGTATAGAGCTCCGGTTGGGCTTATTTTCTCTAAAATTTAATGGTCTTAAAAATGTATAGAATAGCTTTCGACGAAAAATGCATGGATTAGGAGATATAGAGCAGAATCTGAAAAAAGTCCGAAAATTTCGCGGTTTTTCGTGTATAAAAATTTTTCCACAACTTTTTGAGAGTTGGAAACTTGGGTATACATAGCCCTAATGGGCCCAAACAACATACTAAAAAATCAGAGATACATCATGCTTTGCGAATTTAGCGATTTTTTGTGTCGATTTTGACTGGGCTAGTAGCAGTTACATGAAAATCGATGAGGACAAAAACAACTTTTGTCCGAAAAGTTTTTCGAAAAAATATTTAGTTCTCGAGTTACGAGCAATTGTTTATTTAAATTGTTAATAACAAAATATTGTGCAGTCGCTTTGGTAAAAAATTGTTACGGAATGTACCAATAACATAAATACACTAATAGAAAATGGTTTTGTCCGTGACCGAAGAGGAATAAGTGCCGATATCCCCGTAGAAATTGCGGAAAAGGCATTCTAATAAGTTTTTTGCAAATATCTTGAAAAATATCGAGTTTTCGTGAAAAATGCCTTCTTACAAAGATGTTCAGAATAAAAAAGGCAACAAGTTTTGTCCGAAAAGTTTTTCGAAAAAATGTTTACTTCTCGAGTTACAAGCAATTGTTTATTTAAATAGTTAAAAACAAATTCATGTGCACTCGCTTTGGCAAAAAATTGTTACGGAAATACATTACTCACACCAATACACCAATAAAAATTGGTTTCATCCAGGAGCAATGAGGTTAGTACCTCACCCGTGTTTTAGGCCGAATTTTAGGGGTAAACCGCTCACCTATGATAATTTGAGCCTGGTACAAAATTAAAAAATCTGACGTGACATGACTTCCTTGTACGCCTATTAAACTGTTCATTCTTTTCTTAATAACTAAAATGTAGAATAATGTTAGTTTCTACAGTATAAAAGATTCATAAACAATCTTTATAACGAATTATTTATTAATTTTATTTATAAAATACAAAATTCAATCTGTCATTATTATTATTATTTTTGTAACTAAGTAAAGTAACATTAAACAAAACAAACATTAATAATATAAAAAATCTGACGTGGCCACCACAAGACCTCCCGCCATACCTACTTTATTTTTTAAACTTATTATACGAATATATTAATATATAAGTACTACTACTACTACTGCTACTATACTCACAAATATATTTTAGTCATTTTATTTAAACTTCAGAAGAAGATATAAAGCATATTTTACTATTGTCAATGTCATGTCATAATCATTTAAATTTTACGTAGTAACAAATGTTAATCGATCATGGACTACAAGATACCGAAATACTAAATTATAAATATATACTTTAATTATTCTTAAATGATACCAGATACAAAAATATTTATAAAATATCGATTGTAGGTAATAATCACATAATCTTTCATTTAAAATAAAAAAAATTTATCTTAAATTAAATATTTATCGAAATATTTGAAAAAAGTACTACTTCCGGTTTGTAGATTGAAACCAAAAATAGGAGGTGCACAACTAGATGCTATAACAGTCCTAAATACAAAATTTCAACTTTCTACATCTAACGTCCGTACGTACAGACGTTACGACGAAACTAGTCATAATGGATTCAGAAAAGGTCAAAAGGGATATTTCCGTAAAAATCTGAGAACCGAAATTTTTCGCGATTACAATACTTCCTTTTTACTCCGTACAAGGAAGTAAAAAGGTTTTTCTTTCCAGGTAGGTTAGTTAACAATTGCATTATGCAAAAACTGTCAGTCCGATCTTAATCGGTTTTGCGGCTCCCGTTTTGTATTGCAGTCAAGTATTTTTCTCTAAATTTATGGCGTGATTGGATTATTTTTTCATTGTTAAATAAATAATTTAAAATTACCTTGTTTTTTACCTACTTTTTTGCATTTTCGAGCATTTTGCAGCGGACATTTCAAACCTACGGATATCGGACCAACTCTATCTTGTAGAAAATTTTATAGCAAACTAATTTATAAATATACATTTTTTCTCTAAAATGCATACTTACCGACTTATACGTGATTGTTTCCGGGAAAAAACGCGATTTACTTTTTCGTTGTTTATGCAAATAGCACACCTTTTCAAGCTGGCGCACCTCGATATTTTCAATAGGTATACCATTCCCGAGCGATTCCAATAGTTATCTAAATTACGTCACGTTAGAGCCATATTTGAAAGATTTCATCGTAATTTTCCTGGCCTATGAAGTTTAGGAAATACAGAAATGTTTAAACTTATTAACTCAAAAAAACTATCTCCCAAAACAGAACTCCCACTATTTACTACTGATTAACTGACTCTTACTGACTTAAATGACTCCCGAGAAGCGATCATCTCACTCCATATCGTCACTTTAGTATAATAAGGTATTTAAATATTTTATTTCATTCCATTTCTTACCTAGCACAAGTCCCGGAAATGAAGAATTAACATACACTTGTGGAAAGTGTAGCGGGTTCGGGTTGATTCCTAAATTTGGATTTGTGGAAGAAGTAGGCGCCAATTGGTTTAAAATAAAATAAATCATGTAACTAATAACCATGTACAAAGAATAAGCAATAGTAAGAAGCAGAACTACGAATGATTTATTATATTCCAAAATATAACTAAAGCATGTAAAAATACTAGGTCTACCTACTAATTGTATACAATGTAAATATAATAATAAAAATACAGAATTATAAGCAGTTACACAAAATAGTTGTAAATTGTACTTACATTAAACCTGCTGGTAAATCAAAACTTTACTTTAGGGAGCTAACTTTTCAGGCCAAGCGCTACAGATCTTCGATTGACTAGTGCAACGTATGCGGTGCAAACAAGATCAATAAACCACACGTCGAGGGTCTCAGATGGTCACCCCAGATCAACTCTGCACTGAACGGCACGACAGCTTTTTGTACTTAGAACCAATCCTACGGACGGAGAACTGATGTCGTGAAGATGGCTTGTGCAGTAGAGGCCAGTTGTAGATGCTTCGGCGTCGACTTGATAGCCACGAACGTAGATAAAGCCCACCAGACGGTGTAGTGATTCACTCCCAACAATTATTGTTCACACTAGTCAAAACTAATAGTCAATAGTAACAGGTATCACACTGAAAAAAGTTTATCGGCAATAAAAAAATACAAAAATGGTATATTAATATCCAATGGGAATGTAAGTACAACAGCTGTAATGAAATTTAATTAATTTAATGTGCAAAATAAATGTTCAAACAGAATTTTAAAATAATTGTGGTAATAAGAATGACTTTGCGCAAGCAAGAAAGAAGTACTAGAAAATAGATAGATAAGTAGATGATATACAGCTCAAAAAATTACCAGTAATTAAATAAATTATAACGAGATAACAAATACGACGTAAATTGCAGATTATATCCGTACGATTTCAATTTAGCCACTACTAACAACACCATAAAGTAGTTGACTAAACCCAGAACACAAATTGCAAAAGACAATTTTGCAACAAATAATCGCAAGAATTTAATCTAAAAAGAAGGCCGAAAGGCAATCCGCCGATATAAAGGATTAGACGGTTTAAATCAAAGACTGCACTTGCACGTTCTCAAACATTCATTCTAATGATTTAAAGATGAGTGACGTAAAGAACAATCTAGTACTAACTTTAAATTTACGGAATACAAAAATATACTATTTCCGTCGATCGTTTATTAATGATCATCATTAATGTAAATAAATCATACATTAATGACCCCTATTAATGCATTATTTTTATTAATAAACGATTTTTTTGAATGCGTTCAATACACGTAATATAGTTATATTAGCTACCTGTAAGTTGTAAAAAATGGTAAATAGAATTAAACGAAATGATTTTGACAGTTCTAGCTAATAATACTCACGTAATATTGATGCTCAGCAATATCAATTATTGTGACTAACCTAACATTATTTGTCATGAAATAAAATTAGTTTTTGCCCAAATTAAAAAGGTGATCAACGGAAAAATATTGTAACTAACTCATGTGTTAATAAGCGATTAATAATTTCGACAATTAACGCGTTCGCTTCTCTCACGCGTTAAAATGTCTGAATTATTAATCGTCCTCATTAACACACTATATAGTTAAATAACTATTAAATATGAATCATCAAAATATATAAATGCTAATAGAATTTAGAAACTTTAAAACACTAAATTATACTGCACTACAACATTAATGATTTCTAAAATTTGATATAAGGTTGCTCAGCATCCTTGTTGAAGACCAGGAGAATTTTAGGTTAGAATTCTCGAATTTTAAACTGAATTACTAATATGATTAGCCACAAAATTGAAACGAGGCACACTGTGCTCTCGTAAAGAAATGAGCTAATACGCTGGTTTCAGAATGTTAAGCAGAATTAATAAGTAGAAATTTAATGTAATTTTAAAGTTAACAAGAAAATAATCAAATAACAATAGAAGTACAAATCGAGGTCAATAAAAAAATGTACCTACCTACCAAAAAACTTGAGCCCGGTCCTGGATAAGATGAGTGAAGAAAATTGAAATTATAAAGAAATAATGAATTTTAAATATACTACTTTACTTTAAATTACTCTAATTATTACAACAAAATTTGTCAATAAAAAAATTAATGAAACTGAACTACTGTAATAAATTAATAAAAATAGAAAGAACTTCAGGGTATTAAAAATATAATTGAGAACAAAAAAATGAATTTCAACGTGTGCTTACGAACTTCTCTAATCACTTATTTTACACGTTCACTCTTTATCATGTTAGAACCCAAGAGTCCGAAAAATCGCAAATCACGGGAAGTGTGCGCTCGTCGCTCACCTGGTGGACAAGGGAAGAAACAGTAAGGAAGTATACGGGATGGTAGCAAAAAAATTGCTACAAAGGTCGTATGTGAAGTTTTCGAGTTTTAAATTACATCTTATGTTATTTTTGACGCTTTATATACTGACAAAATGTCGTATGTATTTTAAAATAGAATCCCGCCGTTTCAAAGTTTAACAAATATCGTATGTGACATTATCCAAAAAGCGACCAATTTATAAAGTCGTATGTTATATCATCTTGTTGCTTTGTAACAAACGTCTTTATAACAGTTATAAGTATAACAGAAGTTTTTAAAATTATTGTTTTTTGTCTTTTTTTCAAAACTACATTTTTTCACATACGACACTATGATACTAAGGTGACGATATATAGCAACCCCCTCTCCCCAATCTTTTCGAGCTCTCACGCTAAATTATAGCTCTGGGTGGTGGTTGTTACACCAAGACCAATTGAAGATTCAATTTAGCGATTATCACCAGGATTCAGAATATTGAACATGACAGATTCTTCAAAGAATCCATGTGTGAACAAAAGTTTACCTGAGAATCATTAAAAATACCAAAACTTATATTTTATGAAGTTTTTTCTAAATTTTTCCCAAATAATTTACAAGTTAATATTTCTGCAATAAATAAAACTAAAACAATGAAGTGTCGAAAAGTAAGGACGAAAATAGATCTTCGCATTATGTGACATGTGTAAATGATCATAAAGGTCAGGAGAAAGGCTGTATATTTTATATTTATTGTAAGGACATGAAAACACCAAAACTAAACTTTTTTTCTATACTATTTCTTAATAAAGCATAAGTAGGTAAATAATTCTGCAACAAATACAACTAAAGCAAAGCAGTGCCCAAGAATAAGTACGAAAAAAACTCCCTGCATATGCGACATCGTTAATATTTGTTCTTTTGCTTTAACTTTTTCTAAATTTTTTCTGTACTTTAAAAAATGTAATCTTTTAATATCTTCTGTCCATTTGAAAATCAATCCCGTACTTTTTAGCCTGTAAATAAAATAATGATTAGGGTCTGGTCAAAATTCTTTTTCAAGACAAATTATATTTTGACGTCATACTACTCTACTCAATGTTTGTCTATAATTTCTAATTTACGTCCAAATTTAACGAATTGTAATGACTTATTAGTTTTCTATTTTACTGCAATATTAACCGCGCATAACTTCGAACTCACGCACGCCCATGATCGGCGGATTTGCTAAGCAGCCCAGTCCGTTTACTCTTTTTTTCGAATTAAAGTTCCTTTTTGTTCTATTCCATTGCCCCAAACCAGCTCGAAACTCGTATTTTGCCGCATCCTAGTTATGCATTGCCATTTTGATGTTGAAAAATACTGTAAAAGTGTTTTCGTTTCGGGTAAACTGTTAGTTTATTATTGATTTCAAGATAATGTTTTATACACTTTTATTTGAAAAAGAATGAATCTACAGATGTGCCTTTTAAAAAATATATAAATTTTTTGGAAATTTTTAAAATTATGTACCAACTTACCTACAATTTTTTTAATTAAAATTTTAAAAAAGCACAACTGTTTCTGATTCATACATAATCCTTATTCAGATAAAATGTTATCATTCTTGTACTGGCCACAAAATAGTCACTACATAAGGATTTTAAAGGTAGACGGCCCCCTTAACAACTGCTAGTAAAAATAGTATATTATATAATGAGCGAGAAAAGTAAATGATATCGTGTAAGTGTGAAAGTTGACGCCCGAGGCTTGCCGAGTTCGGAAAACTTAAGGCGCGTTTACATTGGAGGAGTAACTGAGACAGTTACTGGTACAAGTAGCGGGCTATACTAGTATACTCAACTAAACGCTAGGCTAGTATGTATGTACACCAGAAATACAATTTAGACGACTAGCTATAGTTCTAGTACCAGTATAAGTTGTTCTGTAGGTGACAAAGTGAATTCTTTTCGTGGTTGTATATCATCTCGAACAAAATCTATTATTAAAAGAAATTAAGTAAAGATCACAAAATTTAGTGACATCCCCACAAACACTCATGATCACGATATAGTTCTACAAACTTTATTGTCTCCGTTTAAGACCACTTTTTCATTTTAATAAAGTAAAAATACCGAATTTAACTATAAAACAATTATCTTTAAAATGAGACGTCAAAACACACTAGTATATCCCTAATCACTAGTGACTGTTCACATTGGTATAGTGCAGAGATGAGTGTAGTGGATAGTGCAGAATGAGCTCCATTAAGTTGTAGTCCAATGTCACCTAACTCTCCCTAGACTATAATGCTTTTAATGTGCTAAGTATGTGCTTTACTGTGCGCTATATATTATATTATGTGCGTCCATACAAAATGGTTCATATGTGTTTGTAAATTGCGACTACAAGTAAATACTAATAAACAAATATCAGAAAAGTAAACATTTATCATGATAGTAGTAATGTGCCCCGTATGTGCTTCTTTATGACGTGTGCGTCATTAGTGTTCCAGCAATTCACTTGATAAAAAATGCGACTCCTGTTCCATAGTCGCAAATTCCTACTGAAACTATCATGCTTGGAGTGTGCTAAGTATGTGCTTTTCTGTGCGCTATATATTATAGTATGTGCGTCCATACAAAATGGTACATACAGGTTTATAGCAATGTGCCCCGTATGTACCTACTTCTTTGTTTGCTATGTTTATAAAGTTAATAACGAGATATTAAATATTATCTTATAGAGGTGTAACAAAATAATTATACTAAATTAAAATAGTTATTTGTATAACAAGTTTTGAAATTATAGTTTTGTCGATCGCGAACGAAAATTGCAGCCCGAACGAAGGGAGGGTTGCAATCGTTTATGTTCGACAAAATATTTGCAATACGTGTTATACACACTATTTTTTGTACTCCTGCAAAACAAGGAAGTTAAAAAATACAAAAATAACCATTAATTTTTGACATTTACTGTCAAATTTTTAAATTTTTGTGAAATATCAATGGACAATGGACATTCAAAAAGAAGCAAAATTGTATTACAAAAGTGTCCATTAGTGTGCAACGAAATACTTTGTCACACACTTTTTTTTTTGTGGGGTAGGAGAGAATGCATCATGCACACCCGGTATGATGCCGAAGCAGCGCATACCCCCCGAAGGGATTGGGTAGTGTGGGACTTTAACCCACTAAACTCTCCCGTCCCCTTCTCCCCAGTACCCCTGGACCTGTTTCTCAACATAACTCGGGAGTAATGGTGGCTGGTTTACCTTCTATCTTCTTTCTTCTGCCCTACCTTCAGCTTCTTTTGTGTGTATTATTTCATTTATAAACGCATTTATTTCCGTCCACGTTTCTTCGTCCTTTACCATTTTTCCCACCAGATTTTCTGGGGTGATCTGTCCTCGTTTCTTGTTGATTACTTCCCTTTTTTCACTCCATCTGTCGCATTTAAATACGGTGTGTTCTACGTCGTCCTCAACCTTACAGTATTTGCACAGTCCGTCCTCAGCCTTTCTAATCCACGCCAGGTACGTTCCATAACATCCATGGCCCGTTATCACCTGTGAGAGGCAGTAGTTTATCTCGCCGTGCTTGCGGTCGATCCACGGGTCAAGGTCTGGGATCAGCCTCCTAGTCCACTCCCCTTTTTTTCCATTTTGCCATCTTTCTTTCCATTTTTCTCTAACCTGCTGGACCCTCTCAGCTTTTCCGAGTTTGAAGCCCCTAGCTGCCAGTTGGATGTCTATTGGCGGCAGGCTTGCCGCAACCAGGGCCGCCTCTTCAGATACAGTCTTGTACGCTGAGCATATTCGTAGGGCAGCCCTCCTTTGTACCCTGGCCATTCTATGCGTCTCTTTGGTTAGTGCTTGCGCCCATGTTGGTGCCGCGTAGCCCATGATCGATTGGGCAACGTGCGCAAGCAGCTTTCTTTTACTGGTCGTTGGTCCGCCCGTGTTCGGCATTATCCTTGCCAGCGCCTCTACTGATCTGTTTGCTTTCTCCGCCGCGTACTTTACGTGCTTATCATCGTTTAGCGCTGGGGGCGATTATGACGCCCAGGTACTTCACTTCATTTGTTTGTGTAGTCACGTTGTCCCCAATTTTGAACGTTACGTTTCCTGCCCTCTTTCCTCCTGGCAGGATTACCGCCTCAGTTTTGTGACAGGCTATCTCGAGTCCGACCCCTTTCAGCCACTTTGCCACCATCTCGCAACTTTCGTTTGCTGTTTTTTCAAGCTCTTCTTTGTTTTCCGCCGTTACTACCAGCGCGAGGTCATCTGCAAAGGCTATTTGCGTGACCCCCTCTGGCATTTCCTGTTGTAGCAGTCCGTCGTAATTCACCAGCCATAGGAGGGGGCCCAGCACCGAGCCTTGTGGGACTCCCCTGGTGACCTCGTGTTGCGTTTCTTCCCCATCAGTCTTGGTTACTACTTTTCTATTTGTAAAGTATTCTTCTATTAACTCGACTAGGTATACCGGTATCTTGTTTTCTTTCAGTGTGTATATTATGTGCCTCCAGCTGGCGGAGTTGAATGCATTTTTTATGTCAATAGTTAACAACGCACATATTTTTCTCTTCCTCCATGGGCATTTTCTCGTTTCTTCAGCGATTTCCTTTACGGCCTCGATAGCGTCCGCCGTACTACGTCCCTTCCTGAAGCCGTACTGCCTTTCAGATATCAATTTCGCTTTTCTAGTTCTTCCGAGAGCCTGGCATGTATAAGGTGCTCAAGCGTTTTCCCCATCACATCAATGAGGCATAGTGGCCTGTAACTGCTCGGGTCTTCAGACGGCTTTCCTGGTTTTTTTAGGAGGATTAGGTTTGCTTTTTTCCATGTTGCTGGGCACGTTCTATTTTCCAGGAGCTTGTTCATGACCTTCAGGATGGTTTCCGGCCTCACACTGATGGCTTCTTTGATGATTTCCGGCGGTATTCCGTCCGGCCCTGGTGCCTTTTTGAGTTTTATTCTCCTGCCCGCCGCTAGTAATTCCTCCTCAGTGAAAGGTGGGGGTTTTTCTTTTTCTTCATTATGCGCCCAGTTGCTCACCCTGTCGCTGGGGAACAATGTATCTACTATCTTTTGTATTTCTTCTTTCGTCATTTTCGGTATGGGTTCTCTTATTTTCAATCTACTTGTGGCTATTTTATATGCCTGCCCCCATATGTCTATGTCAAGCTCTTCACACAGTTTGTCCCATGCTTTTTTCTTCGACCTTGCTATTTCTTTGCTAAGTTCCCTTCTTGTATTCTTAGCTTTATTTCTTAGCGGTATGGTAATCTCTTCCGGCTCCGTTCTTCTCGCTCGCTGGTAGCATCTCCTCTCTGCTTTCTCAGGTTGGCTATCCTTTCAGACCACCAGTAGACCGGTGGCCTGGTTGTTTTGCTGGCTTTCTTCATTACCCTGTCACAGATGTTCGTGAGCTTGCCGATTAGTTCCTCGGGCGTTTCGATGTCCTGGTCCGGATCCAATCCGCTGAGGATCGCTTCCTTCAGGTGTTCATTGTTAAGGGTCTTTGGGCTCCATCTATTTTCCTCTATCTTTTTTACCTTCTTTTGTCTCGGCAAGGTTGTCATAATACTGTTGTGGTGGCTCAGCGTTTCCTCTGTCAGCACCATCCACTCCATTTTCCTGGCCCCTCCTCTTACAAAGGTAACGTCGATGCAGGACTCTTGCTCGCCTCTTTGAAAAGTTGGGGTTCCGTCATTTAGCACCACTAGATTTAGTGACGCCGCCCAGTCCATTTTGGCTTCTCCTCTTTTGTCCGTTTTTTTGCTACCCCATGTTATGGCTTTTGCATTAAGGTCACCAGTGACTATGATCGTTTTAATTTTTATCGATCTTATTTCGTTTTCAAGTTTATCTAGGTAATCTTTGTACTCTTCTAGAGATCTATTTGGGGAGAAGTAGCAACTAAAGATTACCAGATCTCCCAGGTTAACCCAAACGTAACCGTCGCCTCTTCCGGTTTCCTTTGCTCCTATTCTTCCGTCCATGAGTTTTATTGCAGCATCTACTTTGTTGTCGATGTAGTACTCTGGCATTTTGATTCTGATGTTTGGTTCTGTTATTAATATCGCGTCCGCTTTTAATTTTACCGCCGTAGCGTGCAGGAGGTCCTGTGCGGCCCATCTTCTGCCGACGTTGAGCTGAATTACCCTGAATTTAATGCCTTTTTGGCCTCCTCCAAGGCTTGCCTATGTTTAATGCACTTGCCCGTGCCGCACCTGTGGTCAAGTCCGCAGCTTAGGCATTTGTATTCTGTTTTCGTACACTGCTCTTCTTTGTGCCCTGCTTCAGAACACTTCCTGCAGCTCTTACTGTAGTCATTAGGGTTGCCACACTCCCTGCCGGTATGTTCATATTGATGGCACTTGTAGCATCTTTTGACCGTAAGGTATCTTTCGACCCTACATATTGCCAGGCCTATTCTGATTTTTTCACCTTCTTTTATAGGTGTGTCCCCGTTTTCTTCTATTAACTCTATGAAAGCGCTTATGGTGCCTCTCCTGGTCGAGGTAATCGATTTTATTTCCACTTCCGTTTCTTTCCCGGTATGTTTTCGGATGTCAGCTTTTATTTCCTCCGCATCTGTTCCCTCTACTATGTCTCTAATTATCATTGTTTTCTTCCTCTGGTTTGTTAATACATTTGTCTTTTCTACCCCTATTTCGATCTTAATTTTTTCCTGTATCTCTTTTGCGTCCGGGTTGCCTTTGCTTATCTCGATCAGTAGATCACCCCTTCTCGTTTTCCTAATCCCTCTTACTGTTTCCTGTTTTCCTTGTGGTATAGTTTTTTTAACTCTTCACGACCTCGCTGTAGACCGCCCCTTTCATGGAGACTACTATTGCATCCGTTTCTCTTTTTCTCGCTTTTACTTTCGTTTTCACTCCCTTGTCTTTTTCCGTTGTTTTCTTGTCCTTTGTCGGTTTTCGTATTCTTCCTCTTTTCCTTTGCGTGATCCACTCCCCTTCCGTCTGTGGTTCAGTATTTAAAATATACGTATCCATTTGTTTCGTTTCTGTTTTGCTTTCTTCCTTGTTTATTTGCTTTTTCTTTTTCTTTTTAGACACTGGATAGTACACTTAGGTACTTTGCAACACACTTGCGACAAACAGCTGCTTTCAACATTAAAAACAATGTAGAAACGTGAACTTTCAGAAGCAGACGTAGAAAAAGTACTTTGCAACACAGTTTTGTTTATTTTTTGAATGTCCATTGTTTTCGCAACAACATTGATATTTCACAAAAATTAAAAAATTTGACAGTAAATGTAAAATGAAAATGCAATTTTCGTTCGCGTTCGACAAAACTATATTTTCAAAACTTGTTATACAAATAACTATTGTTGCACACTTATGGGCACTTTGCTAGACAGTTTTGCTTTTTTTTGAATATCCATTGTTTTCGCAACAACATTTATATTTCACAAAAATTTAAAAATTTGACAGTAAATATCAATAATTAATGGTTATTTTTGTATTTTTTAACTTCCTTGTTTTGCAGGAGTAGAAAAAATAGTGTGTATAACACGTATTGAAATATTTTGTCGAACTTAAACGATTGCAACCCTCCCTTCGCTCGGGCTGCAGTTTTCGTTCGCGTTCGACAATAGTTATTTACGAACCAAATGCGGGAAGATTTTCATCCCACATGAGCGGTTTTTTTGAAACACGAGCGGAGCGAGGGTTTCATTTACGCGAATGCTGGGATGGGTCTTCCCGCAAGAGGTTTGTACAATGTTTTTTGTAACGAATAAAACTATAATCAAATACATTCAAGTTGTAGTTGTAGTCTTGTCATTAAATTTGAGGTTACGATGCTTTTTGTACTCACTACTACCGACAGATGGCGCGCTGCACACAAGTTTTATTTTTAAATATTGGCGGTTTTCGGTGGTCTTCACTAATTATAATTCCCGGAAGTAACACTTTATAAACTAAATTTTATTATTTTTAAGATGATTTTACTCTGAAATGTCTAGAAAAGCCAGTGTTTTCTGCATTTTTCCTGATTGACTGCACTGGGAAATAGACATTTCCCATTGTCAATTGCGTGTTTAATATGTCATTTCCTAGGTGATGAGTACAAAATAGTTATTTACGAACTAAATGCGGGAAGATTTGGATCCCACATGAGCGCATTTTTTGAAACACGAGCGGAGCGAGGGTTTCATTTACGCGAATGCTGGGATGGGTCTTCCCGCAAGAGGTTTGTACAATGTTTTTTGTAACGAATAAAACTATAATCAAATACATTCAAGTTGTAGTTGTAGTCTTGTCAATAAATTTTTTTGTACTCACTACTACCGACAGATGGCGCGCTGCACACAAGTTTTATTTTTAAATATTGGCGGTTTTCGGTGGTCTTCACTAATTATAATTCCCGGAAGTAACACTTTATAAACTAAATTTTATTATTTTTAAGATGATTTTACTCTGAAATGTCTAGAAAGGCCAGTGTTATTTGCATTTTTCCTGATTGACTGCACTGGGAAATTGACATTTCCGATTGTCAATTGCGTGTTTCATATGTCACTTCCTAGGTGATGAGTACAAAAAACTATATTTTCAAAACTTGTTATGCAAATAACTACTTTCGTACGAGTTGTACACCATTTTTCCCACGATCATAAATAGTAAACATTTTATTCATGAATATATTTTGAAGTCAACTGCCACTGTCAAAATTTTAATTTTATGTAGAAACAAATATACCACAATCATGGAATACTTATAATACGAGATTTTCATTAACAAGTATACGGGTGTCTCTGTACTTCGGGAAAAAAATTAAAGGGTATATACTGTAAGACGTACTGATCATGGAACAAAAAGAATTTTTTTTAAATTCGCAAAATTAAGGGTATTTTACTTGAAATGAACATTTTTAGAACCACTGAAACAGCGTACTTTATTAAAAGAAACATAATTTTTAATTACACAACATCAGACATTTATTTGGCGTTGTGTAAACAATTACTACTTGTATTATTAGTAGAATTAAATAAAATCATTAAAAATAGCTATCAACCAGTGGCTAACAAAATGTTTCCTTTAAATACCATGCAAATTATTTTGCGAATTTAAAAAAAATTCTTTTTGTTCCATGATCAGTACGTCTTATAGTATATACCCTTTAATTTTTTTCCAGAAGTACAGAGACACTCTGTATAAATAACTATTAAATTTTTAAATTATACTAGATACAGCAAAAGTACCTACTACTTTAATTTATGTGGATAAATCTTTTTTAATGTCGTCTTTTTCCATTTTTAATGGAATAATCCAATTTATCGCGAAATATTTAATGATAAGAAAAATTATTTAAAAAACTAAAACGTAAAAGTTGAATCAAAAATTGACATTGTTCGATAGGACCTGTTCGTTACCATATCGAACTGGTTGAACGGATGTGTGATATTATTTAGTTTCGTAGCTTGGTACAGTATGAAAACTTTTGGTTTTGAATGTAGTCTTGGGAAAAAGAATTAACTTACCTATAAATGTATTTATTAATTCTATCTCTAAGCGGGAATCCTTTCGTCATGTACCATTCCAACAGATTGCCAAAGTAGTGAATAAAATAAAATTTCGACTCTCCTGAAGCGCTTTTATACTTCATGGTCTCTAATTCTGCGTGAGCCTTGAAAGTCATAAGCGCTTGGTTTGTACCCGCGGCAATTTGATGCATACACACATCTTCATCTGAGCAAAGGGCTATATCGTCCGGGTTCTGCGGAAACCGGACATCGTTTCCCTTGGTGAAAAGCCGTTTGGCTGTGGGGTGGATCACGTACTCTATGCCACTCGCCAGCATTTCATCTACTGATGAAATTTGCTTCTCGAAACTTGGTTTCAGTAAAACGCTGATTAGTTTGGCTTGATATGCCGCAACGAAATGAAGACCGAAAAAAAGCCAAACTAAAAATGATATCCTTATGGAGGCTTTCTTAGGCCGATCAGTGGCGGTCGAACCTGAAATATACTATAATAGATCAAATAGACTCTGATGAATCCAATGCCGTGATTAGATTTTATATAATATCTTATTTAGTTTTTGAGTAACTGTTTTATAAATGTATTTCAATCACAATTTTCAAATCACAAATAAATACAATCTAAATAAACAATTCAATGTCAAACTAAAATTTCATATTAATTCAGATATAATACAGGAGAGTCAAAAATTAACTGAAACCCAAGACTAATACATAACCAAATGAAATTTGGCATGTGAGTAGTTAAGAACATACAGAAACAAAAAAAAAATTCGCTCCACCTCGGTATGCTCCGCTTCCCACAAAAATTTTCAGTTGAAACTCAAAATTTTCTTGTAACGCATTTTCCTCGAAAACTATCAAAGATTTTGGAAAACTGTTTTCACAGGATGAAAGCTGAGGAAATTTGCTATCAAAATGGTCTTTGAAAATTTTTCATAAGTAGCACCGTGTGGGCTTCAGCCGTTTAATATTCGAATGACTTTAGAATTTTCTGTATAGTAGGCGCTACATTGAGAATGACGTAAAACATTCGCCGCTACAGAATGAATATGGTATAACTTCGTTAAAGAACATCATTTTGTAAAGATAAAAATTGCATTTTATTCGTCGAGGCTTCCACTTTTAATTGCACTAATAACATTTGAATTTCCGACCCCGTTTATACCGAGAAACTTGCTTTTTAAAGAATCATAACTCAGTATTAGCAGACGTTCAAAGAATTCTCAATATTTTCAATATCTATGAATGAAATTGTAAACTCGTAGAGGATTATCTTCACCAAATCATCCCCAATCACATGCAACTATTTGGAGGGTTGTGTGTTGTACGTCCGAAAAAAAAAACTGGTTTTCGCTACCTTCTTTATTTATAGGTTATGATCTTTTTTTAGGAAAACATCTGTTACATGTACGTATTAGTACAACTGATGAAACAAATTACAGAATCTTGTTGATTAGGATTTGTACTTAACGATAAGCTCATTAAAAATCAATTTACGGGGCCAAAAAGTGGCCTATTTTCAAAAATGCTCGTGCCCGCGATAAATAAAGAAATCTATGAGATAGCGAAAACCAGTTTTTTTTTTCGGACGTACAACACACAACCCTCCAAATAGTTGCATGTGATTGGGGATGATTTGATGAAGATAATCCTTTACCAGTTTACAATTTCATTCATAGATATTGAAAATATTGAGAATTCTTTGAACGTCTTCTAATACTGAGTTATGATTCTTTAAAAAGCAAGTTTCTCGGTATAAACGGGGTCGGAAATTCAAATGTTATTAGTGCAATTGAAAGTGGAAGCCTCGACGAATAAAATGCAATTTTTATCTTTACAAAATGATGTTCTTTAACGAAGTTATACCACATTTATTCTGTAGCGGCGAATTTATTACGTCATTCGCAATGTAGCGCCTACTATACAGAAAATTCTCAAGTCATTCGAATATTAAACGGCTGAAGCCTACACGGTGCTACTTATGAAAAATTTTCAAAGACCATTTTGGTAGCAAATTTCCTCAGCTTTCATCCTGTCAAAACAGTTTTCCAAAATCTTTGATAGTTTTCGAGGAAAATGCGTTACAAGAAAATTTTGAGTTTCAACTGAAAATTTTTGTGGGAAGCGGAGCATACCGAGGTGGAATACCGAATTTTTTTTTTGTTTCTGTATGTTCTTAACTACTCACATGCCAAATTTCATTTGGTTATGTATTAGTCTTCAGTCAAAACCTCTCCTGACTGGACTATAAGTAATTTTAAAAATAACGAATTTTTTCTTCGAAAAATTTCATAAAATGTTAAGATCTTCGATTATAATTAGATATCTTAATAAATACTATTTTCTTCAGATTAATGGCATCGTATTTTACAAAATAAAAAATCCGGGTGAATCAAATTAAAAGAAATCAAATAAAATCATCATTTTTGCCTTTTTTTAAATTTTCATTTTTACACTTATTAAGAACTTTTTTATGTTTGATGAGATTTTGCCAATTTTTTTTTTTTTTAAATAATTTTTCTTATATGATTACCACCGTAGCTCAAGCATCACTATACATTTAATTTTTATGCCTTTTGTTCATTTTGTTCTATTTAATGCTCGTTTTGTCAAAATTTTATACTTTTTTTTAATGCTTTAACGGTTCTTGTGCTTTTTATTGAATTAAGTGCCTTTCTCTGTTGTGTTTTGTGCCTTTTGGTTCAGTCTCTATTTATTATTAAATATTTTTAAAGAGGAGATCGGGACACGAATTTTTTATTTTAACAAAAATTTTATGAACAAGCCCAAAAAAATAATGAAAATTGAATATTACTATGTGACGCAAAACAAGCTTGAACCAATGACTGGCCGTAAGCTATAGGATCGACTCAACTAGTGAACGCCTTGCTTGTGCGGGAAGGTAAAACGGCCAACCACAAGTTACATTCCCAATATGCGTCTCTCCTCGTATTCAAGAAAATGACTGCATAGAAAATTTTCTAAAAATCATAATTTTTTTAAATAAAATTTATATTTTTACCTAATTTTTTTGACCTAACATTAGGTACATAGTAATAGAAATCTAATTTTCTATACCATGCAAGTAGCCCATTATAATATGGGTAGTACGCTAATTTATTTTTAGAATTCAGTACCGAATAACAGCGCTCGTAATTCACATACTTACCTAAAAACGTAGCAAAAACAAAGATAAAACAATTTTTCGCCGTTTTGAAACTCGATTCCTCTTTCGGCGTGCAATTACTCATCAAGTAGGTAACAAACGCAACAAAGATATAAACCACCAACATGGAACACCATGTGTTAAAATTAAAAGTAAAGAACAAATTCTTCCACCTTGAAATTTCCTTAGCTTGAGGGACACACCACGTGAGCATATCATGAAGATGTCCCACAGAATAGTCACAGTACATTCTGCGTTCAAGCATTGGCGAATAAGACCCTATAGTTATGTCTTGTACACGGTCTTTAATAATTTTGATCGCTCCGGTAGCGTTACCATCCGGTGTTACCAATCCCCAGTTGGCATCAGTGGCAGAGTAAAACAAAGCTGTGAAGTTAGCAGCTCTTGATATTGCTTCTAATAATTTGACTTCAACACCGTCAGTTATATTCAGAGGAATCCAGTTTTTTATGATGCCATCGTTTGGAGGTAAAACGTTTGGAGCATATATTAATGTGTGGATCTTAACTGGATATTTTTGTAAGTTCATAGGGACTTTTTGCGGGAATAAGTTGGTATTGAATGTGAAGTTGGCCTCCTGGTAGGTGTCTATTAGTTGTGGAATTGTATTGTTGCATGTTGAGTAGGGAAAGTATGAATATATGTTTAATAAGTTCGAATTAGTTGTTGCAGGCATTATAATTATTAAGTTTATTATGTAAAAGAACCATAATATATCTATAAATACTTGTAATAAATTTTCATTAGTAACAGATACATAAAATATAAATTTTGCTCTTGCATTCCATAAGGATAATTTCTCAAAAATCTGTTTATTGTTAATAAATTCTTCTATATTTTCGGCCACAACTATACAATGCTTGTTATATCCATCAAAAAATATTGTCTTAAACTTTCCAAACTCAAAATTTCGTTTGGCATGTTTTTCTGTCAAATACACTTCTGTTAAAATTTTACTATCTCTTTGCAAATCTGTGGTGAATATAGATATAGTTGAATTTGTTGCAAAATATTGTTCTATTATGTCCGATAAACATTTTCTTGATGTTGATGTATTTGTTTCATGATGTAATACTGAAATACTAGAAGTAAGGAAAGAAAAGGCTAGTAGTAGTTTTCGCAGAAACATTTATAATAATTATTGACGAGAAGACAACTTAGAATAAAATGAAGAATTAAGTCTAGTCATCTTTTTCTGGTTTGTATTATTTAGTTAGTGGATTATTGATATTAAGTGATTATGTCGGCACCTATTTTTTGTTACAGTCAATTTTACAGAGGTGTACTTAACTATTTTCCAAATTACTAAAAAAAATGCATTTAAAAGCAAATCAACCAAGTCGAGGTCTGTACAGGGTATCCTATGAAACTGTTTAAGCATGGGGATCTCGAGAACCATAAGAGATACGAAGTTGGTTAAATTAGACAAAAGTTGCCCCTTTAGGAGGCCAATTTAGAAATATTTTTGTTTTCCCACAAAAATGCATAGGTGACTAGATATACGCAAAAATGTAAATTTTGCCATTTTCGTTTTTCACGTATAACTTTTTTGTTTGAATTAGTACAAGTTTCTAATTTGCACGTTTTGCAGTTTTTAACGAGGAATTCACAGCAGTTTTCAAAATTTTATTGTCTCCTAAAAATTTTATATGGAGCTCATAGTTGGCTATGACCCGTCTTAATAGAGATTTTTTCTCCCTTTTCAACGATATTAAAAACAAGTACATTGAAATTTAAATAAAGACAGAAATTACATACCTAATCATAATTTTACTACGAATATCGATAAAATAATTATTATAATTATTATAACACATTGGATTCCTCGAAATTCAATTAGAAAAATCCGCTAATTTAAAAAAAATCATCCAAACAAATGGCAAGTAAATATCCATTTTTTCGATTTTTGACCTAAAGTTTTAACGCTCATATCTCGGAAACTAAAAAAGATTTATAATTGCAATTTGCGCCATTCCTTGTAGTTTAATTAGGATAATTTGATGCCTTTTAGAAAAATCCATATTCGTGGGTCTCCCTTAATAAAAACAGTTTAAAAAATATTATTATGTAATTTCTATCGTTGGGTAGAGAGAAAAAATCTCTATTAAGACGTGTCATAGCCAACTATGAGCTCCATATGAAAATTTGAACTTCTCGAAATCTGTAGCAAATAAGAAAATTTGAGGACTGCTGTGAATTCCTCGTTAAAAACATTTTTATACGTGAAAGAGGGCAAAATATTATGTTATTTTCTCTGTATGAAAAAACTTTGAAACAGCCTTTGACCTTGAACCCAAAAAAATTTTCGCCTGCTACGCATTTTCCTTTTCCCCTACATAACAGCGCCGCTATAATATTTTAATAAGACTACACCACTAATCCTAACCCCCGTCCTCCTCCACCCCAAAAAATCCTAGCTATGCAAATAAGTCTTGGGCCGTAAAAATTACTTTTCCGGGCCAGTTGATAGTAACCCCTCCGCTACTGCTAATACCACAGGTTCAAATTCAGTCAGTACACATTTCAGTTTAATATGATATAATTATGCCCTTAACATTATCTATAGTATCTACAAGGTGAAGTAAAAGTAATCACCCGATTTCCTATGGCAATAACTTTGTTTGTTAATGAAAAAAATAGTTCCGTTTGTTTAAACATTTACATATGTTTCCATTAATCGTTGTATCGGTTAAGTTGATGCACGATCGAGCTCGTTTCACAGCATTATCCATGACTTGTGTCAAAACTTCTTGCCATAAATTCAGTAATTCTTGACAGATGGTCTCCTTTAAGGACACCAAGGTCTGTAGTTTGTTCGTATAAATCCGTAACTTCAAAAAACCCCAAAGAAAGAAATCTGGCACGGTCAAATTAGGCTATCTCGCGGGTCAGTGCAAAACACCAAAACAAGAGAAGCTGCAGGGAAACGCTTGCTTCAGAATGTCCACCGTTGCTCGTGCTAGAACCATATGTTTTCCAAACACAATTCGTTAATTTATTTACGGTAGCAAGAAGTCGTTGATCGTGGTTCACTAACGCTCACTAGTCCTTTATTTTGTCTATGCAACAGTCACAATGACAGTGTTGCCACAACGGCTACTTCGGGGCCGACCGTGTCTGCTACTGTCCTGTGTTGAGCCAGTCTCCTCGAGGCGAGCACCTAAACGCCGCAGTGTTTGTCCAGTTAATGCCACACGACCAAGGATTCGGCTCGAGAATCGGCGACGAAATTTAACTGCAGCCAAAACTACCGACCGATTATTTAAGTAACTAACTTTTGTATGAATTATTACTTACCCAGTATTTCATATTTATTTTATTTAATATTTGACGGTACGTCCCTGAATCTAAATTTTATTTTCTAAATAAATAATATGCACACATTATTTTCTATTTGTGGACAAACAATTTAATATAAATTATGGGACATAAATACATAGTTTTGTGAAAGTTGTTTATTGAAAGAAAACATTAGTATCTAATAATGTTTTCACAAAAAATGTACCATTATTTAATCAATTACAATTTGTAATAATAATGCTATTTGGCTTTACTTTGCAAAGACTTAAATAAGAAAAAGAAAAAAAGTTCAACTTATTAATAGGTTTAACAATTCTTCCAGATCTTGTAATTGGTACTCTGATTAGGAACATTATTATTCATTACAACATCCGGGTTTATATTTTCACTTGTCTTATTCTTATAAGTGGTTTAATATTGAACTAATTAACAAAATAAAATTAAAAGAATATTTTCATAGGCTTTACAAGAAAATCAATTCATGTTATTTACATAAATTTTAAGAATGTAGAAATAAAGTTAAATCTCTTTCTCGAAAAAGTTCACAATAACTATATTGCACAAACAGAAAAAGATATCTCAGCAGATCCAAACTCATCCTGGTCGTACGTAAGAATAAAAAATAATAGCAACGGCTTTCCACTCACAATGACCGATGGTAGTCCAGTTATTATATAAATAAAAAGGTGCTTTCGTGCAAAAGGTTGAGGAGTTTTGAAACTTGGTAGGATTTTAGACGATCACCGTTCCCGCCGTCATCTAAAAAAATGCAATTTATGTTATGTAGGTGTTTACGTAGGTTTAAAAATAGGTCCTGAAAATCAGAAACCATCATTTGTGCCAAACAGAGAAACATTGTGAAAATGTGATCGCATCCCAACGGGACAATTTCATTCCTGTTTCAAAGAAATAGTAATTCGCATACTGTAAGGCATTCTACACGTAAAAACCCTCCAAATCGTTTAACACTAGAAGTACCGGAGTGAGCGTTCTACCCAAAACGACCGCGAGCAGTCATTTGACCTTATGTGTATTTATGCATCTGTATTGCAAAATTGCAATGAATTTGGTTTAACCTATAGTTATTTATTAAATAAATATCGTTATATTACATTTAAAAAATATTATTTTGGGAAAAATGTAGGTATTTAGATAAGAATGCGACCGCATTTTTCAAAATTTGAACATCATTTAAGTATTATTATTTGGTTGTTTTTAAATTATTTTAAAATTGTTTCTTTTGCCAAAAGGATATAAAAATTATAATTTTCAGAAAAAAATAAAAATTCCGGCAAACTTCTCAGGAACACTGCATATAGGAATATGTACATCCTGATACTTTTGACAAAATTTTGTATGAGGCAAATTCATTTATTATTGTTACGTAAGTCAAGAACATTACTGAACAAATGTATAGGCCACTGCCATTGTTAATTACCAACGCATAAACTATATTTGCGAGAAATCCGTTTTACAACATCAACACCTCAATGAGTGTCATTATAGAACTTTTTTCAAAATCGGCATGAAAATCGTCATTTCCAGACTAATTTGCGGCATGAAAGTAAGATTTTCATGACTAGGCATGAAAATTTTATTTTCATGCCTAGTCATTTTTACTTTCAACTTTGTTTACTTGTCATGACAACTTTTTCTAAAATTTGTGACAGCTCTGATGATTTATGCAAACCTAATTTTTTTATAATTTTAAGCTTAATTGCCGATTTAAAAAAAATAGAATACATCACGCGTCATAAAAATGTCTTTGCTTGACTCGGAGGCTTTGAAGAAATGCTCGGACGCTGCGCATCCTCGCATTCTTCAAACGCCTCCTCGTCTGCAATGAAACATTTTCATGACTTGTAATGTAATATACTATTATTAAACTCAAGTTCTGATGTTTCTTCCTTCAAAACTTCATGTGCAGTGTACTGAGTATAAGAATATTTTGTTTATATACCTTGTTTGATTCGATTTCAAGGAAAAATTATATCAAAATTCTGTATTATTATGGTACCATAATAATCACAACTCTCCTTATAAACGAAAAAATATTGAAAAAACTTACAGCAATTATAGTAAACACTTGAAGTAAATAATACGTTCTGAATTGTAAACAAATCACTAATCAGTCAATCCACTGAGAATTTTCAGCAGTTTTTTGAACAACCGTCAAATGACGGCTGGTGGTAGTTCTAGGTAAATTCATGAATTATGCATAAACAAATTGACCAAAATAAAAGAAAAAAATAAGAAAATACCCTTGCAGTAAATCATTAAAAGTCAAAATATTTCAACGTAATTGTTAGTCTAGGCAACGAAGACCAAAAAAGACCAAATAGCGGAAATAATTCATGTAGAAGCCAATTTTGGCACAGTTGTAGGGGAAGGTGTCCTGTCCTTAACAACATACTAAAAGTATTGAGGGGTGGGGGTGGAGATAAGGGTGGGGGAGGTCTCTAAAGGTCCCTTTTTTGTTAATAACTCGAAAACTACTGCCTTTAGCGAAACCATTTTCACATATTTAATTAATCTACATAAAATTCTCTACAAAAAGGTTCTATACACTTTATCGCTAGGATCAATACTTAAGGAGATATGGAGGGAAGAAAATGGAAAATTAAAAAGAAACAGTTGTTATTGTTAAAAATAAAATAATTAGTGTTAACGGATGTATCTTAAACATTAATTTTTGTCCGGGTTGCAGTATTGGATTCCTTAGACATTTTTATGTAAGATACATTCTATTTTTATGAAAGGCCTCTAATAATCCGAAATTTAATTATTTTCTCCGAGAGAAAAATGCAGGTATTTAGAATTTTAAAAGTTTCTTATGTTTTATTAGAGGCCTTTTAAAAAAATTATGCAATGTATCTTACATAAAAATATCTGAGAAATCTAATGCCGCGAACCAGAAGTCGATATATTAAATTTCGGCTTATAAAAGGCCCTTCAAAAAATAATACAATGAATCTTACATAAAAATGCCTGATGAATCCAATTCCGCAAGCTGGAAGTCGATATCTTTATCCGTTCAGAAAAGAGAATTGATTAAACACAAGAAACTATAAAAATTCTAAAATTTAATAATTTTTTCATGGAGCAAATCATTAAATTTCGGCTTATCAAAGGCACTTAAAAAATTAATACCATGTATCTTACATAAAAATGTCCGAGGAATCCAATGCTGAAAACCGGAAGTCGATATTTTGATTATGTGCGAATATAGTTGGACCATTCTCTTTTTTCCCGTCTTGAAAGTGACAGCTACATATAACTGATGTATGTGTCAGTTTACTGTCTATACGGCTAAAAATTATTATAAAAATTTACTTTTTTCGGATGTAATTTTCGCAACTTTACCAAGCTAAAAGTTTTTCCCAAATATTAAATTTCTTAGGAGCTTTCGGTACTGTAAACATTTGACAAGACATGGGATGTTTATGATTACATCCCGGTGCAAAACACATACCCATATTTTAAAAAACTGGAGCAAAGAAAATTCTAGAGAAATACAGTCAGATAACCAGTCAAACAAATAAATGTAGCCGCCAGAAACAAGCACAAAACCAGGATCATGCGCGTGTCAGGTTAGGTGGAATAGAAAAAGCTACGACATACGTTTTAATGAATATGCACCTACAGATTTAATTTAAGTTTATTGAACAAACATGGGCGTTGAAATCTGCATTGACGTGTTAGGGTTTTAGTTTGAATTTGTCGCCACAAACACTAACGTGGTCTATTTCTTACGGACTCCTTAACATTGGCTTATGATAAAAATAACAACTATTACATAAAAGATTCGTTTGATTTTGCAGATTTCATTAATGAATTCAAAATTCCAGAAAATTATATCGTGAAAAGTTTGGACGTTGTCTTGTTGTTCAGCAACATTTCGGTTGAGTTGGCGATTGAGAGTACCACTACTAAATGGGAATTAATTGACAGTTACACACCTCTCAACAAAAATGATTTTATTGTTCTCATTTTTGTGTTCGACACTAGTTACTGTACATACGATGGTAAATTCTATAAACAACTTCTTGGAAGTCCGATGGGTGCAATTATAAGCCCCATAATTGCTCAATACGTTATGGATGCACTCCTTGACGAGTGTATTCCTAAGCTGGATTATGAGCTATCTTTTTTAAAGAAGTTTGTAGATGACATTGTTTGTGCAGTGCCTGTTGGTGAAACACAAAATATACTTCAAATATTTAATGCGTTTTGCCCACTATTACAATTCACCATTGAATTTGAACAAAATATGTGCCTACCATTCCTAGATACAATAATTAATAGAGATCAAAGTGGTTTACTTACACTAGACTGATATGTTAAACCAATTGCATCTGGAAGGTACATACACTATAAATCCCAACAACCTAAACAAATGAAAATAAATGTAATACTAGGGCTAAAAAATAGAATTCTACGTATATCACACCACCAACATCATCATAAAAATCTAATTAAGTTGAGGGATGTGTTACTAAAAAATGCTTACCCAAAAATTTGATTAACAGTTTACTTTTCAATGTCACTCAAAATCACCAAGCAACAACCCGGGTTGTTGCTCAACAAGATACAAACCAGCAAATAACGTACCTATGCATCCTTACCTTATATCGAAGAGTTAACACCGATACTTCAAAAAATACTCCATGGCGATTCAGTTAAAATTACCAATAGAAGTTGTGTACGACTGTCAAATCTGTGTACTGCGAGTTATAAATCCGAATTTTTAGTTTTTTGTATTTATCTTTAAAATAGTTAATAATAAAACTAAAGACCTCGTTAGTTTTCAAAATATTGTACCTAATAGAAAAATGTTCGTAGATTTTAAAGCAGAAAACCGGGAGTCGATATTTTGTTCCGTTCAGAAGTTACAGTTCATCAAACACAATAAGTAGAAATTTTGGCTTAACTAAGGTCCTCAAAAAAATTAATTAACCTAGCTTATAGATAATTGTTCACAGAATTCAATAAAAAAACCGGAAGTCTTCATTTTTATTTGTTCAGCAGTTACAGGTCATTTAAAAACAAAAAATATTAAAAAAGCTAATATTTATATATTTTCTTTTAAGAAAATCTTAAAATTTTGGCTGATGTTGTGTATACAGATTTAGCGAAAGCCTTTGATAGGGTTAACCATTCAGTCCTAGTAGCAAAGCTGTACACTTATTGTTTGGACTCTGACTTAATAACCTTTCTTGAATCCTATTTAAATAATAGAAAGTTAGTAGTTAAATTTGATAACACTATATCCCAGGAATTTGTTTCTACATCTGGTGTGCCACAGGGCTCAATACTAGGGCCTCTTCTTTTCCTAATGTTTATAAATGAAGTATCATATCACATTAAAAACTCAAAATATCTACTTTATGCAGATGACCTCAAAATGTACCATACTATAACATCAGAATCTGATACACAGGAACTGTACGACGATCTAAACGCCTTACAGATCTATTGCGAAAATAATAGCTTAAGTCTTAATGAATCAAAATGCAAATCTATGTCTTACACCAAAAGCAAACATACCATCAAGACTCAATATTCTGTAAACACTACCTCACTAGAAAAAGTTACACAATTCTCTGACCTAGGATTAATCTTTACATGTAATTTAAAGTTTTTAAAACATACCGAAAATACTGTACGAAGCTCTTACAGAATTCTCAGCTTTCTAATTCGATATGGTAATTTATTTGATATAGACACTCTAATATTACTCTTTAACAGTCTTGTTAGATGTAAACTAGAATATGCCTGTATGATCTGGAATCCCACTACAAACAACCACATTGACATGATCGAAAAAGTACAGAAAAAATTTTTGCGCAGCATCTATTTTAAAAAATTCCAAACTTCAACCTTTATGATATCCTATCAAAATCAACTTGATCTTTTTAATATAGTATCACTGGACCAACGTAGGAAATACTTAGATATAATGTTTATATATAATGTATTAATTGGTAATCTAGATGTTCCCCATATTCTTTCTGTATTACCTTTAAATGTGCCTGATATACGTTTACGTATACGCAATAATTCAACTTTTATTGTTAAGTATTCTATGTCGCCCTTATACAGCATACTAAGAAATGTAAATATTTATACCAATACTTATAATATTGACCTATTCCACACTAATAAAATAGAAATTAAGAAATGTTTAACTATGTAAATATTAATTTTTCATTATTGTTATTTACTATGTACTGTACATTTGTAATTGGACCATTGTCTGTAACTGTGCAGTTTAAATAAATTTATTATTATTATTATTATTAACTAAGATCCTCAAAAAAATTAATTAACCTATATTATAGATAAATGTTCACATAATTCAATAAAAGAAACCGGAAGTCTTCATTTTTATTTGTTTAGAAGTTACAGGTCATTTAAAAACAAAAATATTTAAAAAGCTAAAATTTCTATATTTTCTCTTGCGGAAAATCTTAAAATTTTGGCTTAACTAAGGTCCTCAAAAATATTAAATTAATCTATCTTATAGATTATTGTTCGCAGAATGCAATTTAAAAAAACGGAAGTCTTAATTTTCATTTGTTCAGAAGTTACAGGTTATTTAAAAACAAAAGTATGAAAAAAGTTAAAATTTCTAAATTTTCTCTCAAAGAAAATCTTAAAATTTTACTTTAACTAAGGCCTTCAAATAATTAAAGTGATCTGTCTTATAGAGATTTATTCGTAGAATTTTATAAAAGAAACCAGAAATCAATATTTTAATTCGTTCAGAAGTTACAGGTTAAACACAAAAAATACGAAATAAGCAAAATTTCTTAATTTTCTATCTCTCTACATATTTCCTCGACTGTATCTCAGACCCTGTTAAACTTACAAGAAATGTTTAAATACAAAAAAGTTTCGAAATTTTATCCTTTACCACCGTATTCTAAAATTTTTTTCATATAACGAACCGTTTTTGAGTTATTCTGTAAAAACAAAAAAACGGGACTTTTTTGTAACCCCCCCCCCCCTCTTGCCTCTCCACCAAAACGTCAGGACTTTTAGTATGTTTAAGTCCTAACCAGCCTGAATAAGTTTCTGAAGTGAAACCTTGGATAGGAACCCACGCACTCTACAACCCCTTTATTTACTGGACTATACTCAGATATTGTTTTCAATAAAACGTAATATCTTACCTCGACATCATAATTCTTCTTTTTCATAGAAGCTTTTACTGTTCCTTTGAGAATTTTCAGTTCATCATAAAAAACATACTTTATCAAATTTCCGGCGTTGAAAGAATTTTCTCCTCTACTAATACAGTTAAGGTCGTCAGCAAAGAAATAATTTATTGCAGACAACGTAATAACCCTTTCAGACATTTTGTATAACGAACAGAAATTATTAAATCGTCAACTAAAATAAGTGCATCAAAACGAAAACTATCAAAACATAGGTAGGTACCAATTATAACCTGTCAGCTGTCATTTCATCACTTGTCACTTTAACCTGTTGCTCGCTGCTTCAGGTTACGACAGATGTTACTATTTCAAACACGACCGTCTTTAAAATTAAATAATTATATATAGTCGATGGTAACCCTTTTACCGTTAAGTGTAGAGTTTTCTTGTCTTTATTCGCACACAAACTTTTTCCACTGTAATTTGTCTCTTGCGCACATTTTTGCTTCTTGCATTGTCATTTCTTTTTTCAATATTAGTTTTCTTACAATTCCATCCCAGTCTTCTCTTGGTCTACCTCGTCCTCTTCTCTTTCTTATTTTGGCTGTCCATATATTCTTTACGGTTCTGTTGTCGTTCATCCTTATCAGGTGTCCCCACCAGCTGAGTTGTCTCTCCTCTATAAACTGTAGTATCGGTTTTGTTTCTAATTCTTTCCTAATATCTTCGTTTCTTATTTTGTCTATCATTGTCACACCTTTAACACTTCTCAGGTATTTCATTTCCAAAGCTTGGAGTTTACTCTTCATTCTTCTGGACATAACCCAAGTTTCGCAGCCATAGGTTAATATCGCACGATATATTGCGTTAAACACTGTAATTTTTGTTTTCTGCGATATTTCTTTTTTGCCTATGAGACTGTTTTTCAGCATGTAGAATATTTTTGCTGTCTTGTCTATTCTTCTGTTAATATCTTCATCTTGGACTCCGGTACTGTTAATTAACACTCCTAGATATTCAAATTTCGACACTTGTTTAATTCTGTCATGTTCTATTTTTATGTTCATAGTTTCGTACTCATTTGATATAGCCATTACTTTTGTTTTATTCACGTTTACTTTCATATCAAATTCTTTTAGTGTTTTGTTCCAAACATTTATGTTGTGTTGGAGATACGTTTCGCTACTTGCTAAAAGTACTACGTCATCAGCAAATGCACATTCTCCAATTTCTATTCGTTGTAGGCATCTATATCCTATTCCAAATTTCTTTATTTCTGGCTTACATTTCTTGATGATGTCATCCATTAATATTGTGAAGAGAACTGGACTCATAACTCCACCTTGTCGTAGCCCTCCTGTTGTTTCAAATACTTCCGATGTTCTATTCTTGCTGATCACATAATTTAGATTTTTCTTGTATAAGCCTTTGATTGCATTAATTAATCTTTTGTTCACTTTTCTTTCAGCTAAGCTGTCCCATATCTTTTGTCCCTGTACTCTGTCGAACGCCTTCTCTAAATCAATAAATGCCATAAATGCTTTGTTGTTGCTTACTGTGGTCTTTTGTATTATTTGTTTAATCGTAAATATATGGTCTTGTATACTTCTTCCCTTTCTAAATCCACTCTGAGCTTCCTAAAGCGTAGGTTCTATTATTTGTCTCAATCTTCTTTCCAATATTCTCTCATATACTTTCAGTGCAGTGCTTAGTAGTGAAATTCCTCTGTAGTTGTTGCAATCTTTAATATCTCCTTTCTTATGTACTGGTATAATGACAGTTATTTCCCAATCTTTCGGTAATTTTCCTTTCTTCCAGGCTTCATTAAATATATCTAATAGTAGTACAGTTCCTTCTCTTCCCATATATTTAAGCATTTCTCCGGTTATTCTATCATGGCCTGCCGCTTTTCCATTTTTTATCATATTTAGAGCTTCTAGCATTTCTTCCATAGTTATTTCCATTATCTCGTCTTTCTTTGTTTCTTCTATCGTTTCTATTTCCGTATCTGCCTTTTCTGCTGTTACGTTTAGTAGTTCTAGAAAATATTCCCTCCATCGCTTCATTACTTCGTTTTCTTCCGTAAGAGGGTTCTCTGCCTTATTTTTAATTGTGTAGCTTTGGGCTGGTTCTGATATCCGTAATGATTTATTCGTTTTATAAAATAGCTTTTGATTTTCTTTGCTATTTTTTTCCATTTGTTCACCAAATTGTTTCCAGCTTCTCTCTTTCTCAGTTTTCACTTTGTCTTTTACTATCCTTCGTTCTTTCTTGTATTCATTGTAGTTTGCTTGCGTTTTGTTGTTCAAGTATTTAAGCCATGCTTTCTTTTTATTTTTTGTTGCTTCTTTTATTTCTTGAGTCCACCACGCTGTTTGTTTTTTATTATTTCTTACTTTTGTTGTTCCACACACATCTTTTGCTGCATTTGTTAGGAGCATTTTGAATAATTGCCATTTATTTTCTATGCCAATCTCATTACTTACAACAAGCATTTGTGCTTGTTTTGTTACTTCTTCTTCGTATTTTTTCGCTATTTTTACGTCTTTAAGTCTATATGTTCTGATTGATTCGTGTTTAATTTCTTTCAGTTTTCCATATTTTCTTGTCATATCTTCCCTGAAGAATTGTTTCTTTATTTTCGCTTCGATTAGGAAATGATCACTGAAAATTTCCGGTCCTCTTCTTGCTCTAATATCATTTATGAGTTTTCTATTTTTTCTTTTTACAAGAATGTAATCTATAAGTGATTTGTCTTTTTCTTCTGGTCCTTGTCTTGAATACATATGTATTTGTTTGTGTTCGTAGAATGTGTTTGCTACTATCATATCATTTAGAGAGCAGTAATCAATCAACCTCAGTCCGTTATTGTTTATCCTATCTTCTCCAAATTTTCCTATAACATCTGCTGACCCTTCTTGTTTTTTCCCTACTCGTGCGTTGAAGTCTCCTAATACGATAATATCTCCTCGACTGTTTTCAGTTTCTATGTGTAGTTGTTCCCAAAATTTGTCTTTATTTTCTGCCGACTCATCTTCGTTTGGTCCGTAAACAACTATAAATGTTTTTTCATTGTTATTTCTTTCTTTCATTCTTATTTTTAGTATTCTTTCCGAGCAGGCTTCCCATTTATCTATTTGGTTTGCAAATTTCTCATGGATTAGGCATGCTACTCCTGCTGCTGCTCTTTTGTCTTGTGATACTCCGCTATATATATATATATATATATATATATATATATATATATATATATATATATATATCAGTAAATGCCCATCTTTGATCAATTTTTCTCCTATTCCTTTTTTCTTTGTTTCTGTTAAGGCCAACATATCCAGTTTTGCGTTATTAAATTCATATACAAGTTCTTGTTCTTTTCCATTTATACTTCTAATGTTCCATGTTGCTAATTTAAATATTTCTTTGTTTTCCGCTACGTTTTTCCGTTTCCTTTGCCTTGTCGTCTCCAATATTTCTATTTTGTGATTGTCTAATCGTTTTTTGGAACCTCTTCTTTTAGAATGACTCCATTTTCTTGTTTATCCCAGATGAAGTCTTTATCTCCTATTCTAATTTTTTGGTAACCTATTTTCACCCTTTTACCTTCGACCTTCTTTTCTCTTGCGATGCTTCTTATTTCCCATTGAATTCTTACTTCTTCTCGAGTTAGATCGTTGTTAATGTAGATGTCTGTGTTTCTCAATTTACTTTTTGCTGACATTACTTTTTGTTTCTCTTCCCAACTTTTCATTTCTACAAGTAGTAGTTCATTGGCTGTGCCCTTCATCAGTGTTATTACCTTATTAAACTCTGCCTTTACTTGCAGTTGTTCCTCGAATAATTGTTTTATAATTTCTTCTTCCGATTTATTCATGCATTTTAGTCCGTTTATTATTATATTGTTTCTCTTCTTATGTTATTCTTCTGCTTCAGATTTCTTTTCAAGTTTCTCTATTCTGTCAAGAAGTACTTCTTTTTCTTTCTTCCACTCTTCTTCTTTCCTTTTCATTTCATCTTTCAAATAATTTATCTCTTGTTTTATTTCTGTCATATTGTTATTTATCTCTCTTATTATCCTCCATGCTTCGCATCACTGTTTTCATCATTTCTTTTAGTTCGTTCATATTTTCTGCGTTTACGTCCTCCTCTGTGTTCTTGCTTTCCTCTTCTCTCTTCCTTTGTTCTGGTGAGCGAATAACCTTTTTGCTTTTGTTGAATGCCTTTTGTTCTTCTTTATCTTCTGCCTCCCTCAGCCTTTTATTCATAACTTAGCTACGCCACTGGCAATTGTTAATTAGCACTCGCGCGTATTTCACTCAGTGCTGCGGCACAGCCTGTCACCTGTCTCACTCGCTACCTACTGTCAGGCTCCGACCTTGAGACAACTAAAGTGTTAAATAACTGTTTTGTTCTTTTAATTGACTGGGATCACTCCACTGCCACTAAACTTCACCTTCCTTAAATTATCCTTAACTTAAACTTACATTTTTACTTCTAGTGCACAAAAAACAAAAAGTAATGTTCAAAGTTTGTAAAAATTGTAAACTTGTACTTAAGAAACAAAAAATAATTTTAATATTATAAAGTAAAAATCTGAAGTGGCCTGCACACAACCTTCCGCCAAATCCAGACTTATAAACATAAATGTATACGTATACAATCCGGTGTCCCTAAAATATACAAATAAAAATCTAAAATATTCAAACATAGAAATTTGCATCACCTGAATTAAAAAATTCGTTTACAGGCAAACTCTTCTGTGTTGAAGCCATCCTCCGTTGAATTACTACATTTAATATCTTACTTATGACTTATATGGCGCTAGTATGTCAACTTGTCACCCGTCTCACCTGTCAATATTTTTTACGCAGAAACAAAAATCAACCGAACATGGATCACAAGATTTCAACGTTTTATCTGATAAATTTATTTTTTAAATTTTACTGCAGTTCTTTAGTGCTACCAGATAAAGACAATTTTTTTATAACGTAAGTTGCAAATAACTTTGCCTCTTATTCTTTTTACAAATAAATATTATATTTATCAAAATTTATATAAATTTTTGACAATTATCTTGTTCAATCTTAAAAAAATATCACTTCCGGTGAAGATATTTGTACCAAAATCTGATATGCTCTTCCTATTCATATACAATTGTAAAATACCAAATATCAAATTTTTTGGGTAATTCGTATTTGAGTTATGCGACATCCGGCATCGGCCCGGACCACACACACACACACACACACACACACACACGCACACACATACACACATACATACAGACATCATCGAGAAACTATCAAAAATGAGTTGTAAGGACCCTAATTCGTGCTCATCCACTTAAAACTCACAATCCGATTTTTTGCATGATTCCAATACCTTCCTTTACAGGTAAGCGGAAGGTAAAAATGATCTCCCATACGAGCTCTATCTGATTTGAATTTAGGGTTTCGCGCCAAACGTGAATCTTAACCTCACTAACGTGGTCTATTGTGCAATTTTACTGTTAGGCGCATCCATGGAGGCTATAATTTGACGTAAGCTTAGCGTTGCCTTATGAATTTTCGGTTGTCCGTAATATTTTGGAGCAACTGCATTATAAATTTTTAACGTTTTAGCTAATTCTTGATTGATTTTGTTTTTACACTTTAAGTTACTAATAATTTTATTAGCTTTTTGTTGATAAGCGCACGTTGCATCATTATTCAGTTGTTTGTAGGACTTTTGGCTTTGAATGGTATGTATCCTTATCCATGACGCAAGTTACGTTGCCTTTATCAGATTGTACCATGTACCACTATCAAATCATCATTCTCAGATAGGAATTTTTTTGTGTTATTCAACAAGTAGTTTATGTAATTATTTTGAGTATTTTTGTGTAGAAAATTAGTTAAGGACTACTATGAAGCAGGAACTAGTCACAAGAGAACACAGCAAAAGAGTATAGCGAAGAGACTTTAATTGACACTAATAAAATATTTCCAATTTCAAAATAAGATCAAATACAAAATTTTAAACAATGCAAAATTTAGCAAAAAGTGACTACAGGTTAATTCAAAAATTATCAAAGTAAATACACAATTGCATACTACCTGTAGACTGGCTACTATGTATTTTTGCAAATTACTAGCTATCCTCTTCACGCGATGCCCTGGCTGAGGTCCCAGCCAGCGAGTGAGGACTGAGCTGGCCTGTTGAAAGATGATTTGGCTTGTAGAGGAAATCACTCGACGAAAATTGAATGCTAATGAAAGGCCCAGTACTCGATGTTGAAACCAAACTGCTCCACGACGCATACAGCTGGTAGACGACTGTACGGCGCTCTGACAGGCTTGGAAGCGTGGTTGGCACATCGTAGTGCGTGTGCCTAGGATCGCAGCGGGGCTCTTCAGAATCAAACTGAGTACCTCGATAACTCTCGCTCGACCTCGACTCAAGCTCACTGACAGTAACCACCGCCAAGACACCGCCTAATGTCTCTATGGTCGGTTGTGAACCTACAAAGGAACAGAGCCAGCAACACAAGCATTGAAATCCAAGAGAAATTAAACAACGGCTGAAGGCCAACTTAAGGTAGAAAATCCGTCGGTCATAAGCGTGCGTGATTTCTGTGTGAGGTGAGGCCGAAGCAGTCAAATAATCAGAAATAAATCATTAAAAATCGTAGATTTGGATGTAAATTACAAATCATAGGTATCCAATTAAATTAAAAATATAATTGAAATTTAAGTTTACACTGAAATGCAGTAGTAGTACGTCAAAAACATAATTTTTCTTGAGACTGGAACCTTTTGCATGCGATTTCTCAACCATTATTGCGGTGACTCATATTTTTTATTTTTCTGATAAATATGTGGTATTGCGATTATTTTTATTTTTATATAGCAATTGTTATAGGCACTAGGCGATAGATATAGGATATTGATTTTAGTTGTTGTTCTGTTTTTCAAAGAAATAAACATTAATTTTTCATCTCTGTTTCTTATTTAAATATATTGTGTAAAATACTACATTGGTGACCCCAAACACAAGAATCTACCTTCTTCGTTCCCATGGCTCAAGCAGATAATCAGCCAGTTTCTGCCACTCTAAATTCTCCTGAAGTTACAACGATGTCTGGTCCCTTCAAATTACCTGAATATTGGTCTGCTGATCCAGAGCTATGGTTCGCACAAGCGGAAACTATCTTTGCTGCCCGAAAAATATCGTCCGAATTTACTAAATTTAGCAAGATCATTGAAATTTTGACACCACAATTTGCCAACGAAGTCAGAGACATTATAATAGCTCCACCTGATGATATTCCTTATTCCACATTAAAAAGAGCTTTAATCCAAAGAACTGGTCAATCTGAGAAGGAAAGACTACAAGAACTATTGAGTATTTCATCATTAGATGACAGAAAACCTTCCCAACTATTGAGATATTTACAACAATTAGTTGGAAACAAGACACTAGACAACTCAATACTTGAGGAAATATACTTACAAAAATTACCTGTCAATATTCAACTCATTTTAACGTCACTGACTAACAGCACTTTAAATGAAAAAGCAATCATAGCCGACAAATTACTAAATGTTTCACAACCGACCATTTCTGTTGTCACTGAAGAATCTTCAGCTATGGAGAAATTACTTCAAGAGGTTGCAGAGTTGAAACTTCAAGTATCTTCTTTGAAGGACCGTCCTTCCAGATCATCTTCCTCAAGTTTATGCTGGTATCATCAAAACTTTGGTATCAAAGCCAGGAAATGTGTACCACCCTGTTCCGATCCTCCTTTAAATATGAAATCAGAAGTTCCATCAACCATTCAATTTAGTGATTCTTCTTTCAGTTCTAATTTGATTCCGTATATTTCCAGTAACACTCTACCCACAACTCCCGCCAAATTGCTATATTTGACCGACAAGTTTTCAGGACACCGTTTTCTAGTTGACAGCGGCGCTCAGGTGAGTGTTATCAAAGCTACTCGAGATTCCAAATATTCCTTAAGCTCATATTTCCTACAAGCAGCAAACAATACTAATATTAAAACTTATGGTTATAAATCAATTAAATTGAATTTAGGATTGTCACAACTCCTTTCCTGGAAGTTTATCGTTGCTGATGTCAAACATTCAATTCTTGGAGCTGACTTTTTAACTCATTATAACCTTTTAATTGATATGTCATCTCACAAAATTATTGAATCATCTCTTTCGAATGAATTAACAATATACATACTACCAAACCAACTTTTTCACGTTCTATTTACGACAAATTACTATCCAAGTTTCCAAATTTAACCAAACCGTTGGATTTTCAGCGTGACATCCGCCACAATGTCAAACATCAAATAATAACAGTTGATAATCCTACCTTCGCTAAACCACGCCGTCTGGCTCCTGACAAATTATTAATTGCCAAACAGGAATTCAATTCCATGTTACAGTCTGGCATTATTCGTCCTTCTTCAAGTTCATGGGCTTCACCTTTACACTTAGTTAGGAAGAAAGACGGTGGATGGCGTCCATGTGGAGACTATCGTAAACTTAATTCACAGACTGTTCCTGACAGATATCCCTTACCTCATTTGCATGATTTTAACGCAAACCTTCAAAATACAAATATTTATTCGAAAATTGATCTTGTCAAGGCTTACAACCAAATACCAATGGAAGAAAATTCAATAATGAAAACAGCAATCACAACTCCTTTTGGACTTTACGAATATACCGCCATGCCGTTCGGTCTTAGAAATAGCGCTCAAACTTTTCAACGGTTTATAGACAATGTCGTTAGAAATTTAGATTTTTGTTTTGCTTATGTAGATGATCTTATTATTGCAAGCAATTCTCCGCAACAACATTTGGAACATTTAAAAATCATTTTTGAAAGATTAGATAAATATGGAATTCTTATAAACAAGAATAAGTCTCAATTTGGTTTACAGGAAATTGAATTTCTCGGTCATCAAATTTCTTCATTTGGGATCAAACCCTTACAAGAAAAAATTGATACAATAAATAAATTTCCTCTTCCAAATTCACAAAAACAACTACGAGAATTTTTAGGCCTAGTTAATTTTTATCATCGATTTATCAAAAATTGTGCAACAATACTGAATCCGATCAATAAATTATTAAATAATTATAGGCATAGTTCTAAAGAAGTAATTTGGACTAGTGAAGCAAAAGACGCGTTCAACATTATTAAAACACTTCTCACTAATCTGACTTACTTAACTTTTCCTCAACATAATTCTCCTATTAATGTAATGGTAGATGCTTCCGATGTTGGAGTAGGTGCAGTTCTTCAACAATTTGTTAATAACAGCTGGGTACCAATTACGTTTTATTCAGCAACGTTATCTCCAACACAAAAACGCTATAGCACATTTGGCAAAGAACTTTTAGCCATATTTTTGGCAATTAAAAAATTCCGTCACTACCTTGAAGGTCAATCTTTTTTTATTCTAACCGACCATAAACCATTGACATTCACTTCAAAATTGGCAAACAACAATACGTATTCGCCCAGAGAAATACGTCAATTAGATTTTATCTTCCAATTTACTCATGACATTCGTCACATTTCCGGAAAAGACAACCCTGTCGCCGATGCGTTATCTCGAATAACAATTGATTCAATCTATAATAATGAACTTATTGATTATAACAAAATTGCACAAGAACAGCTAAATGATAAAGAATTAATAAGTCTAAAAGAAAATCCTGACACCAAATTGACATTTCAAGAATATCCTCTGTCAGTACCTAATCTCAAACTTCACTGTGACACTTCAACTGGTACTTACAGACCATATATTCCTAAATCATTTCGAAAAATTATATTCAACCATTTTCATTCTTACTCTCATCCAGGAATAAAAGCAACAGTTAAATTATTTACATCTAAATTTATTTGGAAGAACATGAATAGAGACATTACAAATTGGACAAGATTCTGTTTAAACTGTCAAAAAGCAAAAGTCACTAGACACACTAAATCGCCTACTGCGAAATTTGAAATTCCTTCTTCTCGCTTCTCTTCAATACACATAGATATAGTAAAATTACCAACTTCAGAAGGTTATTCTTATATACTAACATGTATTGACCGATTTTCACGCTTGCCTGAGGTACTACCTTTGAAAGATTGCTCTGCAAAAACTGTAGCCAAAATTTTTGTTTCTGGTTGGATAGCTCGATTTGGCGTTCCTAAAACGGTCACTACTGGCAGAGGTAAACAATTTAATTCGGCATTGTTTAATAATTTGTTGACTTTACTTGGAACTCACCACATAAATACCACAGCCTATCATCCACAATCGAACGGCATTGTTGAAAGATTTCATCGACATCTAAAAGACTCCCTAAAAACTTTCCAAAATCCTTCTCAATGGATGGATTTTCTTCCATTCGTATTACTTGCACTGAGATCTTCAATCAAAAGTGACAGTTCATACAGTCCTGCTGAATTGGTTTATGGTACCAACATTAAGTGGCCGGGCGAGTTCGTAACTATGCAATCTACAAGCTCTACTTGCAATTTCGATACTAAATAATATTACACAACACTTAAAACAGCAATTGATAAACTTAAACCTATAACTACACGTAACTCTTCTTCATTACACTCTTATATACCTAAAAATTTATTCCGAACCTCCTATGTTTTCGTTCGAAATGATTCAATTGGCCCTATACTTAAGCAAGCTTTTGATGGCCCCTTCAAAGTTATCGAACGGTACCCAAAATTTTTCAAATTATTAATTAACAATAAAATAGAGACTATCAGCATCGATAGATTAAAATCTGCTTATATTTGTGACAATAATAACCAATTTAAATCATAATTGGAATTTCTTTTCTTTGATAACACAACCCGATTACTTCTCCTATATTTATTTTTATTTATAATGTTTGTCTATGTTCATTATTTTATATACCTTTTTTGGGGGGAGTAGTGTGGTATTGCGATAATTTTTATTTTTATATAGCAATTGTTATAGGCACTAGGCGATAGATATAGGATATTGATTTTAGTTGTTGTTCTGTTTTTCAAAGAAATAAACATTAATTTTTCATCTCTGTTTCTTATTTAAATATATTGTGTAAAATACTACAAATACCTCAAATATCAAAGAATAACATATTCGTTTTCCAAATATGTGTTGGGTTGTTATGATATAAAATTTTCTAATCGTTTAGTAAATCTACTGGTAACCTCCATATACGCAATGTATTTTAGCGCGTTTTTGTGTCAACTTTAAATTCAATTATCTTCGTTATTTGAACGGTTACCTATAAATTTTAATTTTTATTCAAATTCTACGACTGTAATGAATGCTGTATATTAATTTAAGTCATATTTTGGGTTGTCACTACCCATGGATTTACTACCTTAAATAGTCTCAAAGTTATTCAAAATTTACTACAAAGTTTACAAAAAAATTAAAATCAAGTATCCAAAATTTTCAAAAGTTTTACAATAAAATTCTACACAATAAAATGGCCACTAGAATACAAAATTTAAATAAAGTTACGCTTAGCAAAAATGAGCCAGATACGAACATTATGAGATGAACGCGCTTACAGGTATCGGTTGCGGGAATAAAATCAGGAAGGCTGCGGAACTGAAGCTAAAAGCTTCCACACTGCTGGACACTAATTAACTCAAACTATCACTGGTCCTGAATTCAACTTAAATCTACAACCAAATTTTCAAACGAATTCAGACTAGCCAAGTTAGCCTAAACTTAAAATTAACAACTACAAAACTAAATCAAAATCTGAGTTAATTTCTGTCCCGCTCACAGGAAATATACTGCAAACAAAAACCTAACTCGCTGGAGGACTCACCCAGCAGTTCCCAAAAGGTTCATACAGCAAACCTTCCTACACTCTCACTCACGCATTTATACTATGAATATGAATGCTGCACAACCACAACCGATGCTGGTGAAACTGGTACACCAGCTCTCAACGCTTTTGAAAACGAACAAGACTTTTACACGTCGGTTTAAACAAAATTTACTAATAATTAAATGTAACACAAATTTAACGTGAATAGTGTCTAAGACACTAGCTAACGGTCCGCAACAAAACACGCAAAGGCCTTTTGATCTCACCGTTACTGAGTCCATGTGCCGAGCTAAAACTTTTAAAAGTACTAAAAATATTATCAAAATTACTTACAATAGCTTTGAAAATAACCAAAAACTTAAACAATTTAGAAAACAAATGCTCGATTATCAGAATTTAAACTGCAGAAAATTTGCACTGCAAAATGCACACAAAAATGGAGAATCTCAATATGACATCTGTACTCGCTCACGATTCAACCAAAAAGCAAAAAGCCTCGTAATACCAACTTTTTGCATCGAAGCCAAGAACTGCAGCGCTGTCAGCATTCAGATGACAGATCCAACACGCTACGCTAGTCCTACCGTTACAAAAATCGTGTCTCAGTCGCCAGAAACCCGTAACAAAAATAAATTTTTTCTTCAAACGTCAGAAAAATATAATATTTCATATCTCCATAGAAACAGCTAAAGTTTTACTTTTCTGAGAGCATATTACCTGCCGCTGTGAGCGTCAGATAATATTATCTGCCGCTGGTGAACCAATCAAATTGCAGCTGTCAATAAAATTAAATTCAAATTTTTGTTAAACAAAATAAATCAAAGACGACTATATTATTTCAATCCGAATTATTTTAATAAATTTTCTTACACGAATATCAATTTTATTGTAAGGTTTCGACGTCTGAAGAAAAAATAGCATCTTTTATGAGGAGCTAAGTGACTTTTTATGGCTCATCTGTAGTTGCCGGATTCGCTGCGCTGCGCTCATCCGGCAAACGCCTACAGATTCGCCACAAAACGTTCCACTTTAGCTCCTTATTAAATAATATACTATTTTCTTCAAACGTCAGAAAATCATAATATTTCATATCTCCATAGAAACAGCTAAAGTTTTACTTTTCTGAGAGCGGCAGACAATAATATTACCTGCCGCTGTGAGCGTCAGATAATATTACCTGCCGCTGTGAGCGTCAGATAATTTTATCTGCCGCTGGTGAACCAATCAAATTGCAGCTGTCAATAAAATTTAATTAATTTAATTTTTATTAAACAAAATAAATCAAAGACGACTATATTATTTCAATCCGAATTATTTTAATACATTTTCTTACACGAATATCAATTTTATTGTAAGGTTTCGACGTCTGAAGAAAAAATAGCATATTTTATGCGGAGCCAAGTGACTTTTTATGGCTCATCTGTAGTTGCCGGATGAGCGCAGCGAAACGCGTACAGATTCGCCACAAAAAGTTCCACTTTAGCTCCTTATTAAATAATATACTATTGTTACAAGGTGTTAAATGTAAAATTTCGTTTTCAAATTGTTGCATGTTAGAATTAAGTTTGTTTAGTTGCATAATAGTAGCATTAATTTCAAAATTAAGTACTTGTTTCCTTAAGAGGACATAATTCAGCTCGAAAAATAGGCTATTTTTCTGGAACAAATCCTGACTGCATGGTACAACATATACCTAGTATTGATTTTTTTAGTACTATGTTTATAAGAAATAAAAATAGTCCGCTATCTCCAAATTATTCATTTTTCATTGCTGTAAAAAATTTTAATTGCATTAAAAAATACACCCATTTTTGACAATAAATTAAGTGTATTTAAAACCTTAATATTGATATATTACTTCTATAGCGGGCTGTACATAACCTTTATTTAGAAGTATACAAAATTTCAAGCTTATGAGTTTATTCTTGCGGTTGTATTTTGTTCCAGAAAATTGTCACTTTTTAAATACATCTTGCCTACTTTCAGGCGTAAACGATGATGTTGTCACAGAGGGGTGGAGTTTTAACTTATGCTTATGTCTGACGTATTTCTTACTATGGAATTGGCCGGAGGGGTAAACAGAAATTGTCAGAATTGAAAATTTGAGATCTTATTATTAGAATTGAATTTATTTATTATATTTTACTCACTTTGCTTAGCAAATAGTAGCAGCTTTAAATTTAACTCGTCCTTTTTAACTCTGTTGATTTTGAATTATATTATTTGTTTGTTGTTTTAATTGCGTTATTTGTGGTTATAATATAGTCAGTGTTGATTGTTATTATTTGATTTCGTTGTTTTGTTCTTTTTTGTTAAATTTTTATTTCATTTCGTTCCGTGTAAGTACGTGATAGGTACTTGATAATCATAATTATTATCCCATTCTACGACTTTGGTAAGTAAAATGTTACAATTATTTCTAATCTTGGTACCAGCAAATATTTCTTTTTATACTGTCAGATTTTATCCAAAAAAGATTTGTTTGTTATTAAGTAAAGGGAAGTGGGTTAAAATTATTTAAATAATGTGAGTTTTGTTTACTGGAATAACAAAGAAACTAAAAAACTAGCTAATCAAATAAAAATATTTACAAATAATATTTAATTTTATTTTAGCCATCATATTTTTACAATCGGAAAACATTGTAGTAATAAAACAGTAAAACTGTCGGCAAGGAGAAAAAGTAGAAAACTTCTCTTTAAAAATTTGAAGAAAAGTATTGTTGACAACAATGAACCATCTACAGAATGTAGGCGAGAGTTATTTCCCATTGTTGAGGAAGAAATTACCGGCCAAGAAGTTTGTCAAGAAGTAGTGGAAATGGAAAGTGATGAGGAGAATAATTTCATTGAAGTTGTATCTCCCAATATTGTAGGCCAGTCAATCTGTAACAAAAATTCGACGTTTGTGGAAAAAAATCGCAAAGTCATTTTTTTTTTCATAAATTGTTAGAGGGGCATGCAAGGAGTTTAAAACTGAGTTGTCACCCCCCTGGGCCCCTGCAATTTTTGGGAAATCCAAAAACATTTTGGATTTGATTTTTCGCGAAAACGGTAGGTTGTAGAGAGAAACTTTGTTAACAAATATTGTCTACAATTTATGTCATTGGGTCAGTGCTCTACGACGAAAAGTGCAAAAAGTAGAGAGCGCCAAAGTTGCCAAAAATGACTTTTTTCACTTTTTCACCGCGAAAAATTGTTTTTTGATCTTTAGTGTAAATGGAAAAGTTGTAGAGCACAAAAAAACCTTCTAAAATGAGTATTCAACGTTTTCCCTACGATGAACGGTGACTGAGATATAATGCGGGAAAGGACGCATCGAAGGCCGCGCTGTGGCGCTTGCTCTTAACAATAATTTTGTAAGCCAAGAAATATTGTGCATTTGATGGAAAAAAATCGCAAAGTCAATTTTTTTTCATAAATCGTTAGAGGGGCATGCAAGAAGCTTAAAACTGAGTTGTCACCTCCCTGGCCTCCTGCAATTTTTAGGAAATCAAAATACATTTTGGATTTGATTTTTCGCGAAAACGGTAGGTTGTAGAGAGAAATTTTGTTTAAAATATTGTTAAGGACAGTATTATCTACAATTTATGCCATTGGGTCACTGCTCTACGACGAAAAGTGCAAAAAGTAGAGGGCGCCAAAGTTGCCAAAAATGACTTTTTTCACTTTTTCGTCGCGAAGAATTGCAGCAACGTACGCACGTTTGATGAAGATATAGAAGTAGATATTGACGAACCTCCCTCCCAAAGTTTCCGTTATGAGGATTACACTAATAAGCCAACCTCATCTCATGTCGTTCAACAAGTAGGCGCCGCCGAAAAACCGCCAAAGAAGAAAAAAAAAATGACGAGTAACAAAAAAATCACTCGGAAAATATGAAATTTCATTTACACTAATGGCCGTTTTACACTACGCTAAATATTGAACAAGAAATTGCGCAACAAATTGAGCAATAAATTGCTTTGTTTTTAATGAACTCTGTTTTATACTGAGACATTTTTATGTACCTTCCTACAATATTTGGTTTGTGATTATGTGCAGTTCGCATACAACAATAATTTTACAGCTGCGCTTATCTATTTTTTCAGACAATTTACGAAGCAATGCGATACTTCACACAATTTGCTGTATGATACTACACAATTTGTAAAATGAACAATATCTTGTTCAAGATTTGGTGTAATGTAAAACGGGCTAATGATGATTCTTTTTTCCAAAGTCAGTTACTTTGTTTTTTAAAATTTTGAATAAAAATTACAATTATTCGACCTCATTTTCATAACATTTTCTCAATATTACTTCCATTTTAAACAGTTACCGCGTTATATCTCAGTCACCGTTTATCGTAGGGAAAACGTTGAATACTTATTTTAGAAGGTTTTTTTGTGCTCTACAACTTTTCCATTTACACTAAAGATCAAAAAACAATTTTTCGCGGCGAAAAAGTGAAAAAAGTCATTTTTGGAAACTCTCTACTTTTTGCACTTTTCGTCGTAGAGCATAGTGACCCAATGACATAAATTGTAGATAATACTGTCCTTAACAATATATTTTTTAAAAATTCTGTCTACAACCTACCGTTGTCGCGAAAAATCAAATCCAAAATGTTTTTGGATTTCCCAAAAATTGCAGGGGTCCAGGGGGGTGACAACTCAGTTTTAAGCTCTTTGCATGCCCCTCTAACGATTTATGAAAAAAATTGACTTTGTGATTTTTCCCCCATCAAATGCACAATATTTCTTGGCGTACAAAATTATTGTTAAGAGCAAGCGCCACAGCGCGGCCTTCGATGCGTCCTTTCCCGCGTTATATCTCAGTCACCGTTCATCGTAGGTAAAACGTTGAATACTCATTTTAGAAGGTTTTTTTGTGCTCTACAACTTTTCCATTTACACTACCCTGTAAGCAAGAAATCATCCCAGGGATGTTAAACAAACGTTCAAGTTATAATTGTGACGTTAGTCAATTGATCCCAAGAACGGAACAAGAACGACACAGGGACTTCAGTGTCGAATAATCTAACGTTAGTAGTTAAGTAGTGGGGCTTCCAACTCAATATCCAAGATGGCGGCCGCTCAGAATTTGGTGGCGGTGGCGGCGGCCAACACGTGGAAGGTCAATGACCTTAGGACACCTGGGGGGCGGGGCGGCGGCCAACACGTGTGCCACGATGGAAGGTCAATGACCTTAGGACACCTGTGGGTTCAAAATTCAAAATGGCGACCGGCGGGGCGGCGGTAGCCAACACGTGCAACTCATGCACACGTGTTCCACGATGACGTCATAAGCATCAGGTGTTGGAAGGTCAATAACCTTAGGACAGGGGTCTATGACCCGTGAGTGTTGCTGCAGGTCAAGATACTTGTTGTAACACAACAATAGATTTTGAATTATTTTTAAATTTTAATAATTCAACTTTAACACGATTTTCAGATTTTACAATTTCACTTTGAAAATTTGTTTTGAGTTCATCTATTTGTCTAGCTAGTAAAATGTTAGTGGAATTGAAAAATCTTTTAATTTTATGATGATCAATATGACGTCCGAACTTGTCGAGAGTCATTATTACAATGCGACTATTCTATAACTTGTGCTTCTTTTAATTATTCAATTATAGATATAATTTCATTGTTGTGACCTGTATGACCAGCATCACGTGAGGCAATTAACAAACGTAGTCAATCAACTAGTTCATTTTCATTGTCCCAGTGTACATGCGAATTATTGAAATTTTTTAATAAACCAAAGCCAGACTTAGATCGAGGTTTTAATAATGGTCTAACATGAGGATCCAATTTCGGTGCAATTATATTTTTATACTTTAGAGACCTGGTTCCAGAAAGTTGTTCAATTTCACTATAATTTCGACGAGCAGCATTAGTTCTTTTCACAATATCAATGTAATTTTTCTGATCAGCTACCTTATACCCTAATGGTTCTTTTTTAAATAGAAGTTCATATAAACCAGGTGTTCCAACATATTTAATATTTTGAATTATAACATCTTTACCAACAATTTTCAACTCAGAATTACCAATATAATATTTATCTAATACAGCATCATGTCGTACACCATATTTAAAATCAAATGAATCTTTATCATCTGTTAACATCTCTTCAATGTATTGACGAGGTAGAGGGTCATATTGTTCTATATATTCAATGAATGAAGGCTGTTGTGTTAAATTTAAAATATCATCGTGAGTTATAGATGATTGATCATCATTAAACACATCATCTTCTTCACCAGAATTCTCCGCAATTACAGTTGTGTCTAAAAAGTTAGGACCTGAAAATTTCTTCTCTTCTTTTTCTTCCACTTTCGGTTCACTTTTAGCTTCCTGCTTTATATCAGCTGTTGGTAAATTAACTGCAATATTTTCAAAGATTTGATTATCGGTTTATATTGTGCCTCTAACTCAGCTTCTCTGTATATTGCTCCACGTTAAAGCAGCTTATCTGTTTCTCAAAACCAGATACCTGTTTCTCAAAACCAACGAAAACCAACTCTAGAGCAACTAAAACCAGATATCTGTTTACAGAAAGAAGATTGCTAATTGAATAAACATATAAAAACAACTCAATAGCCGATAGCATGCATGTAACCAGTTCATACTCAAAAAATGAATTGATCTTTACTCATACAGCTGTAAATACTTACTAAACTTTTAAATCTGTTGCAGTTGTATTTATAATATAATGATCAAATTCTTTTCGATAGCGACCTGCATTAACAGCACTATCTTTATCGATAACTATGAACCCATACTTATCAAACCAACACATAGAACAGAGGTTCTTAAACGTTTCATAAGACATCAGTATTCACGTGATCCATATATACATGTTTTAAGTTCAAATCATCCTGTTTAAATAATATTAAAAAATTAACATCACGTATAAGATGTTTAGGAATTCTGGTATAAGTTTGACATATGTAAAAACAATCTAGAGCCTTATGGCGACCCATACTAAAATACTCTCGAATAATATCTTGGTTGTCGCACGCAACATCATCAAAAATTATTACTGAATTAAATTTCGCATCTGTAGGTTTTTCTATAGTAGCGTTATCACTGTGCGCAAAGTATCCTATATCTTTAATAGGCTCTAGTAATTTTTTAAATATTCATATTTTGGTTGAAATAACGATTTGGAATAAATATAAATATTTTGAAAACGTAAACCATTTTTATGTTCTAATAAAGCAAGCATAACGTTTGTCTTTCCACATCCAGATGGACCTGCTATTATACATCTAACTGTATTTGACAGCAAAGCACCGTGTTTTTGTTCTTTATTATGATTTTCAAAATCATAATTTTTTACATCAAGTTTATTACTTTGTTCAACAACTTGCATTATGAGCTATATATTACGGTTTGAATGTAACCCGACGGTAGTTTATCACCAACTGTTGATTGATTAAGACGTGTTTGTATTACATAGCAATCATCATGATTGCTATTTTGCTATAAAAGTAAAAAAAGATTTATCTTTCCGCAATGCGATTAATCGTGCACGAAAAGCTATAAAGTCTAGTAAAACTGGTTCTGATATAAGAAAATCTGCGAAAATAGCTTTGCGAACTGTGAAAAGAATTAAAAGAAAAATAAAAAATCCTAGAGTAATATCCATACCAAAAACTGGGGGATTTCTACTATTAATACCAATTTTTGCCGGTTTGAGCGCTCTGGGTGCACTTGGGGGCGGAGCCGCCGGTATAGCTAAAGCTGTGCATGACGCACGTGCAGCCTCTGAACAACTAAAGGAATCTCAAAGACATAATAAAATGATGGAATCAATTGCATTGGGAAAGGGATTATACTTGAAACCATACAGAAAAGGTCTTGGTCTATATTTAAGTCAGTCAAAAAACTATCAATAAGATTACCATCACGAGCATTAACTAATATTGATTTACAAAAATATGCTAAATTATTAAATATTTCATTCTTTAGGGGGGTTTTTATGAGAAATAAAATACCTAAAACCGTAAATTATAACGAATGCGCAATTATTAATTTAGATAATTGTAATGGATCTGGTACACATTGGGTGGCATATGTAAAACGAAATAATCATGTGATTTATTTTGACAGCTTTGGAAATTTACCCCCACCCAAAGAATTAGTATTATATTTTGGTGACTACAGTTTAATACGATATAATTATAACACATATCAATCATATGACAGTGTTAAATGCGGACACTTGTGTTTATCTTTTTTATATGAACATCAGTAGCTATTGAATCACCATGTCGTTCACATTTACTTTATTCGGCCAAAGCTCCGTTATTGAGCAACATTTTTATCCACCGATTATACTTGAAGATAATTCGGAATATAATCTCGGTTTAATTAGTTTTGAAGTGTACAATACAATTCCAAATATTGACGAAAACAATAATAAATTCTATATAGAAAAAAAAGTTATTAAAATACCTGTAGGTTCATATGAAGTTGATGATATAAACAAATATTTGCAAAAGCAAGTAGAAGCGGGTACTCAATTAAAAATTGAAGCAAATAATAATACTCTTAAGTGTGAAATAATAAGTAACAAGCAAATAAATTTTGAACCCAATGATTCTCTGGGTAATTTGTTAGGATTTAAGTCACGCAAACTCGAAGCAAATTAGTCACATGAATCTGATGTCCCAGTATCTATTATTAAAGTAAATGCAGTGTGTATTGAGTGTAATATAACTACAAATTCATATTCAAACAGTAAAAATGTTCACATAATACATGAATTTTTCCCGCGCGTCCCACCAGGTTTTAAAATTATAGAAGCCCCAAGTCAAATTATTTATCTACCAATCAACGCGCGGGAAATCACATCTCTAAGTCTTAAAATAGTAGATCAAGATGGAAATTTAATCAATTTCAGAGGTGAAGTTGTCACGGTAAGGCTACATCTTAAGAAGCAGGATGGGGATTAAATTTAATAGTTCAGTTTCTAAGCGTATAAATACACCACATTTATATAATTATAACATTAATAAGAGGACTGTTGGAGAGTTCACACCTCTTAATTATCAGTTTCTCAAGTCTTTAGGTTTCAAAATTCGATCTGGATAAACGCAAGAAGCGATTTACAGCTGTTGTTGTTTGGATAAGAATTCAGTGCAAAAAATCTAAAAATTTTATTTTATGTATTCGTCATAATGAATGCTAATGTTTTGAATGTTTCTGAAAAAGCGTTATTCGATGAATCCATTGTTCATGCCGAGAAACATACACATAAACCGTATGCTTCTACAAGTCTAAATTTTAACGATGAGATTCGAATTCCAATACAACAACAGAATGTTTATACTTTTCCGTGGAATAGTTTGCTTTATATTGAGGGTAAATTGATTTATAATGAGAACAAAAAATCGACTACCGCTTAATTAGTGAATAATGCTTTTGCATTTTTATTTAGTGAAATTCGTTATGAAGTTGGTGGTGTCGTAATTGATCGTGTTCGAAATCCGGGTGTTACTTCAACTATGAAAGGTTATGTTTCTTATAATGTTAATGCAGGTAAACGCCTGCAAAATGCAGGTTGGTCTCCCATTTCTGATATCACAAATGAAATATTGGATACCAATGGTAATTTCAATGTATGCATCCCGTTGAACATGCTGCTGGGTTTTTGTGGAGATTTTAAAAAGATTATTCTAAATTTGCGTCAAGAATTAGTTCTCATACGGAGCAGTTCAGATTTAAATGCAATTGAAAACAGTGCTGCAAGTGAAAATATGAAGATTGAATTAAATAAAGTGCATTGGAAAATTCCACACATATCAGTAGCTGATGCAGAACGCTTGATGCTTATGAAATATATGGAGAAAAGTGTCAATTTGGAAATAGCATTTCGGAGCTGGGAACTTCATGAATACCCACTTCTACAGAAAGCGCAGCGTCATTCCATCAAAACCTCAACACAACTGGAAACTCCACGTTTCGTCATCGTTGGATTTCAAACCAATCGCAAAAATAAATCAAAAGCAAACATGAGTAAATTTGATCATTGTAATTTAACTAATATTAAGTTGTACTTAAACTCTAAAATGTATCCTTATGATAACTTAAATCTTAATTTTAATAACCATCAGTGGGCTATGTTATATGAAATGTATTCTCAGTTTCAACTATCATATTATGAGCGTGATTGTGAGCCTATGTTTACACCCCATGAATTTATTAATCATGCTCCACTAGCAGTAATATATTGTTCACATCAGAGTAACACATTAAAATCAGGTAGTGTAGATATAAGATTGGAATTTGAGATGAATGAAAATGTACCTGAGAATACATCAGCTTACTGTTTAATTTTACATGATAAAATAATTAATTATAATCCACTAACTAATGCTGTAAGTAATTTGTAAGAATTTATCTGTATTTATTTTTATGAATAAAATAGAAATATATTAAAACTGTGTTTTAATTATAACAAACCTGATTCCATTAGTATTCTAGCCTCAGGGCATTTCAAGAGCCTTGCTAACCCACCAAGATGCACCTGCATTCTACAATCGCATTCAACTGTCGAACATGACCGAAGTTTAATGGAAAAAGTCGAAGCTGTCTTACATAAACATCAGTAAACACACAAATCGTCTCATTACGGTAGTAATATTAACATGACATCTCTTGCGGAATTAAGTACAAAAGTTTTAAAAACGTTTGTTGATGGAGTTCAAAGTTTAAAATCTGTTGAGGAGTGTATTAATTGGCTAAGACATGCTAAAAAATTTATTTTAATAATAAGTAAAGCTATAAAACAAAACAATGATGTTAACAGTAATTTATTACAATTAGAATCAAATTTGGCGCAATTCAAATTTTACCGCGAAAAAATTAAACAATTAAAACGAGGTGTTTATGGTGCTGGTTTACAAAGAAAGTTTACTCCAAAAAAATTAATTTGGCAAGATGTTGAATCATGTTTCAATTCTCGGGTACGTACGGGGATTATAGCAAATTTAAAATTTAAAGATCCCACCATATTTTTTGAAAAATGTTATAGAATTTTTTCGAATAAAATTCGTGCTGCTTTAAAACTGTCTGCAGTGAAAGTAAACTTGATGTTCTGTGCAAATTACATAATGCCTAAAACGGTTAATATTAAAGACTGGTACCGTGATAATGTTGATAAAATTTTAACAAAATTATCTGAATTTCAAGAGCGTGATTCTGGCTGGAGCTTGTTTGAAATTTTACATTTGAAAATTAATATAAATAAATATGTGCCCATAACAGGTGGTTCATTATTGAATTACCGACTGAAATTAAGAAAAAAAACGCTATAATTAACATAAAAGATGAAAGTAATTATTGTTTCCTTTGGTCTGTAACTTGTGCACTTTATCCTGTGAATAGAAATGTAAGTCGTACATCATCTTATCCACATTTTAGTGAAGTTTTGAAATATGACGGAATAGATTTTCCAATGCAGTTAAAAGATATTCCAAAATTTGAAAAAATGAATAATCTAGCAATCAATGTGTATACATTAGAGAAAACGAATAAAAAATCTCATCAATTTGTACCAATCTATTTTTCTAAAACAGAAAATGGTAAATTTATTCATTTATTAATGACTCATTCTAAGGGTGAAGACATGGATATAGATAACGATAATGTAATTAAATCAGTTAAAAGTAATACTAATTATCATTTTATGTGGATAAAAAATTTATCTAGACTTGTAGGAAAACAAGTTTCAAAACATAAAACAAAAACTTTATTTTGCAACAGATGTTTAAATCATTTTGTGAAAGAAACAGCTTTGGAGAAGCATCTAGTTGATTGTAAATTAATAAATAAATGCCGCATTGAATTACCGCAAGAGGAAAATAAATTTTTAAAATTTAAAAATTATCACTATCAGGAGAAAGTTCCATTTGTTTTATATGCGGATTTAGAATCTATATTGCAAAAAATTAATGAAATTCAAAATCAAAATTCAAAAATAATTCAAAAGCATGTTGCATGTAGTATTGCGTATTATTTAAAATGTTCTTATGACGACTCACTATCTTATTATAAATCAAATCGTGGTGAAAATTGTATAGAATGGTTTACAAACGAACTTCAGGAAGTTGGTAGTTTTATTGATGAAAAATTTCAAAATCCTGAGCCACTAGTTATGACAAATGAACAAGAACTTGAATTTTCAAACGCAAAAATATGTCATATATGTAGACGAGAATTTTCAACATTTGATATTAAGGTTCGAGATCACAATCATTTCACTTCTCATTTTCGTGGTGCAGCACATCAGTCTTGTAATTTAAATTTTAAAAAAAGTCATACTATTCCAGTTGTATTTCATAATCTAAGTAATTATGATGCGCATTTTATAATAAAAAATATTGCTAATGGATTTCCAGGTAGAGTATCACTCCTCCCACTAAATAAAGAGCGTTATATATCATTCACAAAATTTGTTAAAAATAAAAAAGTTAATTCTCGATTTAATGACTTATTTCGGTTTATGGCTAGTAGTATAGATAAATTATCGTCTTATTTAAATGATAATGATAAATTAATAACAAGAAATTTTTGTAAGGATGAAGATAAATTCAAATTAGTAACACGGAAAGGTGTATTTCCTTATGAGTATGTTGATGGCTGGGAAAAATTTCAAGAAAGTCAATTACCTAATCGCGAATGTTTTCATAGTTCTTTAAAAAATGAAAATATAAGTGATGATGATTACACGCATGCGCTTAAAGTCTGGAAAACTTTCAACATATATACATTGGGTGAATATTCTGACTTATATCTGGCGACAGATGTTCATCTTTTTGAAAATTTCCGCAATACTTGTTTAGAAACATACAAGTTAGATGCACTTCATTATTACACTGCACCAGGTTTAGCTTTTGATGCAATGTTAAAATTAACAAATGTTAATCTTGAATTACTAACAGATGTAGAAAAATTGTTATTTATTGAAAAAGGGATACGTGGTGGACTTGTGCAATGTTCAAAACGATATGCTAAAGCTAACAACAAATATATGGCTGATTCTTATGATCCTGAAATTGATGATACTTATTTAATGTATTTCGATGTAAATAATTTGTATGGAGCCGCAATGAGTCAATATTTACCGTAGGCGGATTTTCAGTGGGTTGATATACATGAATTTTATAATATTGATATTTTGAATATTCCTGATAATTCTAAAACGGGCTATATTTTTGAAGTAGATTTAGATTCCGAAAGTTTACACAAACTGCATAATGATTTACCTTTGTGCCCTGAAAATTTTACACCACCAGCATCTAAACAATCTAAGTTAATTGCCAACTTGTACAAAAAAAGGAAATATGTTATTCATTATAAAAATTTAAAACAATGTCTCAGTTTAGATCTAAAAATAAAAAAGATTCATCGAATTTTAAAATTTAAACAAAGTCCATGGTTAAAAACATATATAGATTTAAATACTGAATTAAGGAAAAAATCAGTTAACGTATTTCAAAAAAATTATTTTAAACTTATGAATAACGCGGTTTTCGGTAAAACCATGGAGAACGTTAGAAGATACCGTGAAGTTAGACTCGTTTCTCAATGGCATGGTAGATGGGGTGCAAGGACATTAATTGCAAAACCTAATTTTCATAGTTGTACTATTATAGATGACGATCTCATACTTATTGAAATGAGTAAAAAATCTGTTTTATTTAACAAACCAATTTATGTTGGATTTTCAATTTTATATATTTCAAAAACATATATTTATGATTTTCATTATAATTATATAAAACCAAATTTAGGTGAATCAGCTCAACTTTGTTACACTGATACTGATAGTCTTATTTACTTATTCAAAAATGTTGACATTTACAATATTATGAAAAGAGATATTCACAAGTCTGATATTTCTGATTATTCAACTGATAATGTTTACAATATACCTTTAGTTAATAAAAACGTTATTGGTTTAATGAAGGATGAAAACAATGGTTGTGTTATGAGTGAATTTATAAGCTTACGTGCAAAATTATATGCTTACAAAACAATAACGAACAAATGGGAAAAAGTAAGTATGAAAGCTAAAGGCGTTACCAAAGCAACAATGAAATCTATAAATTTTGAAGATTATTATAACTGTCTGTTTAATAATGAATCTGTAGTGAAAACACAGGTTTTAATTAGATCTAAAGAACACAACGTACATACAATTAAACAAAATAAATTGGCTTTAAGTGCACATGATGATAAGCGAGTTGTTAACTATATTTTTACAGATACTTACGCTCATGGCTTCAACTTCTCTGGCGATCCAATGGAATTTTAATTTATTTTGTGTAAACATGTATTTTTATGTAATATAAAATTAAATGTAATATATTCAAATAAGTTTTTTTTTGAAAATAGTCCTTGCACTTTCCTGAAATATTATGTTATTTTTAAATTAAACAACGTTAAGTTAATTATACAGTTTTATTTAATGAAAAAATTGTTGACAATTATAAATTGGAAATATTTAACAATGAAAACTTTTTTAATACATATATTTATTTAATATAATGGAATACATAGTTTTACATTTTATTAATCGGAGCTTATTTTCTAAAACAGGTGTAATTAGTTTACTATAATAATTATTTATTTTATATCTAAATCTATGACGGTCTCTGGCATGCTACTCCCAATTACCACGTCTTGCCATACGATAGGCGTAGTTCCACTTCACCAGAGGATGGATTTGAACTTCTTTGTTGAAACGGACAAACATTTTTATCAGTTAAAACTAAATTTCGAATTTTTTTGTTTAAACAATATATTTCAATATCTTGTTTTAAAGTCTGCAATTTTTTGAAAAAAATATTAAGTTTTTCGTCCATTTTTACACTTCACAAAACTTAATGTTCACTGTTCTTCCAATTTTTCCTTGCGATAATATATGTAGTTTTCCCGTAGAGGCTTTTTCGTTAAGTTCGGTGATTTCATCTGCATCCAACTTGTTAAATCTTGCTCCGAGAAAAACTATATTATCTGATAATTCAAGCACAACACAGTCTCCAAATGAAGTTGTTGTCTTATTAATTTTGAGAATCTTGTATTTCACACCAATTTCTAGATTTGAAAGAGGTAAACTCTCTTTAACCTTAGCGACTTGGTTAAGTTTTTGTAAGAGACTCATGTTAAAATTTTGAATTGTACTATGTAATTTAGCAAAGAATGTTTATATTTATACCAAAATTGTGTACCCCTCTCTATAAATCAGTAAAAATGCAGATCAGTTATACCTCAAATAATCTAGTGATGATGTCGAACCCTCAGGTGTTTCAGGTGACACGTGCCAACACTAAGATTCAACGCGTATGTTTAAAGGTCATAGACCTCCAGGTGTTGACCACAGGTGGCGCCATGACGTCATTCCAACGCACGTGTTATTCGAAATACCATTACATTCCATAGCCCGCACGTGTAACCCAGGTGCAGGCCCCGGTAACTTGCATACCCCTTCCACTAGTTTTATGACTGCTCAAGAGGTTACAGTTCGCCCTGTCGCCGCTAGGCGCTGTCATATCGCATAGGCCACATTTTATTAGCAATTTCACTTAAAATCTTCAATAACTTATAGAATTTTGTATATATTATAATAAATTACAGAATATATATAGAAATTATACTTTACACGTTAATCAGCGATTCTCGCGGGTTTTTGATGGCCTGTGTTGGCTGCCATATTGAGTACTCCCTTTACCCCTCAGTACCACGAAACTGGACCAGTTCAGCAGTCACTTTTGCAAGCCAAGTTGGGTTACCTTCAGTGTCTTGTACCGTGCCCAGGTGTTACAACAAGTATCTTGACCTGCAGCAACACTCACTCCAGGTGTTGACCACAGGTGTCGCCATGACGTCATTCCAACGCACGTGTTATTCGAAATACCATTACATTCCATAGCCCGCACGTGTAACCCAGGTGTTACAACAAGTATCTTGACCTGCAGCAACACTCACTCCAGGTGTTGACCACAGGTGGCGCCATGACGTCATTCCAACGCACGTGTTATTCGAATTACCATTACATTCCATAGCCCGCACGTGTAACCCAGGTGTTACAACAAGTATCTTGACCTGCAGCAACACTCACGGGTCATAGACCCCTGTCCTAAGGTCATTGACCTTCCAACACCTGATGCTTATGACGTCATCGTGGCACACGTGTGCATGAGTTGCACGTGTTGGCTACCGCCGCCCCGCCGGTCGCCATTTTGAATTTTGAACCCACAGGTGTCCTAAGGTCATTGACCTTCCATCGTGGCACACGTGTTGGCAGCCGCCGCCGCCCCGCCCCCCAGGTGTCCTAAGGTCATTGACCTTCCACGTGTTGGCCGCCGCCACCAAATTCTGAGCGGCCGCCATCTTGGATATTGAGTTGGAAGCCCCACTACTTAACTACTAACGTTACAGAGAAGACACTGTATAACTTCTGTTTAACTTCGCGCAAGAATTACCTTATAACGTCACGTTGGAAGTTACTGAGTAGTTAGTTTATAATGTTTCAGTATTGTTATTAAGTTTCGTTCATTTAACGTCAAATGAGCAAGTCAATAAAATGTTAAGTGGCAGTTATATTTTAACTTCTGTTTAATGTTCGGTTTTCATAAAATAAAAAATCTGTTGTGGCCAGCACATGACCTCCCGCCTTGACACTGTAATATGTGACTTTGGATTTGGTTAGGCTACTTTTTGTAATTTTTGTTATAGTTCTTCAAGCAAAGTATAGATTCCTATTGGCATTGAAATCAAATTAGCTCTTTGTAGATAAAATTTTTATGACCTTATATCCAGTGATAATAATAATAATGAATCGATGATACTTCTTGACTGAATACCTACGTTTAATGGAAGGATAAAAAGATAAAAACGTAATGGAATTCAGTCAGTTTTTAATTTATTATATTTCGGCTCCTATAGGTTCTAAGTTTCAAACCCAGTTAATGTTGAAGTAAGAACATTTTTTAGTTTGCTACGATCTCGAAGATTAATGCCTCCTGTAGATTTATCTTCATTTTCTTCATTATCATTTTCTCCTCCTGTAGATTTATCTTCATTTTCTTCTTTCCTTTCCACTTCTATGAGACTGTCTTCTTTTTCGTTGTCATCTTCTGATTCGCTGTTCTAGTTTTTACCTTCCGCTTACCTGTAAAGGAAGGTATTGGAATCATGCAAAAAATCGGGTGGTGAATTTTTAGTGGATGAGCACGAATTAGGGTCCTTACAACTCATTTTTGATAGTTTCACGATGATGTCTGTGTGTATGTGTGTGTGTGGTCAAGGGGTGTTAGTCGCATAACTCAAATACGAATTACCCGAAAATTTTGATATTTGGTATTTAACATTTGTATATAAATTGGAAGAGCTCCTTAGATTTTGGTACAAATATCTTCATCGAAAGTGATATTTTTTGAAGATTGAAAAGGTTAATTGTCAAAATTGTATATAAATTTGTAAAAATATAGTATTTTTTTTTAATAAGAAAAGAGGAAAAGTTATTTGCAACTTACGTTATAAAAAAATTGTCTTTATCTGGTAGCTTTAAAGAACTGCAGTAAAATTTAAAAAATAAATTTATCAGATAAAACGTTGAAATCTTGTAATCCATGTTCGGTTGATTTTTGTTTCTGTGTAAAAAATATTGACAGGTGAGACGGGTGACAAGTTGACATACTAGCGCCATATAAGTCATAAGTAAGATATTAAATGTAGTAATTGAACGGAGGATGGCTTCAACACAGAAGAGTTTGCCTATTTTAGATTTTTATTTGTATATTTTAGGGACACCGGATTGTATATGTATACAATAGTATATTGTACAACAAGAGTGGATGTGATGCCTATATCGCACGAGAACGAGTTTGCAGTCACGACCCCACAGGGGGAGTGTCTGCAAACGTTCGCGTGCGATATAGGCAATCCACTCGAGTTGTACAGCCTATTTTTTCTACGAAATATGGTTTTTTCAATAAAATGCACTCAATGTGATGCCAAAAATTATTTAAAAGTAGGGTTACATCAATTATTTTGTGACATATGACATTTGAATAATTGTTGCCAACGTAAAATCTCTAAATTTTATTTGCTTTTTTAGCAATAAAATAATGCTTTTAAACATAATTAATTATTAAATAACAGTTGATTTAATGTTTTTAGTAATTATTTGTCATAATAAAAACATAATTTGCACGCATTAACAATTTTTTGACGTATTTGACTTTGAATTTCATATCCACACCTGGTGTGGATATCACATCCCTATCCACACATGATAGTATGAAGGTATGTTGCCAATATCCAGTAGGGAGTAGAAAAATACATTTATGTTTATAAGTCTAGATATGGCGGAAGGTTGTGTGCAGGCTACTTCAGATTTTTTAATAATAATAATATCTTGACATAATAATTCTTTTTTTTATTTCAAAGGTATCTAAATTAAACAATAACTAAAAAAATGTTCTTACTTCAACACCTTCCTTCATTATTTAGTTATTGAACAAAGTAATTACTAAACTCTAATGAGTCCTAACATTTGGTTTAATTTATTTAATCGGGGACCAAGTAAAGCTTTTGTGAAACAATCAGCTAGTTGATCTTCAGTATTCACTCTCTTAATAGTGATTTCATTATCCTGGACTTTCTCTCTCACGAAAAAATGACGTATTGATATATGCTTTGTTCTTTTATGCCATATAGGGTTCTCTGCTAACTTAATTGCTGCGTTGTTGTCCACATATAGTATTGCATTTGCATTTTTATAATCAGCAATATCTGCCAATAATCTTTTTAACCACACTATTTCTCGTGCTCCTTCACTAGCAGCTACTATTTCTGCTTCGGTTGTAGAAATAGCAACAGAAGTTTGCCTTTTACTTGTCCATGAGATAATACCACCAGAGTAGATACTGACTACACCTGTTGTAGATCTTCCTGTATGAATATCTCCTCCAAAATCTGCGTCAGAGTAGCTTTCCAATATTCCTTTCTTAAAATTTCTTTTGTACAGTATTCCAATATCAATTGTTGCTTTTAAATATCTGAATATTCTTTTAACTTTTACTATGTCACTTACAGTAGGATTCTCCAGTGTTCTTGATACAATTCCTACTGCATAGGCTATATCTGGCCTCGTTCCAGTCATTAGATGCATTAAGGAGCCTACTGCTTCACGATATGGAAATGTGCTATTTTTCATATTTTTCATTTCTTCCTTCCTTATTTCAGAAGTTTCGTCTTTTAAAATTGGTGTACTCACTGATTTGCAGTCATTCATTTGAAATCTTTCAAGGAGTTTATTTATATATGCAGTTTGGCTAATTTTTATACCTTCCTTGCTTTGTTTAAATTCAAGTCCTAGAAAATAATCAGCAGGTCTAGACTTAATTTTAAACTCAAATGAAGATAAATCTACAGGAGGCATTAATCTTCGAGATCGTAGCAAACTAAAAAAAATCAAATTTTTTGGAGACTATGTCTGCACCTTGAAGAAAATAAAAGTATTCCACAAACTTACCAGGAAGCAGTCAAGAGTAATGAAGCAAATGATTGGCTTGTTGCTATGGAAGCAGAGATAAATTCACTTAAAGAAAATAATACGTGGATTTTATGTAATTTACCTAATAATAGAAAAGCAATACCTTCAAAATGGGTATTTACAAAGAAATTTAATGCAGATGGTTCCTTGGATCGTTATAAAGCAAGATTGGTTGTAAAAGGTTTTTCTCAGCGACAAGGTATCGATTTTGAAGAAACTTTTAGCCCGGTAGCAAGAGGAACTACAATTCGAACTATTTTAAGTGTAGCAGCAAATGAAAACATGTATCTTCACCAATTTGATGTGACAACAGCATTTCTTAATGGCGAATTAAAAGAAGAGATATACATCAGACAACCAGAGGGATTTGAAGATAAAACTGAAAGAGTATGCAAGCTGAAAAAGAGTTTATATGGCTTGAAGCAAGCTCCACGTTGTTGGAATGAAAGAATCGACAATTTTCTCAAAGAATGCGATTTCAAAAAAAGTGCAGCCGATCCATGTTTGTATATAAGTAATAAAAATGGTTCTAAGCTATTATTGGTATTGTATGTATTAGATAATTTAAAATAAAGAGTTAACTACACTTTGCATTGGTATTATTCATATAAATGAAATAACACACACACACACACACACACACACACACACACACACACACACACACACACACACACACACACACACACACACACACACACACACACACACACACATACACATACACATACACATACACATACACATACACATACACATACACATACACATACACATACACATACACATACACATACACATACACATACACATACACATACACATACACATACACATACACATACACACACACATCGTGAAAATAGTCAAAATAGGTTCTAAAGGTGCTAAAACGTGCTTATTGACAAAAATCTCGACATCGAATTTTTTCACGATCCCTATACCTCTCTAGGCGAGAGGTAAAAATGATTGTTATATGTAAATATTATTTATTATTATAAATAACAATGACAATATAAATTATTTGAACAACTTATAGTCTTAGGTATAATCGCATATTTAAGAGAAATTTGATAAGCAAGATATTTAATGAAGTTATTTCATTTTGCCTGAATATTTAAAATTCGCGCCATACGTTATTAGCTGGGTGGTGTGTGGAGTTAGTGTGCATTCCTACCGCAGACTTATGTCGTGTGCACTTTCGTATACGATTTAACATCTTGTTCAAGATTTCGACAATGAGGTCTTGTACGATTTTTTTTGTTTTCTGAAATCAAAAGAACACTGAAAATTATCTACCCCGTATTTTTTCTTTTTTCTTAAATTTATCTCAAGAAAGAGAAACTAATTATTAAAAGTAATATTCTTCAAAACGCGGCAGAAATGTACCACTTCTCCCCTTGTCCACTGACGTCACCGGGTACGGAACGTTTGTTGACCTTTTAAACGTCAAACGTTTCAGCGAATTAGGTTATGATTTCCAAATTATTAATGTTTGTTGCTATTTGCTATATTTTGTTATAAAACATGAGTCAGAAACGTCTAAAAACTTGTTTCGTGCATACCTGTATGAATACAAGTGAAAATAGCAAATGACAAACAAAAATTGAATTATAGATATTGAAGTGTGGATTGCTTCTGAACAGAAAATAAAATTATTTATATAAAATAAAATGAGTATATTGAATACAAAATTAATTAGATTATTTTTTTATATATGAAATATATTATAGTGTTTTGCGCATATATACTTTAATTTTTCTAGGATTTTATGTAGTTTCTAATATGACATAGGAACCCATCCATTCTACCATATAAGATCTATGGTGCCTTTGTTTCTCATTGGCCTGTACCCGGTTACGTTACGATTTTGGCAACGTTATGAATGCATTGCACTTTAAATTGCCTTTATATTAAAAATAAACAAAATTTTAAGCAAACTGGTATATTAAACAAAACTAGAAAGATTAAATATTCATATTAAAAAAGTCATGTAAACTTGTTTTGCAAGACCTCATTAGGCTATAAGGATTAAATAATTTGAAATGTAACATTTCGGGAATATGTCTGTTGTTCCAGTACGTACAATTTTCATTTGAATAAAATTTAGTCAAATTTTTGTAAAAAGTAAATTACAATGTTTATTGCAGTATACAAGTAGGTGTACGTTTGGCAACACTTTACTATCAGACCGGTTCACGATCTTTTGAGATTTAAACTTTTAACTCTTTCAGAGTCAGTGGGTGACTGAACGTACCACTCAAATTTTTGCCTTTGTACGTGGTGGTATAAAAAATAAACCATCGCTTTATAATTTTTTTGTGGTTGATGTGCGGTGGTTTAAGGCCTGAATCACATCCCATCTTAAACCTATGACTTCCTGCTGCACTAAAAGATAGCGCTAGTTGTTTATTTTCGTGTATTTTCACTTGTATTTCATTGTATGTCTATGGTGTTTACTGTTTTGAGGTTAAGTTGAAGCCAAGTGAATCTCCGAAAATTTTTAAATTGTTCTCAATCAAATTTTGAATAGAATTGTAAGTTATTACGATAGTTTTTTTCTAAATGGACATGTGTATTGTATTATTTGATAAATGCGTCCATATAAATTGCTTTTTTTCTGTATTTTCTAACTGTTTACAAATTGTATATTTTGTGAACCACCTGTATTTTTTCAAAAAATAAATAAAATTTTCAAAAAACTGTTACACATATATAACATAAAAATGTACCATTATTCTGAAGATGATCGAACAAAACCCTTTAAAAATTATTGCGCCCACTTTAGGTAATTTTATTCGCAAAAGTCTGCCCCTGAAAGAATTAAATAAATTGGATTATGATAAGTTACCCAAAATATTATAAGCAATAAGCATCACTAACGCTAAATGCATTTTGTACAGATTGGAAATGTCGACTACACCTTGCTTTTCAAACATTATTTTCAACTGATAAACTGTACTTTACCGCCCTTAATACTTTATAATACTATTTCCATGTGATTGTACAGGGTGCGGCACAAAGGACGGATGGTTTTTAAAAAATCATAAAATCGGTAATATTTACTCGAAAACAAATTTATTTGCGGATTCGGGTTCGCAATGAAATAGCATTTGTGACAATTAATTGTGGAAAATCTCATCAGTCATGTGGTGACCGTTTTTGGCAATGCATTGCTAGAGGCGTTCTTGGAAGTTAGCGTAGACTCTCTCCAACATCGCTTTCTAAACTTGGTCGACTTCCACGCGAATTGCCTCCTTCAACTCGTCCAGGGTTCGGGGCTTGTGGACGACGGGTATACAGAGATTTTGTTAAACAGTTAACCCATTGACTGATAATTTATGTAAAACTCGCATTTTTAGTAATTTTTAGAAATTATTTAACAAAATACGGCAAGGTTTTTTTGTAAATTTCATTCTTTAGCCATGTAAGCACAATCTATAAGTACATCATTATAAAATATGAGGTCATCGATTTCAAAACCAAAGTCACAAAATGATTTATTGTAACAGGCTTTTTTGCTTTGCATTTGATAGCAAGAGATGGGCCTTAACATCAAATATTTTAAAATTGAACTTTTAGAGATGAATAACATGTGCACAAGCACAACTAAAACAAGACCCGAACTCTGGACGAGTTGAAGAAGGCAATTCGCGTGGAAGTCGCCCAAGTTGAGGAAGCCATGTTGGAGAGAGTCTACGCTAACTTCCAAAAACGCCTCCAGCAATGCAACGTCAAAAACGGTCACCACATAACTGATGATTTTCCACACTTAATTATCACAAATGCTATTTCATTGCGCACCCGAATCCGTAAAAAAATTTGTTTTTGAGTAAAAATTACCGATTATATGATTTTTTAAAACCATCCGTCCTTTGTGCCGCAACCTGTATTTAATTATTTCTTGAAGAAGAAAACTCAATATATGTCGAAACGTTGCGGAAATAAAATGTTTAACAGAACTTAACCCAATAAAGCCTATTCATTAATAAGACAAGATAATATCAAGAAAATATATGGTTTATTGATTTAAATATATTACAAAAATTATAATATTAACGAACAAAAAATATAAACAAAATAAGTATTCTAATAAATGTAGTATTTTATTAACATGCATGTATCAAGATCCAACTAAAAAAATTCGAAACTCGAACACAATAAAATAATTATAATGTATAAACTAATAAGTTTGATTTCTGTGCATTTAGTAATTTTTAATTCCTCGGTATAATTTATTACAGATTCATTAATATTTAAAAAGTTTGTGTTATTCAATAGGACAATGGCATGATCTATTGTTTTTTTTAAAACTGAGAACATGATGTATTGGAACAGTGAACAATTCTTGAACATGAATAATCTAATACTTTATAATCTGTTAATTTATTTAATTTAATCCAGTTACTGTACATACACTTGAGATCAAGTTTACGTTATTTGGTAGTTTATTACTGTCAAATAATTTTCTTAAAATGTCAATACGTGTTCTGTAAGTTTGTAAATTAATACTGTTTCTTAAACTTTTTAAAAGTTTGTAAAATAAATGTGGATTCAGTACACACAGAATCGACGATGCCGATGTTAAAATTTGTAGAAGTGAATCAAAAGCGCAAGTATTATTTGCAAGAAACTTTTCTGAACCTATTTTAACGGGTTTCAGTTTTGTGGTATTACCATTTTTTAAAAGACATATTGGTATTACTTTTACTTTAGTACTTAGATCAATTTCTTGCCACTCAGTATTTGGTTCTAAATAAGAAGTTCGCGGTCTTTTAAATGGTGGAATTGCCAATTTTCAACTTCGCACATTTCCTGTATTTCGATTTTTTCAAAAAAAAAAATTTTCACATGTCATGCATGCCCGTTTTTTAGCAAAGCACAGTAAACACAGTAACTATATTTTCAGAAATTGGGCCTTCATTCGTTTCACTTTCATTCGTATTCACATTTTTTGTTAAGTTTGATACTCTATTCGTAATATGTGCTACAGGTTCTGATTAGATGGTGGATAAATTTTGTGCAGCAGCAGCAAGTTTCATTGTACCATTTAATGAAAGAATGTGATGGCATAAGAATTCATCGACTCTAATTGGCAACTGTTTGTTACAAAATATTCTGTTTTTAATGTCATTAAAAGAGGTTTCAACAGGAGCACTACTTCCAGTGAGGGAAACAGTTTTTTCAAAATACGCCAACATAATGGCTGACCACAGCGGCAATAATTTAATTAATCGTAAAATATTATCCACAATTTCTGGTAGATACTGCATATTGTCGCGATCTCCTTAAAATATTTTAGTCTTCACTTCTGCTACTAGCGATTAGTGCTGTTGATTTTCAAAAAAATTGAATTCGAAAATTCATTTGAAAAAAAATTCGAAATTTGAAAATTCGAATTTTGACGAAAATTCGAAGTTCGAATTTCGAATTTTTATCTGGGTGGGCCTGGGCTTTGTGAGGCGCAAAATATTAAGAACAAGTCTCATAACAAGCTGCAAAGCAATAAACGAATAAACCAATTAACAGATGGGTGTATTTTATTTTCCTATATTGTATTGTATAGAGATACCACTACACTACACTGCGCCAAGGGCAAACAAAAACATGTCTACAATCTGCACTACAGGCATAAGCGTGTAGTGTGCATCATTCTTGTTCTAATTAACCTGTTTTCGCCCTTTCTCCAAACCATGCCACTGTATTGATGAGAACATGACGATAATCGAATTAATAACTAATGTTAAAAAACACCTTTTACAATACACTCGAATGTCGATTTACTAATTTTGAAATTCGAATTTTAAATTCGAATTTTGAAATTCGAAATTTGAAAAGCATATTTTTCGAATTTCAAATTTTTCAAAATTCGAATTTTATCAACAGCACTACTAGCGATTTACCCCAAGTAACAAATTCATTATCATTTGTATCATACAATTCTTGCTCACCTTCATTGATACCATTTTGATATTCTTGGGTAATTTCCTCCGTGAAAAAACTGTTTGAACCATATGAAATTATATCCCTTAAAAAATTTTTTTTTCTTCACATCCTGTCATTTTTGTTGGATTACTTATTTCATTTCCCTCCGTTTCACTTAGGACTACGGTAAAAATTGCAGTTAAAATTTTTTCAGCAATATTTATATTCTGTGCTTGTAAAACTTGTCCAAGGCTCCGAATGTAAAATTGACGAATTCTTCGGTTTTTCTGTTTCAAACAATTCCATCCTGTAATTAAATGTATCACGTGCGCGACATCACAACGTATATATATATATATATATATATATATATATATATATATATATATATATATATATATATATATATATATATATATATATATATATATATATGAATTTGTAAATATTCGATTACCGTTCTTAAATAATAATTGAAAACACGAATTGATGTATTGTGTAAGACTTTTAGAATGTGTAAATATACGAACTAAACCTGATAGTAAAGCAATAGACATATCAGCTACCACTTCATCAGGAATAATGGCTCCATCTCTCACCCAAAACGCAAGCCAGTGAGATATACTGTCAGAGTCATGACGCTCTGACAGCATATTGCAAACTGAATAAATTTTCTTGGAATTAGTATCGTGAACTGTAATATTATACAAAAAAATGTGTCCAGATTTTGATGCATATGGGCGATTCAATTTTTTAACAATTCCTCCAGTAGTATCTACACTTATTTTTGAACAAATTACATTTTCACAATAACTTCGATAAACGTGAATCTGTGCAGTGGTCCAGTAATGCACATAAAATTTATCCAGTCCGATGTCTTTTATGGCGCAACTATATGGTTGGCTATATTTTGCCTGAACCATTATTGGATCTTTATGTAATCGAGTTTTAGAGAATGCTCTTGACTTTGCTATTTTTAAAGCATTTGCTGAAACAAGATGACTTGGTTCACAATCGCCAAAAGCCATTAAATCATTCGCTTTCAGTTTTCGATACGAGCTTGCAGATGGTTGAGTAGACAGTAAAGTATTAACAATTTCATCACGTGTTTTTCCTCTCAAACATCGCTTGTTTGTTCCACAATGTTTGTTTCTGTAATTGCCATAATAAATACAATTAAATATAGGTCTTTCATCAGTTACTGGTTCATGCGGCAAAATTCCTTCAAATATAGAGACACTCTGTACATTTTCCTATTATTTTGAGATACTTATTTCCACCTTCGTAAACTTTTACTCTTTTAAATGAAATCGCACATGGAAGTTTGGTGTGATCCCAAAAATGTGAATAAATAATATGGGTCCATTCATAACTAGGCAGAGTTACATAATTTCTTGAATTGTGTTTTCCACGGTGATACGTCTTAACTTCTGGCTGTAGTTTACCTCATTCCTGAATTGAAAGTGTTATAGTAAATTTTGAAATATCAGACTGTAATGCCTCAGATGATTCACTACTAGTACTACTATCACTATCACAGTCAATAATATTTCTGTCACTGTTCTGATCATCGTTTTTATCATTTGTACACGTAAATTCTAATATTTCTTGAACATTATATCTGTTGAATATTACAATAATTGTGTAAATAGCCTTGGCTGACATATAAAAATTAATTTCTTTTCTAATTTCTTCCCAAACTGAATTTGATGGTATTGCTATTTTGTTATCGACATATATAGAAGATTTATATTTATGAAGAATATTTATTAATTCCTTCATTGGTATTTTAAGTCGTGGCATTTTTTCAAAAAAAAATTTTAACTATGTTTAACACAATGTAAATTATTAATATATATATATATATATATATATATATATATATATATATATATATATATATATATATATATATATATATATATATATCATTTTGAACATCTTGAATTGATGTGTTATGTGTGTTTTTTATTTCGGCTAATTTTAATAAATAAATGTATATCTGGCTCAAACCATCAACGTCTGTTCTTTTATTAGTCCAGTCAGGAGAGTCAAAAATTAACTGAAACCCAAGACTAATACATAACCAAATGAAATTTGGTATGTGAGTAGTTAAGAACATACAGAAACAAAAAAAAAATTCGCTCCACCTCGGTATGCTCCGCTTCCCACAAAAATTTTCAGTTGAAACTCAAAATTTTCTTGTAACGCATTTTCCTCGAAAACTATCAAAGATTTTGGAAAACTGTTTTGACAGGATGAAAGCTGAGGAAATTTGCTATTAAAATGGTATTTGAAAATTTTTCATAAGTAGCACCGTGTAGGCTTCAGCCGTTTAATATTCGAATGACTTGAGAATTTTCTGTATAGTAGGCGCTACATTGAGAATGACGTAAAACATTCGCCGCTACAGAATGAATATGGTATAACTTCGTTAAAGAACATCATTTAGTAAAGATAAAAATTGCATTTTATTCGTCGAGGCTTCCACTTTCATTTGCACTAATAACATTTGAATTTCCGACCCCGTTTATACCGAGAAACTTGCTTTTTAAAGAATCATAACTCAGTATTAGCAGACGTTCGAAGAATTCTTAATATTTTCAATATCTATGAATGAAATTGTAAACTCGTAGAGGATTATCTTCACCAAAACATACCCAATCACATGCAACTATTTGGAGGGTTGTGTGTTGTACGTCCGAAAAAAAAACTGGTTTTCGCTACCTTCTTTATTTATAGGTTATGATCTTTTTTTAGGAAAACATTTGTTACATGTACGTAGTAGTATAATTGATGAAACAAATTACAGAATCTTGTTGATTAGGATTTGTACTTAACGATAAGCTCATTAAAAATCAATTTACGGGGCCAAAAAGTGGCCTATTTTCAAAAATGCTCGTACCCGCGATAAATAAAGAAATCTATGAGATAGCGAAAACCAGTTTTTTTTTCGGAGGTACAACACACAACCCTCCAATTAGTTGCATGTGATTGGGGATGATTTGATGAAGATAATCCTCTACCAGTTTACAATTTCATTCATAGATATTGAAAATATTGAGAATTCTTTGAACGTCTTCTAATACTGAGTTATGATTCTTTAAAAAGCAAGTTTCTCGGTATAAACGGGGTCGGAAATTCAAATGTTATTAGTGCAAATGAAAGTGGAAGCCTCGACGAATAAAATGCAATTTTTATCTTTACAAAATGATGTTCTTTAACGAAGTTATACCACATTTATTCTGTAGCGGCGAATTTATTACGTCATTCGCAATGTAGCGCCTACTATACAGAAAATTCTCAAGTCATTCGAATATTAAACGGCTGGTGCCTACACGGTGCTACTTATGAAAAATTTTCAAATACCATTTTAATAGCAAATTTCCTCAGCTTTCATCCTGTCAAAACTGTTTTCCAAAATTTTCGATAGTTTTCGAAAAAAAATGCGTTACAAGAAAATTTTGAGTTTCAACTGAAAATTTTTGTGGGAAGCGGAGCATACCGAGGTGGAGCGAATTTTTTTTTTGTTTCTGTATGTTCTTAACTACTCACATGCCAAATTTCAATTGGTTATGTATTAGTCTTCAGTCAAAACCTCTCCTGACTGGACTATATTCATAGTATTAATTTTATTATTAATATGATACATCTCTAGGAAAATACGTTTTGTGAAATTGTTTCTACATCTAAAATACTGGCTAGTTCATAAGCAATATTATGTTTGGTGTTATGCTGATGTTCTGCTAAAGCACTACTATGTGGTTTTAAACGGCAATCACTTTTATGTGATATAATTCTGCTTTTTAGATGGTTACACGTTTGACCTACATAACATAAATTGCAGTCATACATGGTATACACTAAACTACGTTAGATTGTAATAGAGTTGGTGTTGGTGTTTTTAATTTTGAAAAGACCGATTTGACAGTCGTACAACTTCTATTGGCAATTTTTACTGAATCGTCATGGAGTATTTTTTTAAGTTTGGTGTTAACTCTTCGATATAAGGTAAGGATGCATACTTTATACGCTGGTTTGTCTCTTGTTCAGCAACAACCCGGGTTGTTGGTTTATTATTTTGAGTGACATTGAAAAGTAAATTGTTAATCAAATTTTTTGGGTAAGCATTTTGTAGCAACACATCTCTCAACTTTATTAAATTTTTATGATGATGTTGGTGGTGTGATATACGTAAAATTCTATTTTTTAGCCCTAGTATTACATTTATTTTCATTTGTTTTGGTTGTTGGGATTTGTAGTGTATGTACCTCCCAGATGCAATTGGTTTGACATACCAGTCTAGTGTAAGTAAACCACTTTGATCGTGTAACCATCTAAAAAGCAGAATTATATCACATAAAAGTGATTGCCGTTTAAAACCACATAGTAGTGCTTTAGCTGAACATCAGCACAACACCAAACATAATATTGCTTATGAACTAGCCAGTATTTTAGATGTAGAAAAAAATTTCACAAAACGTACTTTCCTAGAGATGTATCATATTAATAACAAAATTAATACCATGAATAAAAGAATAGACGTTGATGGTTTGAGCCAGATATACATTTATTTATTAAAATTAGGCGAAATAAAAAACACACATAACACATCAATTCAAGATGTTCAAAATGATGTAGGTGGTTAAAGTTGCTTTTTGGCGGTTTTAATTTCAAAATTTTATTCTAAACTGTTCCTTGTCCACCTAGTGACAGTTTCTGCAACTTCGTTTTCTTTTTTGTCTATATATCAAGAAGAAGTGTTTTTCTTGTTAAAGCGCGGCAAAAACTGGTAGCCATTACTTGACAACAATGTTTCAGTGATCAACATCTGACCACGCTGTTACTGTTCGACCATTTTTGTGTCAAAATACCTCAAAATGATTCTGTTTGATCTGAACTATTATAAAATATTGCTTTATTTTTAACATTATTGTGTAATTTAAAAACGTTGACGACAATTTGTCCTAATTCATAAGATGCTAGTCTTAAACTAACCTCAACACTATGTAAGTCTGATGTTACACTATAAATTGTGTAAAATTTGTATTATAATATCAATATTGTTACAGTGTCCTGATGAAGATTTAAAATAAAATCGAAAGCTTGACAAATTTTAAAGAGTCTACTTTAATTTTTTGGCCAATTTACTGACTGTCACACCCACTACTGTTGCTTCTTTATATATATAAATAGATGTAATTTCATTTAAATTGACATATCCTCATATTACGCAACAATTAAAATGTAAACATACATACAATGACAACAATCATTTCGTATAGGCCAACTTCTTCATTTGGGGTTCCCCACATTCAACTTTAGTTCTAACCTCCAAATTATGTTATGTACTTAACATTTTATGCAAAATAAAAATATTACGAGTAGACGAGCGGGTAGCTTACCTTATCAAATCAAATTTATTTATTATTTAATTATTTCCTTTGGATATAAGTACTACAAATTTCCCAGTCTTAAAACGTCAAACTAGTCAACCGTTCTGATAAAAAACAATGTTGCCAAATGTAAAATAATAATGAAATGAACATTCTAATTTAAATTGTACCAACTAAAACAATAGAGATATTTTCGAAATGCTACATTTCAAATTATTTGTTCCTGATAGCCTAATTGTAGAAACTTGAACAAGATGTTAAAATTTTAAGCAATCGTATACGAAAATGCACACGACATAAGTCTGCGGTAGGAATGCACACTAACTCCGCACACCACCCAGCAAATAACGTATGGCGCGAATTTAAAATGTTCAGGCAAACTCGAATAACCTCATTAAATATGACATTGGAAGGTCTAACAATGGGTACACCAGTCACAATTGTTGTAGATTTTGTTATTTATTCATAGAATCGACGTTTCGGCTACTTATTTAGCATTAATTGGAACAACTACAATGCAGAGAAACAATATTCAGGCTTCTTCCAACATTAAAATTTCAATAGTCAAGATTCAATTTATATTAATTAAAATATGTTGCTTTTTCCTCATCAAATTTCTCTTAAATATGGAATATTTTCTTTTAAATTTTTATTGTGAGTATGCGACTTTTTTATTTATTTGTTTGGTTCGTTCTATAATTTATTATGTACAAAATTTTAATTTATTTTGAACCTAAATTTAAATTTGCATGTTTTACGAAACATATTGGAATCTCCCATTACCATTCCTATTCTAATGAACTGAACTTGGCTACCATAAAATTATCAGGGGTAATACCATAAGAGATGATAATTTTTTGAGAATTGTTTTGTCGTTTCCACGGCAACTTATTTCTAACAATTTCACGACACAAAACATCATTTATCAATTTCCCGAAACGAAGTTGAGGGGAATTGTCAGATGATGTTTTGTGGAGTGAAATTGCAAAAGTTGCCGTGGAATAGACAAAAATTCTCTCAAAAAATTATTATCTCGAATGGTATTTAGGAATAATATTTTTCTTCTTAAAAATACTACCAAAACGACTCATTTTGCTAAACATTTTTGACGTTTCATGTGACAAATGTATTTATTTTTTGTAACTAACTTAACAAATATAAAACCTAATCTACAAAATTATGTTCAAAATTATACATCATTTTACATTTTCAATTCTATTGGTTGCATTACGTCATTTGACGTCATCATTACGCAATATGATTGGTTAAACCATCTGTCAAAAAATATTCTGTATCAGACATCGGATAAATAAAAAGAACAATGGACTTCGCCAATTTTAAATTTTTTGTTTTCGATACATGTATAATTATCATTTATAGTAATTTCTAGTGTCTCGAGAAATATTTTTAATGAACATTGTTAATAAAATTACTTTTACAAAAATTTGACTAAATTTTAATCTGATGAAAATTGTTCCAACTGAAAACAGAGATATTTTCAAAATTCTACATTTTAAATTATTTATTAAGCCTAATTGTCGAAAACTTGAACAAGATGTTACAATTTTAAGCAATCGTATACGAAAGTGCACACGGCATAAGTCTGCGGTAGGAATGCACACTAACTCCATACACCACCCACAGCGGCGTAACTAGGATTTGAAGGCCTCCCCGCAAAGAATAATTTGAGCCCCCCTCCCCCTTTTCATTATTAATAAAAAATAGTAAAAAACATATAATATTGTTTTTATTTATATTATTTTTATGAAATAAATTATAATTATTATAGAATACAAATAAAAAATATCAACAATATAAACGAGTACTAGGTAAAGAATATATTCAA